>OX155959.1:0-600000 GCA_944548615.1 Micropterix aruncella
GCGGATTACACCCACCTTAACGTCTTCCACGGTGCATCCCCCGGCTGTAGCGATAGCGGCTGCCACCTCTTTCTCCGTGATCGACTCATCCAAGTCTCGCACCCTTACTTCGCCTGACTTGAAAGGGCGAGCAATGCGTACGTCCATGTCCACGAGGGCTGATTTCAAGCGCTCAGCAAGAGCATCGGCCTTCGTGGAGCTGTCCGCCCCGGAGATTTCGAGGAGCAGTCCCCCTGTGACTGTCCGTTTCGGCCGAACTTCGGCAATACCGCAGTCTGCCAGCCTAACCTTCTCTTTCGCCGCCGCCATTACCGCTGCGTACGTTGTCTCCGAGCTTTTGGGTACGGTGATCGTAATTGCGGCGGATGTCGGGGCACGTGGAGGTTTCACGGTCTTCTTTTTCAGTGCTTGGGGGGCCTTGGGAGGCGATGACTTCTGCCCAGGTTTAGCCTTCCGTCTGGCGACAGTGGCCCAGGTATTGGTAACTGCCAGCTGCTCGGGGTGCTGCGGAGGAGGAGCCGTAAGAAGCTCTGATTCGACCGGCGGAGCGGGTGCTTGTTTTCCTTGCTTCTTAAAATTCGCAGTCGCCGAGGTTGCCGTCTTTATTGGAGGCTTTGCCTTGTTGCCGTCATTATTGGAGGCTTCTGATGCCTGTTTCCCTAATAGAGGCCTCAAAGCTCGGTCCGGAAAGAGCTTGGACTCGAAGTTCAGTAACTTCTGGTCCATCAAAGCCCCCAATTGCTCTAGAAGTGTGGGGCTGGGAGCGTTTGACCTGCCCAAGGTATCACTCCCCGTCTCAGTAGCGGTTGTACTACGTTTCTGGGCTTGGACATTTATTTCCTTACCCAGAGACCCTACTCTTGCCTCCAAGGTAGCGATTCGCATGCGAAGGTCCCTATTCTCTATTATAAGAGTGTCCTCCGCAGAAGAAGTGGTCCTCTTGACCAGTTCCTCGGTGGCAGCTTGCACTGTACGCACTGCCTCGCGTAAGCAGTGAACAAAGCTGCCTTTCAGGTTGCCCGACCTGTCCGCAACCTTCTCCACCTGGTCCATTGCTTCCAAAATTTGGGTGCCGATGGTACTTGTTGGCTGCGCAACCATTTCCTCCCTGCGATCGTCCACACTTCTGAGGGTTTTCTTGGCCCTAGTTTTGGACGGAGCCACCGAAGGGTCGAAAATTTCCTGCTCGCTCGTTTGGGCATTCGCTGCTTGCCGGCGTTTAGCGTTTGGCCCGATCAACGGAGGCTTTCTCTTCCGCGACTGCAGAGCGCTTGTCGAAGCCATGGATGCCGATGACACTAACGAGTATGAGGACGCGACCGAGCTGTCGCTCTCCTCCCCCGCCGTAACAGATCCATCCACAGGAGTAAGTAAGACCGCAGTCGATGCTTCACCCATATTCTCCACTACATCCGCGGGGGTGGCTGAACGCGATCGCGTTACAACACCCCCAGTAACCGGACGCCTAAACGTCCCATCTTCCACGAGGCCTTTTCGGCCACCATCCTTCGTTGTTTTATTAAAGGTTTCCATGTTTGTTCCCACGAGTAAAAACGCCCTAAAAAGTCCAGCGCAGGGACTTCGCGCTAACCCAGTTTTACACCTGAAAGGTTCGGGAAGCCCCAGGGTAGAGGTTTAAACCTCGCGGTCCGGCCAGTCAAGGCAAGACCGCAACCCCGTATTGCGAAACATGACCACAAATACGGGACACGGATTCGAACCGCCCCGACGTCGACATCGACGGCGGGTCCATGACGGCGGCTATCAGGTGACAATCCTAATGCCTGCTCAGCGGGCACGTAAGTGCACGCGAAGCCCGCCCTTACCCCTTCGCTGTGCCCTCTGCAGCACGTCAGAGGGGCACGCAGAAGGGTGCATCCCGACGGACAGACCCATTGTGGGCCCTGCCGGGGATGTGCCGCTCTTAGTCTGGTCCCTCACCGCAAGCCTAACAGGTATGGGAAACCCTGCCAGTATAGCCTTGGGGATCATTGGAACACGCAAGCCCCCCCACCACGACAAGGTGGCAGCACATGGGGGGGAACCTAACCTAACCTAACCTAACCTAACCTAACCTAACCTAACCTAACCTAACCTAACCTAACCTAACCTAACCTAACCTAACCTAACCTAACCTAACCTAACCTAACCTAACCTAACCTAACCTAACCTAACCTAACCTAACCTAACCTAACCTAACCTAACCTAACCTAACCTAACCTAACCTAACCTAACCTAACCTAACCTAACCTAACCTAACCTAACCTAACCTAACCTAACCTAACCTAACCTAACCTAACCTAACCTAACCTAACCTAACCTAACCTAACCTAACCTAACCTAACCTAACCTAACCTAACCTAACCTAACCTAACCTAACCTAACCTAACCTAACCTAACCTAACCTAACCTAACCTAACCTAACCTAACCTAACCTAACCTAACCTAACCTAACCTAACCTAACCTAACCTAACCTAACCTAACCTAACCTAACCTAACCTAACCTAACCTAACCTAACCTAACCTAACCTAACCTAACCTAACCTAACCTAACCTAACCTAACCTAACCTAACCTAACCTAACCTAACCTAACCTAACCTAACCTAACCTAACCTAACCTAACCTAACCTAACCTAACCTAACCTAACCTAACCTAACCTAACCTAACCTAACCTAACCTAACCTAACCTAACCTAACCTAACCTAACCTAACCTAACCTAACCTAACCTAACCTAACCTAACCTAACCTAACCTAACCTAACCTAACCTAACCTAACCTAACCTAACCTAACCTAACCTAACCTAACCTAACCTAACCTAACCTAACCTAACCTAACCTAACCTAACCTAACCTAACCTAACCTAACCTAACCTAACCTAACCTAACCTAACCTAACCTAACCTAACCTAACCTAACCTAACCTAACCTAACCTAACCTAACCTAACCTAACCTAACCTAACCTAACCTAACCTAACCTAACCTAACCTAACCTAACCTAACCTAACCTAACCTAACCTAACCTAACCTAACCTAACCTAACCTAACCTAACCTAACCTAACCTAACCTAACCTAACCTAACCTAACCTAACCTAACCTAACCTAACCTAACCTAACCTAACCTAACCTAACCTAACCTAACCTAACCTAACCTAACCTAACCTAACCTAACCTAACCTAACCTAACCTAACCTAACCTAACCTAACCTAACCTAACCTAACCTAACCTAACCTAACCTAACCTAACCTAACCTAACCTAACCTAACCTAACCTAACCTAACCTAACCTAACCTAACCTAACCTAACCTAACCTAACCTAACCTAACCTAACCTAACCTAACCTAACCTAACCTAACCTAACCTAACCTAACCTAACCTAACCTAACCTAACCTAACCTAACCTAACCTAACCTAACCTAACCTAACCTAACCTAACCTAACCTAACCTAACCTAACCTAACCTAACCTAACCTAACCTAACCTAACCTAACCTAACCTAACCTAACCTAACCTAACCTAACCTAACCTAACCTAACCTAACCTAACCTAACCTAACCTAACCTAACCTAACCTAACCTAACCTAACCTAACCTAACCTAACCTAACCTAACCTAACCTAACCTAACCTAACCTAACCTAACCTAACCTAACCTAACCTAACCTAACCTAACCTAACCTAACCTAACCTAACCTAACCTAACCTAACCTAACCTAACCTAACCTAACCTAACCTAACCTAACCTAACCTAACCTAACCTAACCTAACCTAACCTAACCTAACCTAACCTAACCTAACCTAACCTAACCTAACCTAACCTAACCTAACCTAACCTAACCTAACCTAACCTAACCTAACCTAACCTAACCTAACCTAACCTAACCTAACCTAACCTAACCTAACCTAACCTAACCTAACCTAACCTAACCTAACCTAACCTAACCTAACCTAACCTAACCTAACCTAACCTAACCTAACCTAACCTAACCTAACCTAACCTAACCTAACCTAACCTAACCTAACCTAACCTAACCTAACCTAACCTAACCTAACCTAACCTAACCTAACCTAACCTAACCTAACCTAACCTAACCTAACCTAACCTAACCTAACCTAACCTAACCTAACCTAACCTAACCTAACCTAACCTAACCTAACCTAACCTAACCTAACCTAACCTAACCTAACCTAACCTAACCTAACCTAACCTAACCTAACCTAACCTAACCTAACCTAACCTAACCTAACCTAACCTAACCTAACCTAACCTAACCTAACCTAACCTAACCTAACCTAACCTAACCTAACCTAACCTAACCTAACCTAACCTAACCTAACCTAACCTAACCTAACCTAACCTAACCTAACCTAACCTAACCTAACCTAACCTAACCTAACCTAACCTAACCTAACCTAACCTAACCTAACCTAACCTAACCTAACCTAACCTAACCTAACCTAACCTAACCTAACCTAACCTAACCTAACCTAACCTAACCTAACCTAACCTAACCTAACCTAACCTAACCTAACCTAACCTAACCTAACCTAACCTAACCTAACCTAACCTAACCTAACCTAACCTAACCTAACCTAACCTAACCTAACCTAACCTAACCTAACCTAACCTAACCTAACCTAACCTAACCTAACCTAACCTAACCTAACCTAACCTAACCTAACCTAACCTAACCTAACCTAACCTAACCTAACCTAACCTAACCTAACCTAACCTAACCTAACCTAACCTAACCTAACCTAACCTAACCTAACCTAACCTAACCTAACCTAACCTAACCTAACCTAACCTAACCTAACCTAACCTAACCTAACCTAACCTAACCTAACCTAACCTAACCTAACCTAACCTAACCTAACCTAACCTAACCTAACCTAACCTAACCTAACCTAACCTAACCTAACCTAACCTAACCTAACCTAACCTAACCTAACCTAACCTAACCTAACCTAACCTAACCTAACCTAACCTAACCTAACCTAACCTAACCTAACCTAACCTAACCTAACCTAACCTAACCTAACCTAACCTAACCTAACCTAACCTAACCTAACCTAACCTAACCTAACCTAACCTAACCTAACCTAACCTAACCTAACCTAACCTAACCTAACCTAACCTAACCTAACCTAACCTAACCTAACCTAACCTAACCTTTTTTTTTTTTTTTTTTTTTTTTTTTTTTTTTTTTTTTTTTTTTTTTTTTTTTTTTTTTTTTGCGAGGGAGAAATCTTCAAAAAGATACCAAGCCCCCCGGGGGGAGGGCCTGGTTATGTGGGATTTTTACCCACTAAAACTCCCTCGGTGACCAACGTCGGTGCATCTCGAGGAACTCCGGGATCTCTGAAGAACTCGCCGGTGTTCCTCTTGCACCGTGCCATGAGCGCGTCCCGGAGGAGGCAGTTGCCTTCACCCCGACTTCGCGTGTGTGCAGCAGATAGTACCACGACATCATGCCACGATCTTTCCTTGTGTCTCATACATTGTGAGCCGGAGCCCCCGCTCCGACCTGCTATGACCTGCAGTACCCTTTTAGTCGCCTTTTACGACAGGCAGAGTTTACCGTAGTCCTATTCGTCACCCGAACTACTGGGCCGATGTGCCAGGGCGACCGTTTGCCACAGCTACTTCTCCACGGCGACGTCTACGCCTTCTGTCGAGGACTTCTATTTCCTGCTCGCGCTGCCGCTCGCGCTCGGCGGTCTCCTTCTGAGATATAACAGTATCGCAGAAAGATACTACCGCCTTCCAGGCCACTTTGCTCGAGAGCATGGCCGCCACTACCGCTGACGGAGAAAGATCTTCTCCCACCGCGTCAGTTAGGGTACGTCTTTCAGACTGCCACATAGTACACATTTCTAAAGTGTGTTGCGCCGAGTCTTGGGCCTCCCCGCAATGGTGGCATTGTGCTGTCTCCTCGCGTCCGATCCTATTCAGATACTCACCGAAGCAACCGTGCCCAGTGAGTACCTGAGTCAGTCGGAAGGTCACGCTTCCCCATTTTCTCGTCTGCCAGGCGACAAAACTAGGCAGGATTGCCCCGACTGCACGTTGGCTTGCGTTCCGCGGCTCTTCAAGTTGCTCCTGCCACTCCTCGAGCGCTTGTTGACGCGCCTGCCGCCTTAGCTGGAACCGTTCGTCCGGGTCATTTCCACCCCCTTGGCGAATGGTGCGTATACAGTTGTATACCCTCGCATCCATTTCTGCCAGTAAGTCCAGGGGCGGAAATCGCGCCAGGATAGTCGATGCCTCATAGGAGACAGTCCTGTATGCTCTAGCGATCCTGAGGGCCATCGACCTCTGCACACTCAGCAGTTTAGTCCTGCATCTACGAGAGCGCAACAGACGCTCACACCACACTGGCGCCCCGTACAGCGCTATTGAACGCACAACTCCAGCATAGAGCCTGCGCACTCCTTCCCTGGGTCCTCCCAAATTGGGGAGCAGTCTGTGCATGGCACCAGCCGTCCTCTGTATTCGGGGGACCAGGCGGTCAAAGTGCTCCTCGAATCTCCATCGGCTGTCGAGGATGAGGCCGAGATATTTAATTTGCTGGCCGACTAGCACGTCCACATTGCCCACCCGGATCGTCAAATTGGGTGGTTCCCTTCCCTTAGGAAGGTTGTGAAACCAAAGCGCTTCGGTTTTTTGGGGCGCAGTCCGAAGACCGAGTTGGTTAATTTTTGCGAATATTCGCGCCACACCCAGTTCGACGAGTCGAGCAGCCCTCTCAAAATTTTCCTCCTGTGCCAGAACCATAGTGTCGTCTGCGTAACAGACGGCGCTCACGCCGCTGGGAAGACCGACCCTAAGAACGGAGTCGTAGGCTAGATTCCACAGAAGCGGGCCAAGCACCGATCCCTGCGGAACACCGCAGGACACTTCTCTCTCCTTTTTCACTCCATCGCGAACTGTATATACGATGCGTCGGTCATGTAAATATGCACCAACGACATCACGCAGGTATTGGGGAATATTGTGGTGGAGAAGTGCCTGCCTGATAGCCCCCCAGGGCAGGGAGTTAAACGCGTTGACGATGTCCAAACTCACTGCCAGCACCACTCCATTTCTTTCCACCGCCTCATCTGCTGTAGAGCGGACGCGGAGGATCGCGTCGACCGTCGATCGTCCATGTCGAAACCCAAACTGGCTGTCCGCCAGGTTAGGGCCAATGGACTCCAGGTGTCCGTTGAGGCGATCGGCGATGATACGCTCGAAGAGCTTTCCCGCCTCGTCCAGCAGGCAGATGGGCCGGTATGCAGAGGGAGAGTCTACCGGTCTGCCTTCCTTCCGCAGAAGCACTAGCTTGGACTCTTTCCAGCCGGAGGGAAAGACGCCAGACTGAAGACAGCTGTCAAAAAGTCTTGTCAGTCTGCCCCTCAACGACTTGAGAGCTAGTACCCACGCCCTGCCTGGAACTCCGTCAGGACCCGGTGCGGTGTTACGGGAACCGAGTCGTCTCACTGCCCGGATTATTTCTTCCTCCGTCACCTCGAACTCCTTAGACCAGGCGGACGGCTGCGACTGCTCAGCAGAAAACGTCGGGTTTTCCCGGACCCTGGGGAAAAGGGTGTCCACCGTCCTTGACACGAGGTCCGGATCCAGAGTTTCCGTTATGGGCGGGACCCACGGTCGGAGCTTGCCCAGTACCATTTTGTAGGGCCGCCCCCACGGGTCCTTGTCCAACCCCTTTATAAGCTCACCCCAAGATCTGGCCTTCGCATCCGCCACGGCATTCTGGAGAGCAACAGTGGACACCCGATACGCTGCGTATGCCATGTTTTTCTCTTCGTCTGTGGCTAGGCGTCTCCTTCGTGCACGTAAGTACCGGCGCCGAGATCTCAAGCACTCCTGGCGAAGCCGCGAGATACACTCCGACCACCAGTACGCAGCCTTTCTCCTAGCAGGCCTGACACGGGGCATTGAGGCGTCGCAGATAATGGTCATCGTGTCTCTGAACCAGATCGCCACCCGTTCTGGATCATATGGTTCTTGCCCTTCCTCTGACCAGTCCGCTGCAATAGCCGCCGCCGCGAGAAGGTCCTCATCGAGCTTTTTAAGGGACCAACGGGGCGACGGAATATTGCTCGAACGATCCAGAATGACGGGGCGTCTAAAAATTAAATCAATAATTATATGACGGTGGTCGGACAGAGTGACCACCTCCTCCGCGACCCGCCACCCCGTTACAAGAGATGTCGCAGAAGGCGACGCCCAGGACAGATCCACTACGGACTCTCCCTGCCACCGCACACATGTGCTAACAAATCCCCTGTTCAGGAGGATTAGGCCTAGCGCCGCCGCCCACTCTTGGATTGACTCCGCTCGGGAGTCGTCCCGAACGTCCCCCCAAGCCCTGGAGCGGGCGTTGAAGTCGCCCAGAACGAGAACCGGACGGGGCAGGCATGCACGGACGCAGTCTGCCACCTCATCCAGGAACGCTTCAAAAATACCAAGGCTGCAGTTTGGGGAGATATAGCATCCGACGATGGCCAAAGGTCCCCACTCTACTGCAATAAACCCACTCCCTTTCCGCAGCAGACCGCACGGTGGCTCTTTATCTCCTCCTGTCCAATAAACTGCGACAGAGTCTTCGTCATCCCCGAACCAGCGAGGGTGTTTCGGGACGACGTATGGTTCCGCCACAACCGCCACGGCAATTGACCATTCCGCCAGGGACTGCAACAGCAGGTCTTGCGCCCCTCGGCAATGGTTCAAGTTGCCTTGAAGAAGTTTTAATTTTGAGGAGTCGAATTCTCACTTTCCATTGCCTCCCCTGACGGCATGTTATCCGAAAAGTTCGACGCGCTGACTTGCGACGACAGATTTGTCGCTGACGGTTTAGGGGGGGCCTGCTCTCCTCCTCTTTTCCTGCCTTTGCTGGGGGTGCATTTCTTTGTGCCCATCCTATGGTCGGCGGGACGACCGAGATCTGCACACACAGGGCATCTCCAAGCCTGCGCCGTGCACTGGCTCGCCCTATGCCCGGGCTCACCGCAGGCGTAGCAACGCGAGCTCCGATCGACCGAGCTGGAGCACTGCTGCTGGACATGTCCTGTCTCGAGGCACCGGTAGCACTGCATGGGTCGCGCCGGCAGCACGTCTACCCTAGCTGCCACCCAGCCGACGAGCAACTTCTTGGCGTCCGCAAGCCTGCGCACCGTATTCAGCGGACATCGAACCCAGCAGGTTCCCAGCCTGGATCGTTCGGTGCGGATTACACCCACCTTAACGTCTTCCACGGTGCATCCCCCGGCTGTAGCGATAGCGGCTGCCACCTCTTTCTCCGTGATCGACTCATCCAAGTCTCGCACCCTTACTTCGCCTGACTTGAAAGGGCGAGCAATGCGTACGTCCATGTCCACGAGGGCTGATTTCAAGCGCTCAGCAAGAGCATCGGCCTTCGTGGAGCTGTCCGCCCCGGAGATTTCGAGGAGCAGTCCCCCTGTGACTGTCCGTTTCGGCCGAACTTCGGCAATACCGCAGTCTGCCAGCCTAACCTTCTCTTTCGCCGCCGCCATTACCGCTGCGTACGTTGTCTCCGAGCTTTTGGGTACGGTGATCGTAATTGCGGCGGATGTCGGGGCACGTGGAGGTTTCACGGTCTTCTTTTTCAGTGCTTGGGGGGCCTTGGGAGGCGATGACTTCTGCCCAGGTTTAGCCTTCCGTCTGGCGACAGTGGCCCAGGTATTGGTAACTGCCAGCTGCTCGGGGTGCTGCGGAGGAGGAGCCGTAAGAAGCTCTGATTCGACCGGCGGAGCGGGTGCTTGTTTTCCTTGCTTCTTAAAATTCGCAGTCGCCGAGGTTGCCGTCTTTATTGGAGGCTTTGCCTTGTTGCCGTCATTATTGGAGGCTTCTGATGCCTGTTTCCCTAATAGAGGCCTCAAAGCTCGGTCCGGAAAGAGCTTGGACTCGAAGTTCAGTAACTTCTGGTCCATCAAAGCCCCCAATTGCTCTAGAAGTGTGGGGCTGGGAGCGTTTGACCTGCCCAAGGTATCACTCCCCGTCTCAGTAGCGGTTGTACTACGTTTCTGGGCTTGGACATTTATTTCCTTACCCAGAGACCCTACTCTTGCCTCCAAGGTAGCGATTCGCATGCGAAGGTCCCTATTCTCTATTATAAGAGTGTCCTCCGCAGAAGAAGTGGTCCTCTTGACCAGTTCCTCGGTGGCAGCTTGCACTGTACGCACTGCCTCGCGTAAGCAGTGAACAAAGCTGCCTTTCAGGTTGCCCGACCTGTCCGCAACCTTCTCCACCTGGTCCATTGCTTCCAAAATTTGGGTGCCGATGGTACTTGTTGGCTGCGCAACCATTTCCTCCCTGCGATCGTCCACACTTCTGAGGGTTTTCTTGGCCCTAGTTTTGGACGGAGCCACCGAAGGGTCGAAAATTTCCTGCTCGCTCGTTTGGGCATTCGCTGCTTGCCGGCGTTTAGCGTTTGGCCCGATCAACGGAGGCTTTCTCTTCCGCGACTGCAGAGCGCTTGTCGAAGCCATGGATGCCGATGACACTAACGAGTATGAGGACGCGACCGAGCTGTCGCTCTCCTCCCCCGCCGTAACAGATCCATCCACAGGAGTAAGTAAGACCGCAGTCGATGCTTCACCCATATTCTCCACTACATCCGCGGGGGTGGCTGAACGCGATCGCGTTACAACACCCCCAGTAACCGGACGCCTAAACGTCCCATCTTCCACGAGGCCTTTTCGGCCACCATCCTTCGTTGTTTTATTAAAGGTTTCCATGTTTGTTCCCACGAGTAAAAACGCCCTAAAAAGTCCAGCGCAGGGACTTCGCGCTAACCCAGTTTTACACCTGAAAGGTTCGGGAAGCCCCAGGGTAGAGGTTTAAACCTCGCGGTCCGGCCAGTCAAGGCAAGACCGCAACCCCGTATTGCGAAACATGACCACAAATACGGGACACGGATTCGAACCGCCCCGACGTCGACATCGACGGCGGGTCCATGACGGCGGCTATCAGGTGACAATCCTAATGCCTGCTCAGCGGGCACGTAAGTGCACGCGAAGCCCGCCCTTACCCCTTCGCTGTGCCCTCTGCAGCACGTCAGAGGGGCACGCAGAAGGGTGCATCCCGACGGACAGACCCATTGTGGGCCCTGCCGGGGATGTGCCGCTCTTAGTCTGGTCCCTCACCGCAAGCCTAACAGGTATGGGAAACCCTGCCAGTATAGCCTTGGGGATCATTGGAACACGCAAGCCCCCCCACCACGACAAGGTGGCAGCACATGGGGGGGAACCTAACCTAACCTAACCTAACCTAACCTAACCTAACCTAACCTAACCTAACCTAACCTAACCTAACCTAACCTAACCTAACCTAACCTAACCTAACCTAACCTAACCTAACCTAACCTAACCTAACCTAACCTAACCTAACCTAACCTAACCTAACCTAACCTAACCTAACCTAACCTAACCTAACCTAACCTAACCTAACCTAACCTAACCTAACCTAACCTAACCTTTTTTTTTTTATTATTTTTTTTTTTTTTTTTTATTTTTTTTTTTTTTTTTTTTTTTTTTTTTTTTACGGGGGGGAAATCTTTTAAAGATTCCCGGCTCCTTAGGGGAGAAGTCGGGGTATGTGGAATTTCCATCCACTAAAACCCCCCCGGTGGTCCACCTCGTCGCTTGTCAGGGAGTACTGGCACCTGCAGTTGCATTCTCTCAGTACGCCCCTCGCGCTTTGCCGTATCATCTTTCGGGCTGGCGGTAACGCGGCCCGGCCTCTTCGCAGTCTTACGCTGCAGCAGAACGGGACCACTCCGTGTTTCCGCTGCCTTCCATGAGCCGCCACCTATGATGGTGAAAAAGACAGTCAGAGCCCTATCTCCGACTGCTTACGGCCCTGGGCGCCCCTTCTCATGGGGCATTGTTTTGTCGTATCTGTGGAGCTCTTGGGTCTCCCTGATGTCTCCGTCTTCGAATGGGATCAGCGCACTCGCGGTCGCGTTCGGCGTTCTCCTTCTGGACCATGACGGTCTCGCAGAAGGCGACCACAGCGCTCCATGCCTCCCGGCTCTCTAACATCGCCGCTATAAGAGCCGTTGGGGAGAGGTCGCCTCCTGTTTTCTGGATAAGCTCCTGCCTCTCCTCTTGCCATGCTGGGCACGTCGCGAGCGTGTGCTGCGCAGTGTCCAGTTCGGCTCCACAGTGGTGGCACTCAGGTGTTCCCTGTCTTCCAATCCTGTTCAGGTACTCACCGAAGCAGCCATGTCCGGTGAGCACCTGAGTAAATCTGTACGAGACGCTGCCGCCTTCTCTCTCCATCCAAGTCTGGAGGTTTGGTAAAACAGCTCTAACAACACGCTGCCGCGCGCCTCGCGGTTGGCGCAGACGCTCACGCCAGCGATCGAACGCGCGCTGTCGAGCTCTCCGCCTGATCTTTTCAATGGAGCCATCGGTTACGGATCCCTCTCTCTGACGGATAACGCGAATTCGGTCGTAGACCCTCGCGTCCATGTCCGCCAGTATATCGAGGGGCGGAAACCGCGCCAGGATATTTGCCGCCTCGTAAGATATTGTACGATATCCGCGTGCGACCCTAATTGCGATCTGACGCTGCGCGGCGTTCAATTTGGCCGCGAGGCGCCGAACACTCGACAGTCGGTCCGACCATACAGGCGCCCCGTAGAGCGCAACGGATCGCACGACACCCGCGTAGAGGCGGCGGACTCCTTCCTTCGGCCCCCCAAGATTGGGCAGCAGTCTGTGCATCGCACTCGCTATCTTATGAATTCGGGGGACTAGACGGCTGAAATGCTCTTCAAAGCACCAGCGGCCATCCAGAAAGAGGCCCAGGTATTTCATAGATCGACCTACTTGGACCTCTGCGTCATCCACCCGAACGGATAGGCTGGGTACGGCACTCCGCGTCCGTTTGTTGAACAACAGTGCCTCGGTCTTTTGAGGCGCTATTTTGAGCCCCAGACGTCTGGCTCTTCTCACTACGAGTGCCACTCCGAGCTCGGCGAGTACTTTGGCCCTCTCAAAGCTCTCCCCCTCCGCCAGAACTAAGGTGTCGTCCGCGTAGCAGACGACGCTCACGCCGTTAGGGAGTGACGTTCTTAGTACGGCATCGTACGCGAGGTTCCACAGAAGCGGACCCAGCACCGACCCCTGCGGCACACCGCACAAGACCTCTCTCCGCTCTGTACTTCCATACCGACCTCTGTAACTGATGCCTCTGTCTGACAGGTAAGCTCCGACTACATTCCGCAGGTAGGTAGGCACACGGTGGTAGATGAGTGCCTCCCTGATCGCCCTCCATGGCAGGGAGTTGAAAGCGTTGACTATGTCTAGGCTTATGGCCAACAACACCCCGCCCTGGGATCCCGCCTGCTCCGACAGCGCTCGGACGCGAAGAATCGCGTCTACTGTCGAACGGCCCTGTCGGAAGCCAAACTGACTGTCTGACAGGTCCGGGCCGTCTCTTGACAGATGACTGCTTATACGAGCGGCGATGATCCGCTCAAAGAGTTTGCCCGCCTCGTCCAGCAGACAAATTGGCCGGTAACCAGAGGGAGAGTCTGCAGGCCTACCTTCTTTCCTCAGCAGAACCAGCTTCGCTTCCTTCCATTCCGTGGGGAAGCGGCCAAAACGGAAACAGCTGCTAAAAAGGCGCCTCAGCCTATTGCCCACTGAATCCAGCGCTAATACCCAGACCCGCCCCGGTATTCCGTCAGGACCTGGTGCTGTGTTACGCGCGGCAAGGCGTCCGACGGCACACTTCATCTCCAACTCCGTGACCTCAAGGTCATCCGTCCAGTCCGGCGGTGGCTCTGATGGGCTTGAGGTGCTGTCCCCGATCCGCGGGAAAAGTGTATCTACTACTCCTCGCACAAAATCCGGGTCGAGGGTCTCCGTTATGGGTGGGACCCAAGGCCGCAATTTTCCCAGGACCGCCTTATATGGCCGACCCCATGGGTCCCTGTCTAGGTCGGCGAGAAGCTCTTTCCATGAACGGGATTTTGCCTCCGTTATTGCGACCTTTAAGTTAAACTTCGCGTCCCGGTATGCCAGGTGGAGGGATGTTTTCTCATCCTCAAGAGATTGTTTGCGTCTCCTGGCCCTCTGGTACTGGCGTCGGGAGGCAAGACATGCCGCACGGAGTTCTGCGATATGCTCCGACCACCAGTACGCAGGCCTCTTCAATAAAGGCTTAACCCGGGGCATCGCGGTATCGCAAAGGGACGTCATCATTTCCCTGAACAGGGCTGCCTCCTTGTCAGGGTCGGGCCAAATCTCAGGGTCGGGGGGCTTCGCCCAGTCAGCAACGTGGGCCGCAGCAAGCAGCAGGTCCCGATCGAGCCGTTTGAGTGCCCAGCGCCTTTGGGGACCGCCACTTCGGTGAGCGGCGCCGACCGGAGGGTGAAAGGCCACGCTGAAAACAACATGGCGATGGTCAGACAACGTGACCACCTCCTCTGCCACCCTCCAGCCAGACACCAATCGTTCTGCGGAGGGGGTCGCCCACGCAAGATCTACGATCGACTCCCCCTGCCACCGAACGCACGTGCTAACTGACCCCTGGTTTAGCAATCGGAGGTCGAGCCCTGACGACCAGTCTATCAGTGTCTCCCCTCTAAGGTTATCTCGAGGCGAGCCCCAAGCCCTAGCGTGGGCATTAAAGTCGCCCAGGATGAGTACCGGGCGGTGTAGGTTTCGGCGAATAGCGCCCTCTACCCGGTCCAGGTACGCCTCGTAGAGCGCTTGGCTGCAATTGGGAGAGACATAGCAACCCATGACGACGATATGGCCCCACTCTACCGCAACCATGCCCTGCTCAGACACGAGCTTCAGGCATGGAGGATCGCCCTCCCCGCCTCCCCAGTAGATGGCGACAGACCCAGCGTCATCGCCGAACCAGCGAGGGTGAGCAGGGACGTTGTACGGTTCAGCCACTACCGCCAGAGCAATCGACTTCTCCGCAATGGTGTGCAGAAGCAGGTCCTGCGCCACGCGGCAGTGGTTGAGATTGCCCTGGAGGACTTTTAGTAGGGGAGGAGTGAACATTAGGCCTCCATTTCCTCCTGTGCGGTGTTCCCGCCTGCCTGGGAAGCCGCGCCTCCTGGCATATCTCCACCGGTTTGCTGGGGGGTGGTTTTGGGGGGAGCCTGCTTTCTCCCAAGTGCGCCCTTCTTGGTGTTAGCTCTGGTGCAGCTCTTGGTCCCCATTCTGTGGTCTGCAGAGAGACCCAAACCTGAGCACAGTGGGCATTTTGGCACGGTGGCCGTGCATTGGCCGACTTTATGATCAGCCTTCCCGCATTTGTAGCACATTTTGCTGCGATCTACCTCGCTTGTGCATTTATAGCGGGTATGTCCCAGCTCAAGGCATCGGTAGCACTGAGTGGGCCGTGCTGCCAGAATATCCACCCTTGCAGAGGCCCATCCCACTTGCACCCGCCGAGATTTCGCAATCTTGCGGACCACGGAGAGTGGGCAGCGGACCCAAACCGTGCCCAGGCGACTAGGGGAGTGCCGAATCTCGCCTATCTTGAGCTCCTCGGCGATAGCGTCCGCGACGTCCTGAGCCGTGACTGACTCGTCAAGGTCCATGACCCTGACTTCGCCCGTCTTAATGGGGCGCCCGATAATCACCCCCAACTCCTGCGCCACAACTTGCAGCTTTTCTGCCAGCTTGTCCGCTTTCACCGCTCCGTCTGGGCCTGCCACTTCCAGAACAAGCCCCCCATTTGCCGCCTTTCTCTGGCGGACGTCGGATATGCCCACCTCATTTAGCTTTATCCGCTGCTTGGCGGTCGCCATCACCCGAGCGTAGGTGGCACTGACCCCTTCAGGGATGGTTACTGTTATAGCGGCCGTCCTCGGCGGTCTCGGTGGCTGCACTCTCACGGCCCCTCTTCCAGAAGTCGACGGAGGTGGAACCGTCGGTCTTTTAGCCTTCGCCTTTTCCCTCCTGCCCAGCACCTGGACCCAGGGACCCTCGTGATGGCCGGTTTGCCCAGTTGCCTTCGACGCCGAGGTGACGGCGGGAACCGGCGCGGGGATCGTCCCATGTGTAGAAGCCGCCTTTTGGGACGTCTTCTTTGACTTCTTTGGCTTTCCCGTGACGCCGGATGGACCCGGCTTGGGGGCAGCTCTCTTTTGGCCAAGTGGAGGCTTGATAGCACCCTCCGGACGGATCTGCCCTTGAATAAAGGCTATCTTGCCGTCTACCATAGCTCTAACCTGTTCCATTATAATGTGGTCAGGGCTTCTGGTAGACTCCGCCTCGGAAGATGTTGCGGTCGCAGCGTTGTTATCGCGGCGCACCTGCTGGAGCTCCGCCACCAGAGCTTCGTGCCTCCTTTTAAGCTCTTCCAGCTCGAAGCGCAATTCCGCGTTTTCTTGATCCGGAAACGCCACGGTTGTCCTTTGCACCATCTCTATGGTCGCAGCATGGACGTATCGCGTGGCCATTCGCAGTTCCCGGACAAAGTTTCCCTTTAAGTTTTTGGATTTATCTGTCACCATCTCCACCTTCTGCAGACTCTCCAGGATGCACGCCGCAAGTGACTCCGGTGTCTGATCCTTCATCTCTCTGGAGAGTTCCTCCACCTTGGGTAAGGAGGACTTTCTCCTTGTTGTGAAGGGGACAGCGAAATCTTCGTCGTCCTCTGCACCCTCGGCCGCCGCTGGCCTCCGCTTTGACATCGGCTGAATGGCGACATTCGGAGATGCCGGTCTCCGTTTCCTTGCGGCTGTGGACGCGGACGACAGTGAGTTCACCGACATTTCCGAGTAGTCCGTGTCCTCACCGTCGCTCTCACAGCGAGAGCTGCGCACTCGCTGCAAGCGCGTCGTTACCGTGTTTAGCTGTGTCGACACAGCCAACCCATCCTCGATGCCCCTCTGGCCATCCCCGTCCTCTATTGGTTTTTGTGAATGATCCATTTTGTATCCCACGAGTATAGGGGAAAAATAACGTCCATCCTGGTGGTGCCCCCTGCACCCGGATAAGCCTAGTTACGCCACTGGGGTCGGCAAATCCCTTGGCGGGTTCCGCACTAGAAACTGACCTCCCCGTCAGGCATGCATCCTTCCCGGTGCGTCGCCGGTTAAGATTGGGGTAATTTTTTAAAGAGGTTTTCTTCCTCGCGGCCCGGGCAGTTAAGCCAGTGAAACCCTCGGTTACGGTAGAGGTAGCGAGACATGACCACGCCTCCACCGTAGTTACGAGTCGACGGTAGCCTGGAGGGTAATCCCCAGATACCTGTCCAAAGTGGTTGGACCCGCCGCCTGCCTCATCCACAACGTCCTATGCTATTCATAGGAACGCATGGAGAGACGAAAGGGTGGCGATCGGCCCCGACTGGGGCCAAATCGTCCCACCCTAGGTTTCTCTTTGCTTCGTCTACGCTGATGCGCAGACTACTGAGCCCCCCCGCCACGACAAGGCGGAAACCCGTTGAGGGGGAACCTAACCTAACCTAACCTAACCTAACCTTTTTTTTTTTTTTTTTTTTTTTTTTTGCGAGGGAGAAATCTTCAAAAAGATACCAAGCCCCCCGGGGGGAGGGCCTGGTTATGTGGGATTTTTACCCACTAAAACTCCCTCGGTGACCAACGTCGGTGCATCTCGAGGAACTCCGGGATCTCTGAAGAACTCGCCGGTGTTCCTCTTGCACCGTGCCATGAGCGCGTCCCGGAGGAGGCAGTTGCCTTCACCCCGACTTCGCGTGTGTGCAGCAGATAGTACCACGACATCATGCCACGATCTTTCCTTGTGTCTCATACATTGTGAGCCGGAGCCCCCGCTCCGACCTGCTATGACCTGCAGTACCCTTTTAGTCGCCTTTTACGACAGGCAGAGTTTACCGTAGTCCTATTCGTCACCCGAACTACTGGGCCGATGTGCCAGGGCGACCGTTTGCCACAGCTACTTCTCCACGGCGACGTCTACGCCTTCTGTCGAGGACTTCTATTTCCTGCTCGCGCTGCCGCTCGCGCTCGGCGGTCTCCTTCTGAGATATAACAGTATCGCAGAAAGATACTACCGCCTTCCAGGCCACTTTGCTCGAGAGCATGGCCGCCACTACCGCTGACGGAGAAAGATCTTCTCCCACCGCGTCAGTTAGGGTACGTCTTTCAGACTGCCACATAGTACACATTTCTAAAGTGTGTTGCGCCGAGTCTTGGGCCTCCCCGCAATGGTGGCATTGTGCTGTCTCCTCGCGTCCGATCCTATTCAGATACTCACCGAAGCAACCGTGCCCAGTGAGTACCTGAGTCAGTCGGAAGGTCACGCTTCCCCATTTTCTCGTCTGCCAGGCGACAAAACTAGGCAGGATTGCCCCGACTGCACGTTGGCTTGCGTTCCGCGGCTCTTCAAGTTGCTCCTGCCACTCCTCGAGCGCTTGTTGACGCGCCTGCCGCCTTAGCTGGAACCGTTCGTCCGGGTCATTTCCACCCCCTTGGCGAATGGTGCGTATACA
This sequence comes from Micropterix aruncella, assembly GCA_944548615.1. NCBI lineage: Eukaryota > Metazoa > Arthropoda > Insecta > Lepidoptera > Micropterigidae > Micropterix > Micropterix aruncella. The sequence continues at coordinate 18,481 of OX155959.1, forward strand.
GTTGTATACCCTCGCATCCATTTCTGCCAGTAAGTCCAGGGGCGGAAATCGCGCCAGGATAGTCGATGCCTCATAGGAGACAGTCCTGTATGCTCTAGCGATCCTGAGGGCCATCAACCTCTGCACACTCAGCAGTTTAGTCCTGCATCTACGAGAGCGCAACAGACGCTCACACCACACTGGCGCCCCGTACAGCGCTATTGAACGCACAACTCCAGCATAGAGCCTGCGCACTCCTTCCCTGGGTCCTCCCAAATTGGGGAGCAGTCTGTGCATGGCACCAGCCGTCCTCTGTATTCGGGGGACCAGGCGGTCAAAGTGCTCCTCGAATCTCCATCGGCTGTCGAGGATGAGGCCGAGATATTTAATTTGCTGGCCGACTAGCACGTCCACATTGCCCACCCGGATCGTCAAATTGGGTGGTTCCCTTCCCTTAGGAAGGTTGTGAAACCAAAGCGCTTCGGTTTTTTGGGGCGCAGTCCGAAGACCGAGTTGGTTAATTTTTGCGAATATTCGCGCCACACCCAGTTCGACGAGTCGAGCAGCCCTCTCAAAATTTTCCTCCTGTGCCAGAACCATAGTGTCGTCTGCGTAACAGACGGCGCTCACGCCGCTGGGAAGACCGACCCTAAGAACGGAGTCGTAGGCTAGATTCCACAGAAGCGGGCCAAGCACCGATCCCTGCGGAACACCGCAGGACACTTCTCTCTCCTTTTTCACTCCATCGCGAACTGTATATACGATGCGTCGGTCATGTAAATATGCACCAACGACATCACGCAGGTATTGGGGAATATTGTGGTGGAGAAGTGCCTGCCTGATAGCCCCCCAGGGCAGGGAGTTAAACGCGTTGACGATGTCCAAACTCACTGCCAGCGCCACTCCATTTCTTTCCACCGCCTCATCTGCTGTAGAGCGGACGCGGAGGATCGCGTCGACCGTCGATCGTCCATGTCGAAACCCAAACTGGCTGTCCGCCAGGTTAGGGCCAATGGACTCCAGGTGTCCGTTGAGGCGATCGGCGATGATACGCTCGAAGAGCTTTCCCGCCTCGTCCAGCAGGCAGATGGGCCGGTATGCAGAGGGAGAGTCTACCGGTCTGCCTTCCTTCCGCAGAAGCACTAGCTTGGACTCTTTCCAGCCGGAGGGAAAGACGCCAGACTGAAGACAGCTGTCAAAAAGTCTTGTCAGTCTGCCCCTCAACGACTTGAGAGCTAGTACCCACGCCCTGCCTGGAACTCCGTCAGGACCCGGTGCGGTGTTACGGGAACCGAGTCGTCTCACTGCCCGGATTATTTCTTCCTCCGTCACCTCGAACTCCTTAGACCAGGCGGACGGCTGCGACTGCTCAGCAGAAAACGTCGGGTTTTCCCGGACCCTGGGGAAAAGGGTGTCCACCGTCCTTGACACGAGGTCCGGATCCAGAGTTTCCGTTATGGGCGGGACCCACGGTCGGAGCTTGCCCAGTACCATTTTGTAGGGCCGCCCCCACGGGTCCTTGTCCAACCCCTTTATAAGCTCACCCCAAGATCTGGCCTTCGCATCCGCCACGGCATTCTGGAGAGCAACAGTGGACACCCGATACGCTGCGTATGCCATGTTTTTCTCTTCGTCTGTGGCTAGGCGTCTCCTTCGTGCACGTAAGTACCGGCGCCGAGATCTCAAGCACTCCTGGCGAAGCCGCGAGATACACTCCGACCACCAGTACGCAGCCTTTCTCCTAGCAGGCCTGACACGGGGCATTGAGGCGTCGCAGATAATGGTCATCGTGTCTCTGAACCAGATCGCCACCCGTTCTGGATCATATGGTTCTTGCCCTTCCTCTGACCAGTCCGCTGCAATAGCCGCCGCCGCGAGAAGGTCCTCATCGAGCTTTTTAAGGGACCAACGGGGCGACGGAATATTGCTCGAACGATCCAGAATGACGGGGCGTCTAAAAATTAAATCAATAATTATATGACGGTGGTCGGACAGAGTGACCACCTCCTCCGCGACCCGCCACCCCGTTACAAGAGATGTCGCAGAAGGCGACGCCCAGGACAGATCCACTACGGACTCTCCCTGCCACCGCACACATGTGCTAACAAATCCCCTGTTCAGGAGGATTAGGCCTAGCGCCGCCGCCCACTCTTGGATTGACTCCGCTCGGGAGTCGTCCCGAACGTCCCCCCAAGCCCTGGAGCGGGCGTTGAAGTCGCCCAGAACGAGAACCGGACGGGGCAGGCATGCACGGACGCAGTCTGCCACCTCATCCAGGAACGCTTCAAAAATACCAAGGCTGCAGTTTGGGGAGATATAGCATCCGACGATGGCCAAAGGTCCCCACTCTACTGCAATAAACCCACTCCCTTTCCGCAGCAGACCGCACGGTGGCTCTTTATCTCCTCCTGTCCAATAAACTGCGACAGAGTCTTCGTCATCCCCGAACCAGCGAGGGTGTTTCGGGACAACGTATGGTTCCGCCACAACCGCCACGGCAATTGACCATTCCGCCAGGGACTGCAACAGCAGGTCTTGCGCCCCTCGGCAATGGTTCAAGTTGCCTTGAAGAAGTTTTAATTTTGAGGAGTCGAATTCTCACTTTCCATTGCCTCCCCTGACGGCATGTTATCCGAAAAGTTCGACGCGCTGACTTGCGACGACAGATTTGTCGCTGACGGTTTAGGGGGGGCCTGCTCTCCTCCTCTTTTCCTGCCTTTGCTGGGGGTGCATTTCTTTGTGCCCATCCTATGGTCGGCGGGACGACCGAGATCTGCACACACAGGGCATCTCCAAGCCTGCGCCGTGCACTGGCTCGCCCTATGCCCGGGCTCACCGCAGGCGTAGCAACGCGAGCTCCGATCGACCGAGCTGGAGCACTGCTGCTGGACATGTCCTGTCTCGAGGCACCGGTAGCACTGCATGGGTCGCGCCGGCAGCACGTCTACCCTAGCTGCCACCCAGCCGACGAGCAACTTCTTGGCGTCCGCAAGCCTGCGCACCGTATTCAGCGGACATCGAACCCAGCAGGTTCCCAGCCTGGATCGTTCGGTGCGGATTACACCCACCTTAACGTCTTCCACGGTGCATCCCCCGGCTGTAGCGATAGCGGCTGCCACCTCTTTCTCCGTGATCGACTCATCCAAGTCTCGCACCCTTACTTCGCCTGACTTGAAAGGGCGAGCAATGCGTACGTCCATGTCCACGAGGGCTGATTTCAAGCGCTCAGCAAGAGCATCGGCCTTCGTGGAGCTGTCCGCCCCGGAGATTTCGAGGAGCAGTCCCCCTGTGACTGTCCGTTTCGGCCGAACTTCGGCAATACCGCAGTCTGCCAGCCTAACCTTCTCTTTCGCCGCCGCCATTACCGCTGCGTACGTTGTCTCCGAGCTTTTGGGTACGGTGATCGTAATTGCGGCGGATGTCGGGGCACGTGGAGGTTTCACGGTCTTCTTTTTCAGTGCTTGGGGGGCCTTGGGAGGCGATGACTTCTGCCCAGGTTTAGCCTTCCGTCTGGCGACAGTGGCCCAGGTATTGGTAACTGCCAGCTGCTCGGGGTGCTGCGGAGGAGGAGCCGTAAGAAGCTCTGATTCGACCGGCGGAGCGGGTGCTTGTTTTCCTTGCTTCTTAAAATTCGCAGTCGCCGAGGTTGCCGTCTTTATTGGAGGCTTTGCCTTGTTGCCGTCATTATTGGAGGCTTCTGATGCCTGTTTCCCTAATAGAGGCCTCAAAGCTCGGTCCGGAAAGAGCTTGGACTCGAAGTTCAGTAACTTCTGGTCCATCAAAGCCCCCAATTGCTCTAGAAGTGTGGGGCTGGGAGCGTTTGACCTGCCCAAGGTATCACTCCCCGTCTCAGTAGCGGTTGTACTACGTTTCTGGGCTTGGACATTTATTTCCTTACCCAGAGACCCTACTCTTGCCTCCAAGGTAGCGATTCGCATGCGAAGGTCCCTATTCTCTATTATAAGAGTGTCCTCCGCAGAAGAAGTGGTCCTCTTGACCAGTTCCTCGGTGGCAGCTTGCACTGTACGCACTGCCTCGCGTAAGCAGTGAACAAAGCTGCCTTTCAGGTTGCCCGACCTGTCCGCAACCTTCTCCACCTGGTCCATTGCTTCCAAAATTTGGGTGCCGATGGTACTTGTTGGCTGCGCAACCATTTCCTCCCTGCGATCGTCCACACTTCTGAGGGTTTTCTTGGCCCTAGTTTTGGACGGAGCCACCGAAGGGTCGAAAATTTCCTGCTCGCTCGTTTGGGCATTCGCTGCTTGCCGGCGTTTAGCGTTTGGCCCGATCAACGGAGGCTTTCTCTTCCGCGACTGCAGAGCGCTTGTCGAAGCCATGGATGCCGATGACACTAACGAGTATGAGGACGCGACCGAGCTGTCGCTCTCCTCCCCCGCCGTAACAGATCCATCCACAGGAGTAAGTAAGACCGCAGTCGATGCTTCACCCATATTCTCCACTACATCCGCGGGGGTGGCTGAACGCGATCGCGTTACAACACCCCCAGTAACCGGACGCCTAAACGTCCCATCTTCCACGAGGCCTTTTCGGCCACCATCCTTCGTTGTTTTATTAAAGGTTTCCATGTTTGTTCCCACGAGTAAAAACGCCCTAAAAAGTCCAGCGCAGGGACTTCGCGCTAACCCAGTTTTACACCTGAAAGGTTCGGGAAGCCCCAGGGTAGAGGTTTAAACCTCGCGGTCCGGCCAGTCAAGGCAAGACCGCAACCCCGTATTGCGAAACATGACCACAAATACGGGACACGGATTCGAACCGCCCCGACGTCGACATCGACGGCGGGTCCATGACGGCGGCTATCAGGTGACAATCCTAATGCCTGCTCAGCGGGCACGTAAGTGCACGCGAAGCCCGCCCTTACCCCTTCGCTGTGCCCTCTGCAGCACGTCAGAGGGGCACGCAGAAGGGTGCATCCCGACGGACAGACCCATTGTGGGCCCTGCCGGGGATGTGCCGCTCTTAGTCTGGTCCCTCACCGCAAGCCTAACAGGTATGGGAAACCCTGCCAGTATAGCCTTGGGGATCATTGGAACACGCAAGCCCCCCCACCACGACAAGGTGGCAGCACATGGGGGGGAACCTAACCTAACCTAACCTAACCTAACCTAACCTAACCTAACCTAACCTAACCTAACCTAACCTAACCTAACCTAACCTAACCTAACCTAACCTAACCTAACCTAACCTAACCTAACATAACCTAACCTAACCTAACCTAACCTAACCTAACCTAACCTAACCTAACCTAACCTAACCTAACCTAACCTAGAAGATGCTCTTTACGACCTGCACAATGTGATAAAGGAAAGAGTCGTAGCCAAAATGAACGTGGTCGTAGTGTCCTTGGATATTGAAGGAGCCTTTGATGGCGCATGGTGGCCTGCCGTTCTGACCCAACTAGCGGATGCTGAATGTCCCTTAAACCTCGGACGACTCACTCAGGACTATCTCAGTGAGAGAAAAGTGGTGGTGAGCTACGCTGGAGAGTCGGTGGAGGTGGAAACGAGCAAAGGATGCGTACAGGGCTCCATTGGTGGTCCCTTCTTTTGGAATCTTCTACTGGATCCCCTATTAAAGGAGCTGGAGGAGACGGGAACACATTGCCAAGCTTTCGCTGACGATGTAGTCCTAGTATTCTCTGGCAACGACATGGGAGGGATCGAGGAGAGGGCCAACGAGGTGTTGGGTATTGTAGCCGAGTGGGGCGCTAGAAACAAGCTAAGATTTGCACCACACAAAATGGGCTGTATGGTCGTGACGAGAAAACTCAAGTATAGAGACCCCAAACTCAGAATGGGAAATGTCAACATAGCTGTAGTGAAACACATGAAAATCTTAGGTGTTACCTTCGACAACAAAATGTCCTACTCACAACATGTCTCGCACATATGCCAAAAGGCAACAACCATATACGAGCAGCTAGCCAGAGCAGCAAGAGTGGAATGGGGATTGAGTTCTGAGGTCACTCGGATCATGTATGTGGCGGTCGTCGAGCCCATTATACTGTACGCAGCGAGTGTTTGGGCCTCGGCTGCAGAGAGGGTGGCCATACAAAAGGGCCTCAATGCAATACAAAGAGGCTTTGCCCGAAAAATCTGCAAAGCCCACCGCACAGTTAGCCTCCATGCAGCTCTTATTCTGTCAGGACTGATCCCTCTGGACCTAAGAATAATGGAAGCGGCAAGATTATATGAAGTCAAGCGGGGCAGGCCTATACCGGAGATGATAGACAGACCTCTGGAGCGAGACATATCATTCCTGGAGGCCCGACATCCAGCCTTGGCCCCCTTGGTTGAATTCAAATGCCTAACGGAACCTGAGAAGGAAATCGCAGAAATGGTGGAGGAAAATGACCTAGCTGTGTATACAGATGGCAGTAAGATAGACGGAAAGGTTGGAGCTGCCCTGTCGTGGTGGAGAAATGGAATGGAGGTCAGCACAAATCGTTTCAAGCTAGATTCGTTTTGCACGGTCTTCCAGGCGGAATGTCTAGCCCTGGAGAGAGCTACCGACATGCTCCTGACTCGCAAAGTGGCTAAGGCACACATTTTTAGTGACTCAAGATCGGCTTTAGAGCTCATCAAATCCTTTAGGACTCTACACCCCCTGGCATTCTCCATCAGATCCAACCTAGCTGACCTCGAGTCGGCGAAGACAAAGGTGAACCTATGTTGGATCAGGGCACATGAGGGGTATGCGGGAAACGAGCGTGCGGACGAACTGGCCAAGGCCGCCGCACTCGGAAGTAAGCGTGCACCAAATTACGCTCAATGCCCACTGTCCTTCGTCAAACGCACAATTAGAAACCAAACGCTCGACAAATGGCAGAACCGGTATCAGTATGGGGAAACGGCGGCCCTAACAAAAAAGTTTCTTCCCGATGTCCGAGCTGCATACAAGATAGTGAGAGGAGATCGGCAATGGTTCGGGAATCCCACCGTGACACAATTTCTAACCGGGCACGGGAGATTCGCGAGCTATCTCTACAGATTTAAACTCCGAAATAGTGCCTCATGCGTGTGCGATCCGGACGTAGACGAAACCGTCATTCACGTTTTAACAGAGTGTCCCAGATACTGTTATGAGAGAATTAAAATAGAGAGTGAAATTGGTCTGACGCTAGAAGAGAAAAAGTTATCAGAAATAGTAATTGACAGCATAAAAAGAGAAAAATTTCTGGCTTTTGCCATAGACATAATTACAAGAGTCACTAAAAGAAACAAAACGTAGGTAATAAGAAAGGGTATACCATTATTATAACATCTTTAAAAATATGTATATGTGGATTTAAAAAAAAAAAAAAAAAAAAAAAAAAAAAAAAAAAAAAAAAATGTAAATAAATATAATCCATCAATGTTGCTTAAGCTTAAAAAGATCCTTTTCTACGAAAAGGGAAAAATTGTAACCGAACGGGGGGGGTTTTAGTCCGTAGGCTATTGGGATTGTCATCAATACAACTATTGGTGACACTCCCAAATAGAGTCGGGCATGCCCTGTGGCTCGGCAAGCCACATGGTATACATGAGTATTTCCCCCCTCCACCCGAGAAAAAAAAAAAAAAAAAAAAAAAAAAACCTAACCTAACCTAACCTAACCTAACCTAACCTAACCTAACCTAACCTAACCTAACCTAACCTAACCTAACCTAACCTAACCTAACCTAACCTAACCTAACCTAACCTAACCTAACCTAACCTAACATAACCTAACCTAACCTAACAGGGTGGGTGGGGTGGTGGGGGTTGATTGTTTGCCAGGATAGTCTTGGGGTGACACAACCGATTTTTTTTACTTGTGTCTTAGGTATATAGTCTTCTATGAGTCGCTCACTTCAAACCTCCATGCGCCGTTGCCCGCTGCACCCTTTTGCAGAAGAATAATTGGCAGTAAAGATCACCAGTGTTAATCCTGTTTTTTTTTTAACCCGCTGAGCACGTAACATCCATTTGGGGACATGTATGGCGGCCGCCTACAATCCGAAACATCCGATTTTGGATATCGCGCTCGGCTCTTACGAAAATGTCGTTTAAATTTCGAAATGCGATTGTATATTCTATCGAATGATGCCATAATATAGCCAAATATGCAACACTATGAAATTGCTCGATTGCCGCATGCGATGTTAGAAATATGAATTACTACATCCCTTACAAAATCGATGACCTCATTTCTGACGACAGTCGCGAAACGGCCCACCCGCGGCGGCGTATAATTCCGCGACGTGTTTGTTTTGTGAATTGTTTTGTGTATATAAGTGCAGTGTATACCGGATAAAAGTAAGTAATTTCCATTTTTAAGTAGTTTAGGCCTTAGGATTAAACAATTTACACAGCCCATTTGCTGTTTTTCACGAATTTTCGAAGAAAACACTTTGGCAAAACCAAACGGCTCGCGAAAAATGGCCGTTTTTATTTTGTAATGTTTGTGAAATATCCCGTTATATCGCGAAACATGACGTAATGTCGCTTTAATTTACTAATAAAATAGGTATTGCTTCAATTACATCCTAAGTTATCACATAATTAGGCGTATTTTGAACATTATATGTTGTTTTCTAATATGGCTCGCGAAAATGAAACTTGTTTTGATAATTACTATGAGAGAAAAAAGTGCGATTTTCCATAGTTTTTCGATGAAATGTGACTCTTTGGAGTATAGTAATTAGTTATTAGACATATAATAAGTCTATGATAAGACAATATAATTGAAAAAATCTAACGAATTTTATATTATGGGCATTCAAAGTTTATTATTAGGTTCGGAAGTCGGAAACTCTCAAAACTTTAGATTTTTCTATAATATCAGACAAAGCTCAAAGTTCTGGTGTGATTTCTAAGAAGAAGTGATGTAGTAATAAAGTTATTTTGAAAGAATTTCATATAAAAAAATACCATAAGTAGTCACAAATTAAAAATTAAAAAATTTTTTTTTACGAGAATACATACAATTTTTCTTGGCTGAATAAATAAATATTTTTTCCGTATTTTTGTATGCAAATAAGTAAAAAAAAAATATCGCTTTGGTAAAGCATTTAATAAAGAACATAACTGTATTTACAATTTTTGATATTTACAAAAACTGTATTTACAAAAAAATCGAAATGATTTTATAGGCGAGTTTTTTCAGTTTGCCAATTTTGTAATATTTATTCATTATTATCTTAATTGTTTTACGAGATAAGGTTATAATGTTTTATATGTCAAATTTCAATGCGATCATTTTCTATTTATCTTTTTTTAATCCGATTAGTGGTTTATAAGTTATGATCGTTTTTCTCAAGGCCGTTGACTCGCGTCGATTTTTTGCGCGAATATGTCGCGCGCAAAAGTGATAGGTGAGTTTTTACCTCGCAACGTGAGGGGTTAATTGGTCATAAAATTAAAGTCACGAAGTTGGTGGATTGCCTTTATTATCGATCAATAATTATTTTTAATAACAATATTTTTTTAATGGAGCAGCATCTCCACTCTCTGTGATCCGTATTTAAAAATGGCATAAAGGCGAAAAATAATCAAAAGCAAAGGAAATTCTCCCAATAATAGTAAACTTCCGGTAATATGAATTGAAAATATTATTATTTAGTAGCAATTAATTAAACCAGAAATTATCTAGCATGAAATAATTACAAACAATACATTATAAAATCGTCAGAGGTGACAAATATTGTGATATTGTAATTATTATTTTGAATGGTCGAAAAAGAGAGAAATTGAAATAATTATTATGATAAAAATGGTTATAAAAATTCTAAAGTAATACGAATAGTAACAGCAAAAAAATATTAATTATTTCAAAAGGTCGAGAGGGATGGAAAGTAATTTATTTTTAAGAAGAAAAATAACAATAAGTAAAGTTGAAATGATGATTTGAAATTTACTTATTGTTATTTTTTTCTAATTAATAAATATAAACTTACGACTAATTTAAATGAAACCTAAAATAATACTATTTATTACTAAAATAATGTATTAGAAAATTAAGTAGCTATTACAAACAATAACAGAATCGTTGCATAAGAAAAGTAATTGAAATTATTACCTACTTTAAACTTTAATGCCTACCCTAAGTTAAAGGAAATTTAAAAAATAGCTTTAAAACTAATATTTCATAAAACAATATTGTTAAATTACCTAATGCTTAAAATCAGGTTTATATTTTAATTTAAAAAACAAACATACTTTATCACGAATATCCATAATACTGTACGTACTTAATTAACTATATTATACGTTTAACATGCAATCAAAGAATTTAGAATTTTCAATAATCGAAACCTTACGATTATTACATTAGACTAATAATAATCATAATCGAAACAATACATTAAGACTACTTTTTTTTAATTGCGTTATAAATGAAATATTTTACTTGTCGCCTAGGTCTGGTTGATAATACTCTTTCATTTTGGATACATTTATTACATTCCTCCATATTAGGAATTTTACCCATTACAATAAACTGTGCCATGTGTTTTAGGACAGCTTCTTTTTCGTGTACAGACCATGGCGTTTTTTTCACCTTCTTTGCCAAGGTTTCCGGTTTTTTGCTATTTTTTTTCAGTGGTATTTTGTTCTTCCCTGATGTTGTAGTGTTCTGAGTTGATGCATAAGCTTTCGTTGATGTTACAGCATGACGTTCGCCATCTTCATTATATGCAGTATTATCTATGTTTCCTTTGTTCGTATCACTGTCACTGTCTGAGCTATTATTTTGTTGATTGATTTCGAGAGTATCTAGATTTTTACCTTTATTGGAATACAAAGATCCATCATCCATACTTAGCAGCAGTTTACTTATTTTTGCTACCTGGCTAGTGCTTTCGGGTTAACGATAAAATTCGCGGTGGACGCGGATGTCGTGACCCATATATGCGGCAATTTGATCCATTTCATTCTCCTCTAAATTTAGAAGTTGGCAGGCAGTAGCAATTTGTTTTCGTAATTTCGTTGATCTCAGAGTTTGAGGGTGTGCGGCCCCACAGAGCTTTGACAGTTTATCAATTATTGGTCCTGATTTTAAGCAGTCTTTGGAGTTTAATTTTGCAAAAATATATACATTATCAACCGGAATACCGGCTATCTCTCTGTTGTAACAAAGTATATCATACTGCTTTTTAAGATCTCTCGTAAGAAGAATTGGCACTTTTCGGCCTCGCTTCCCTCTTATTTCAAATCGTACCATTTTGTCTGCTATTTTTTTTTCTACGTCCGTCAATGTTTTAGCAAAATCCTCATTAACTGGGTTTTCATCGCGCATTAAGTAATAACTTAATAACGCCCGTTCAACTTCCCCTGCTCTTCGTCTATTAAACAAAATCGTTTGAACCAAGGTCACCTCACATAAATTCCTCCAAGTTTCTTCATTAATATCCAACTTTATTATTTTTTCTGCTGCATCCTTCAAATATTTATTTAGTTTCTGCACATCGCTTGCTAGAGGAAGAATTTCAGATTTGTTCCATTTATTTTTATAAATGGTGGTTAGAGCATGTGAGGATATTTGATGAGTCCAATTTGTTTCATATAATTGCAAGAAGTCGTCGATTTGCTGTCGTTTACTAGCATTACTTTCCATTATCGTCTTCGATTTTAATAAACCAGCACATATTTTTACAGTGGTCCCGAGTTTTCTTGCTAAGGATGGTATTCCATAGGAATTTGACGATTGGTCGAAATGCGCCACTGATTGAACAGCTTGAATCAGTATTTCAAAATATTTGACATCATATAAATCGGATAGACTATGTATTTCCTTATTAATTTCTCGTAAAACCACTAATAAACGAGCAATTTCCCTCATCTTTTGGGCAATATATTGATGCAGATGCATTTCCGTTCCATGTTTAGCATACAAATGACTTCCATATCGTAATATTAGTTCATCCATTCGTATTATATGGTAAAGTTTATCTTTATTCATTTTAACCAAGACATTGTCTTTTAAAAGACTTGAAGCTGCATCTGAAACTGGGAACAGGGCAGAGCAGGTGGAAGATTTTGATTTTGGAACATTGTTTTTGTATGTACATTTTCTAAAGTGTAAGTAAATGCAACGTTTCTGGAAGAATCCCAAACAATTATTACACGGGACATATTTTTCAACTTCCACTTTTTTATTGCTGTTGGTGCGTCGCTTCGGTATTACCTCTCCCGATCCGGATGCAATAACTTTGGAATTGTAGACATAGTTACCCTTTTGGCGTATCGTTTCGATTATATCTCGTCGTGTTTTGGTTCCCTTCGTCTCCAGCAAAAAACCCGCAACTTCTGATTCATTGTAATGTCGGTCTTCAAGATGTCGTGGAAGCTTCGTGACAAGTTTTTGACAGTATAAACAGGCGTGTAGTTTATTCCAACTTCGTTTACCTGCTTTATTTGTTGCAGACGAAACATAACACTTATTTTTTTCAGTAATTTTTCCGTGGTCGTCCTTTTTCATAGCAAGAACATTTTCGTCATCAGACGAATCGCTTGTGTCTGTTTCAGCGACAATTACATTATGTTTCTTTGCTTTTGTTTTACATCTTATATTAAATATTGGGGTATCACTTGCACTTGAGTCATAGGTTTCCGAGCAGCTAGGATGGTACTCCGGATCACTATCAGAGTCGGTATTGTTGTAATATCCAATTTGCTCATTATCATGATAGGAAGATGGTAAAATACTGTTTTTATAGATATATATACTTGGTTGTAACGGTATTTCTTTGCTTGAGGTTGACAATGAATCCGATTTATAGCTGATGGAGCTAGTATTTGCCACTTCATTGTCTCCTTGATCTGAAAAATAGGCAGACACAAAAAAGTAATAGATGAGGATTAATATCAACTGGGGCTTGAGATAAACTGAATATCAACTGGGGTTTGAGATAAACAAGTCCAAAAGCAAGGTCACAGTTGTTTATATAACCCCCCCCCTCGCCCCTTAAATGGCGCTAACAGAATAATATATGTGCTGAAATCTATTATCAGGTACGTATATTACTATTTTACGAGAAGTTATTTAATTTTGAAATATTCTACATGGATGACGCTAACATTAATTCATTTATAAAAACAACTTTTAATGGAATAATTTTTTTAAGGAGTGCGTCATTGCGTCATTGCGTCGTTGAAGACATTGACGGAATTGACGCATTGCGTCATTGCGTCAAATGGGACTATGTTACGGCGACCGCGCTAGCCGTAATGTCATCGTCATCAGCAGGTGACGTCACCGAAGTGACGTCACGTAAACTATTGATTGGGTTTGACGTTTTTGAACTGACAGTGATACTTGTGAATTTATGTCAATTTTTCATCCTTTCAATCTTTCCCCGGCATACCCTACTAGACATATCCGCTTTCCATTTTTTCCCAATTGACCCTACACGGGATCTTAAATACCCGCTATCCAAAGCTTCCCCGAGTTACCCTACTTCCAACCCTCTGTCTAACCTTTTCCCACCTTCCCCTATCTGTGCTAAACTAGTGAAAAATAAAGTAGGTTTTACGTTTTTGATATGACAGTGACATTTGTAAATTCTTGACAATTTTCCGCCCTTTTAATCTTTCCCCGACTTCCCCTTCTCGCCTTACCCGCTTTCCATCCCTCCCCCCCCCCCCCCCCCCCGTTTGACCCTACATTGGATCCCAAAATACCCGTTATCCAAAGTTTCCCCGAGTTACCCTACTTCCAGCCCGCTGTCCATCTTTTACCCTCCTTCCCCTACCTGCACTGGACTAGTGAAAAAATAAACTATTGATTGGGTTCGACGTTTTTGAAGTGACAGTGACATTTGTGAATTCTTGACAATTATCCATTCTTTCATTCTTCCCCGACTTCCTCTACTCGACTTACACGCTTTCCATTTTATCCCCAATTTACCCTACACGGGATCCCAAAATACCCGCCATCCAAAATTTCCCCGAGTTACCCTACTTCCAACCCGCTGACTAAATTTTTCCCACCTTCCTTCCTTAGAACGGGCTATCATAATGGAATACATATACAAAATTACGTGTCTGTGCTGTTGATCGTTGAGGAGTTCCCTAGTCGGGAGCCAATCCTGGGTGCAGCAGCCATGTCATTGTGAAACTTAAAACGGGGTATCATAATGGAATGCGTATACAAGATTTCGTGTCTCTGCTGTTGACCGTTGAGGAGTTCCCTCGTCGGGAGCCAACCCTGGGTGCAGCAGCCATGTCATGGTGGAACTTAGTAATTGCCATCATAATGGAATGCCTATACCAAATTTCACGTCTCTACGGTTGACCGTTGAGGAGTTCCCTCGTCGGGAGCCGCCCCTGGTGGACAGGAGTCAACCATAATCTTTTCAACTCATGCCATGACCAAATGATGCCTGCTTGCGACATTTCAGCTCAATCGAATGTAGCGTTTGGACGCTATCGTGGAGGAATACAGACAGACAGACAGACCGACAGACAGACAGAAGTGCGTCCACAATACTTTCCTTGCCAGGAAAGTAATAGCTTCGCTCCAAAAACTTTCATAAATATTTTTTTACTCACCAGCATCCATCGAGTAAGGTAGAAAGAAATCCACAAATCACAAGGAAGACGCCTCCGCTCGCCAGGAGGTCCGCCGACGAAATGGCGGTTACTCCGTCAGCAGTTCGCGGCATTCGCGCCACGCTTGCAATTGAGGCAGTTAAAGACCTCTTAATTGGTTAAATTTTAACACACCACTTGCCCAGCAGCGCCCTCCGGTGCTTACACACTCGTAGCAAAAATCGTGTCAGTTTTAACACACTCACACAAGTGGTTAGAAAATATACTTAATTCGAGGTCGAAAATTCATCGACTCCAATTAATGTTTAAAAATTATTCTAGACCAATCAGATGGCGTAGATTCTAAATCTGGCCTTAAATTTGACTATTCAAAATCCGAGGCGACCCCCCAATTTTTGGGACCTCGTTTCTCGGTGTGTATTCATGCCATTTTCCTCACATTTGGGATTCAGCAAACACACATGCACACATACACGCTATTCATCACACAAACACACACCGATACCTACACACTCACACATATCGTTTTTAACTCGTAATTTAAAATTCTTTTTGTTTCCTTCGTATTTTTGTTTATATTTTTGTTTAGCATATTTTGTAATCATTATATCGCAAATAGTTTAAAACATCATTGGCTTTACTACCTTTATATATTACGCGTATCTGTTATTTTTATGCTGTATGTTTTAATTAAAATTAAAAATAAAACTTGCCATGACCAAATGATGCATGCCCAATTTCAGCTCAATCGAATTAAACGTTCGGGCGCTATCGTGGAGGAATACACACTGCAGACCCACAGACGGACTACCATCTGGAGATGGTTTTAATGGTCCAAGGGGGGCTCAAAATGGATACTTCCGTTTTCACCTCGAAAAAAACTAATTTAGGACGTTCACAATATTTTATATTGGCGAAGTATACATGTGAATGGCTTGTGCGTGTGTGCGTGTGTGCATGTGTACGTGTGACCATAACCTTTTCAATTCCTCCTTCAGCGATACTCTCCTCAAAAGTTTCATTTCAAAAACCGACCAACCCGTATAGCACAATTTCGGAGATCGGAAAAAAGTTTTTGACGTATCTCGTATCGTTGCGGAGATATCACCGAAGAATGTGTGTGCGTTGTGTGTGCATGTGTGTCTTTCATCTCCTTGATTCCCCCCAGCGCTACCACAAACTCCTCAAACGCGAGTCCTCTATTTTAGCAATTCCAAGTTTGATACGTCAGAAACGGGGAACAAAAAGAAGGACTATGTGGTAATTTGTATGGCTACAAATAATATCCAATCAGCCGCTGCTAATTAGGTACCTCGCCTTTCTCCGGGCCCCAAAGTTACTTCACGTAATTTTCAGATTTTTTAAAATATATTTTTTTAAATTAAAACCACGGTGGTTTATATTATTTATTTTATTTGATGCCATTATTACACAGTAAAACATGTGCGGTATTAAAAAAAACATAACACCAAATTACATAGCTTTACCTTAATTGTAATACAATTAGTTACTATTTTCACAAATTGACGAGTTTCTCGACTGTCTTTACTATAAAATATATTAAATTAGTTATCAACATTTAATTACTACTATTATAATTATGTAGGAGCTTGAAAAAACCTACTTTTATTCGAGAGTATGAATATAATATACATTATAAAATTAGTTTCATTCTGAAAACTTCGGAAAATCGTACGCTTATAGTAGATATTGATTTTCATATCTTGTATTTTTATTTTATTTCCATTTTTCATTCAGTGAATAAATTATAATTGATCCATATTTTCTATAAACGATGAATTATTTTCTCAATATAACATTTATTTTATTATATTTTTTCAATAAAATATACCAATACTAGGTGGAGGTCTACTCGTATTACATATAGATTAAAAGTCCAATGAAATTGGGTTCTTTTAATAAATAGATTTCGTTAATAAAATTTTGTAACAGATACGAAACCTCGTAAATGTAACCTATTTGCTTTTATGAGTAATAACACAAGAAAAATGCTGCAATTGCTGGCCAATTTTATGAAGCTATACAATGCAATGTAATATATATTCACATATTAACATGTTTCCTTCTCCGTTTAACAATCTTATGGAAATGTTTGTTTCCAAAAAATGGTTATTGCTCTATAGGTATTATTATTCATTTATATATAATAGATATAGGTTGATACTATTCATCGAAAATAGGTACTTTTGTACAACTAAATAAATGCATTTTTATGGAAGAAATGGATATTTATCCAGAGTAACACT
The DNA here is from genome assembly GCA_944548615.1 of Micropterix aruncella. Lineage (NCBI taxonomy): Eukaryota > Metazoa > Arthropoda > Insecta > Lepidoptera > Micropterigidae > Micropterix > Micropterix aruncella. Next base: position 35,255 of record OX155959.1, read on the forward strand.
ATCGTAACTGAGTCAGAATTTCGCACGGTCGAAAACGATGACCATAATATTCTTGCCTTTGCATGTTCCCACATAGCTGAAATCCATTGGTATTATAATCCAAGTGTTATTTATAAATTATTATGGTGATCGACATGAAATTCGTAAATTAAAATATTTACGAGTAAGAACTTCGACTGATATTCATAACTTAATTAAATTCATATCTTTTTAACTAAAGTAAATCATTGTATATATACTCAAACCTTCATTTATTTACAAAAATAAAATTTTGACGCGTATAGAATGACATAAATAAATAGGTTAACAGGTTATTTCAATATATTATTGTTATTGAAAGTTTGATTTTCATGTTATTATTAGTTGGATGAAGCTGCCTATACAACGATACGCATATTTAAAATATTACCCGAACCTAAAAGAAGTTATGTAAAAAGTATAAACGTATATATGTAAAAGTATAAACTTAACTGCTGTACACCTAGTGAGTCTACTTAGTGATTTTATAAAATAAATTATTTAAATTTTAATAATAAAAATCGTTTATTTAATATTTAAAACCATATCTTTTAAAAATTCAAATAAAGATCTTGTGAGGATATTTTAATACCGTTAAAAAGAATAGCATTTTTTACTGATTTTATAAAGGTAATTAAAAAACTAACCTATTAAGAAACAAAAGTATTATTTACATACCAAATAGGAATGATTGTATGTGGATAATTTTCTTGTTTCTAGAGTAATAATTTCCCTCTAAAAGGAGACAGAGAAAAAGGCCTAAGCTGCTTTACAATTCTAAGGATTTACCATGTATTATAAATAAACATAGATATTTTAGGTTGTAAATTATATATACCAAAATCACGTCTACCTACCTACATATATGTATCACCATTAGGTTGCTTTTTTGAAAAATATGCCTGAATTATTTTTTTACTACAGTTCAGCCTTTCCGTTTAAATATTAACGGTGAAGATACCAAAAATCAATGCAATAACGCCAGACTAGAGATGTTGAAGAAGTATTATTTATATATCATAAGAACATTAGAGAAACAGTTCTAACCGCATATTGGTATAATATTTGGAGGAAGCCTTAAGAACCAAATAAGTGATAACTTATGGAATCGAAGACTGTCGCGATTGACAGACATTTTAAATAAAACAAAATCGGACTTGCCATTTAGCTCTGCGCCACCCCGCAAACTGCTTACGCGCAGATGAACAGCAGACAACTTATAGCATTTTAGTCTACCTCAACGGAGTTTGTAACATCGCCGAAAAGTCGGGTGCTTCAAATTTCACGCGGTAAAGTCCGATTTGGTTTTATTTATGTGATAATTTCTCCACATAATTAATTATTTTCCCACCATATTCATTGGCTCACTTGTCAATGGATGTTAGATGAATAGCAACTAATTTTTCCTTCGTGGTACCTACAAATTCTTATCCATTGGCCAGAATAGCAGAATACCTACTATGTCATTGCATTTATCGGCATCGGTCAAATGCTTAATGATTGTACTTATTACACAAATTATGTATACAGCCATATAATACAGAGCAAAGACAGACAATTAAAATTTGTTTTTTTTAAATAAACCTATGTATGTTATGAAGTAAAATGTAATTGTATGTCATTTTGTTGTTTTAATTACTATTCAATATAGTACAACATAATTAGCACTATTGTCGGAATACAAATTACGGCAATAAACCATAAACGTAATAAACGAGTTCAGAACGCCAATGGCTTATAAGCTATCTGTCTAACACTACCTACACGTATAATATTACAAAGGTCTATTATGTATACGGAGACACAGAGAAGATATAAAATTTCAACAAGTCGAGTAGATAAACGGATGGAAGTACTGGGGCATTAATAGCATATTTAATATTTATTACACACATACACCGTTCCTTGAAAATCTACGAAAATATTAGACAGATTAAGAGTATTAGAAAATCTAAAAAATCTACTAATAGTAGTTACCTACCTATTAGTAAATAGATATATAGAGCTTGATTGCTGCCGTGCTAGGGTAACGTACGGTAAAATATAATAGTATTCCCTATTTGGTTTGTGTTTTTATTAAAACCGTTGGAATCACCAGGTCATTGTCTAGATTTTAGTAAGCGAAAAAGAGGACCATAAGTTACATCTAATTTGGGTTTTTCCATAAAAAAAATAAATAACGTTTAACAACACTCGGAAATACAAATGATTTGTGTTTTGAATTCATAAAGTAAAAAACCATTTTAATTTCAGCATTCTGAAATAGGCAGTAGCTAGGATAGGTATTATCTGATGCTTGTAATGACAAAGTATCTAGACATCTTAAAAGCAAGAATTTGTTTCCGTAGTTAAGCAGTATTGGGCACGGCCGAGACGTCGATCGTTAACAGACTGAGGGTCGACCGCGCGATGCTAAATATGCTATGAAAGATGTTGCCTCCACTCTGACGACGGTGGGCTCCACGATAGACACCACTCTTCAGAATGAAGAAGAGCATAACTACATATTTTGTCAGGGAAGAAAGTAGAAAGTGTTGAATGAATTATACAGGTAACGTACTGAGCTTTGAAAGAGGGCTTCTCTTCCTTACTGAATTTTACCGAAGCGAAGCAGATTAGGTAAATATAGAAACATTACAACTAATCGCTCGTAAAAAATAATATTTAATTATTACTCTCAGTGGGAGTGTCATTAAGCATTGACAATACAAATCTAATACATAACTTCGGGTTTTATGACAAGACATATATTGAGGTGTACGCCCACATGTGGCAAGACAGCTGTCCTAAACCTACCACAGCCGGTCGTTAGTCCGGAATCTACTGCTCACCCCCCAGAAGTGTAAAAAAATAGTATCACGATGGGCCCGACTCCGGTCGGTGAATTCCATGGCAGCTCCGTTTGTGTTTTATTGTATTCATGAATGTTTTTTAAGTACGTCAATTCAGTGTATTTATTTCGAAATTACATATTGCAAAAGAAAAAATATTGGCATTGACCCTAGCTATAAAAACTATAGAACAAAATTTAGGTAAATTACACAATATTGTAGGTTCACATGCCAATTTATAAATAAATGAATGACATCCCCTAAATTAATCAGAGCATGAGGCATTGCGGCCGTATCCTGACACTTTCTTGTTTTACACGCTACGCATAATACATTCAGAGTACCTATAGTGCCTAAATGTAGTGTTCTTTAACACTCACTGTGTACTCGTTGTGCAATAAATATTTAGGTGTCTACTTATCATTCTTCAGTCTTTAGAATAGGATCCATTCATTCTTTTATTTTGAGTTACTCTCGAGAAAGTGACTCTATATCTTTCTACGAAAGAATATTAAAAGTTTAAAAATTAGGTGAGATATTGCAGCACTTTAAAATCAAATCCGAAAAAAGATAGAAGGATAGATTAAGGAAAATGTAAAACCGGTGTTTATTTATTTTTTTAAATATTTGCATGCCTACATACTCTATTTACCTAGTTTAAATTTCCATACCGTTACCGTTGATCAAATTTGGCTTATAGTTATGCGAGTGAGTGCGACTTACTTTTCAATAGTAAACCATTGCATGGGTCTACATTGCAGGTATTTCTAAGTTTTATTTTATTCCTATTATAATTACTTCTAGTTAACCGACGAATCATAATATTTCACAAAAATACTTTGGCATTTTGACATAAGACAGTTTTCTTGCTTTTACATATGTGTGTACAAACAATATTAAATACAGCTTATTTCAAGTATACCATGTTTAATATTTTAGGTAAATAATTTATAATTCATTTTCTTATTAAATCAAAAGTCTCGTGGCCGTTCTCTCTTTTGGCGGACACATTGGCAAATAAGTAATTTATCCGTACCTACATTGTAAAATTGTTTTCGTATGCTGACGTCCGATACCAAATATGTGTTTGTCTTGTCTTTCATTTCATTCGTTTATAATGACATACAGGTACATACATATACATACGTACATTCGTAGTGCCTATACAAAGGGGAAACGTTTCCTGTTACCTGTATTGCTATGTTGTTGTTTGTATTGTTATATGTTGTTTGTTTTTCAATAGGTAGGTATTTAAAAGGGTTTCTGGTAGCTGTGGAAAATATCCATATCATAAAATTTGCTATCTAGTCGCAGAAACAACGACACTATCCGACACATCGGTTTAGCTTCCGCCGTCTAAAGTTTCAGCTAACGTCAGCATTGTGAAATATGACATTTACATAACATTTTCAAACCCTTTGTCGACTTTTATCATTTGTGAGATTATTTTAAAATCAAAGATAAGAAATAAATTACCTATGTCTTTTATTACACTGACTATTTCGGTCCTGCCATAAATATTGTTTCAAATATAGATTGGCTATTAATTTTAACGATTTAAAAAAAAAAACAAACCCGTCACTGTTTGGACTTATGTCCCAACAATAGATATTATCATTAGATTTGCTCAAGCATACATTTGAGCTAAAATTTATTCGTTTACACTCTGTATAATAAAGTAGAGAAGTGATTAAAATAATAGAATGCTACGATTGGTTTGAATGAATTTGGAATCGAACCGATACCATCTTTGAGATCCTAAGACCAATTTCGAACATAAAATCGAAGACTATCGCGGTTGTTTGACATTATAAATAGGATAGAAAACGAATTTACCGCGTGAAATTTGTAGTTCTACCCTAGACAACGGCGGCTGCAACGTCACCGAAACGTCGGGTCCTACAAATTTCACGCGGTAAATTCGTTTTCTATCCTATTTACAATTTCGAACAGCCGCACGTTCGGATATGGGGATATTAATTAGTACGATGGGACGTTTAAATACTGCTACGGAGAACGATCTGGCCGTTTATCTATGCTTCGAAGAAAAAAAACGAATAAAACGATGAGACAAATAATTTTATGAAATCTCGTCGACCAAATGAATGTGTTTTCGAAATAGATGAATTTATACCGTTCAACCGATCGCCGTATACATTTTTATACATGGGTATTTGAGAACGGATAACACTTTGGTGCTATTCACTTGTATGTGGCGCTGCAGCACATTAACTTCTGCATCGTTCAACCGATGGCCATGAAAATTGGTAAACGTAGGTATTTGAGCCCGGATAATCTTTGGCGCACGGATAAGATGTCTTCACGTTGTTGCAACTCGCCACTAGATGGCATTGCAGTACATTTTATTCTAAACCGTTCAACCGGTGGCAATGAAAGTTGGATAAAAAAAATAGTGGTCTATGGCTTTGAACTCTAAAGAAGCCTCTCAATCGATAGGCGGACATCATCATATGTATACAAATATTTTGCCCCAGCTGATGCAATGATTTCATGTAGTGTCGATTATGAAGGAGTACATAAATATACGGAAAAAGCATTTGGATTTCAGCCTGAATTGATGCATCAAATGTGATTTTGTATCCCGTAAATAAATCAATTCATGACATCCTACTATGCAACTAAGAATAGTCATTTTAGCAGCGCTCTGCACTAAATCATTAGGCTCGTTTCATCCAGTGCTGGTTTAAGACTATCACTTCTAGTAACATTCGCAAACTTCCCACTGACAATAATGCTTGTTTACCGACGTCTAGCCTAATCGTCTCAATGCGAGAATCATGAACAAAAACAGCTATTTTGAGAACCAAAAATAATTTGTCTCATTCACTGTGGTTCTATCTCAAACATAAAACAATGTATTAGTAACTATTTTGCATAACTTAGAAAATAATCCAAAATTACTTATTCACAGTACTTATGGCGAGACCTATAAGACATAGTCACATTAATACATTATATTGATGAAGGTAGAGAATATCAATAGGAAATATATATATATAGATATATATATATATATATATATATATATATATATATATATATATATATATATATATATATATATATATATATATATATATATATATATATATATATATATATATATATATATATATATATATATATATATATATATATATATATATATATATATATATATATATATATATATATATATATATATATATATATATATATATATATATATATATATATATATATATATATATATATATATATATATATATTTATTATAATCATAATCATTTCTATTATAATCATCTTATTGATCAATTCTAAAAAGAATATATACACAAAACTAACAAATATTTCTATATATATATATATATATATATATATATATATATATATATATATATATATATATATATATATATATATATATATATATATATATATATATATATATATATATATATATTGTAATATTTTCTAGCCAGCACTTCAGTTTATTTACGATTTTCCGTCATATCATTGTTAAAAAAAAAAACTATATATATCGTTTTTTTTGCCAGATAATAGAATATTGTTTATTATTTTCGGGTCAGCAATTATGCATTTGGTGTGATTTTTTTTCGAGTAGGGAGAAAAGTTAGTGTAAAGTTATTGTTTGATGACATGAATATACGAGTCTTAAAGACTGCGCACCAGTAGTTCGCTTTTTATAAAGTAGAGGTATCTATCTACGTTCAGTTAATATCGTTTTGAAGATGCGGTTCTAGTTTAGGTTTGGCTGGATTTCTATCGAGCTCCACCTGAACCACTTCCTTGAGCAGTCCCCACAGGTCGTTCCGGTTTAGCACGAGGTACTCGTCTTGGAGGGCAGCAGCCGGCTTGGGCTTCGGCTGCGGCTGCGGCGCCGACTCCTCGGAGAGGATCCGTGAGGTGGTTTCCGAGTAAGGCTTAAGCGGCGGCGCGTTGATCGCCGTATTCACGGACTTGCTGCCCTCCTTCTCGGAGACGTTCGCCGGCGGCGCCGACGTGGTTCCGTTCAAACTCTTGGGCAGCACGACTAGCTCGTGGAACTCCCCGTAGGTCTGCTTCAAGGTGCCTTTTTTCCTCGCCGGCTGAGCCTTTTTAGGCTCGATCGCTTTCCTCTTGGAGGCGGGCTTTTTGACAATTTTTGCCTCTTCTTGAACGATGATCTCGTCCGTTCCCTCGGGGATTACACCAGGGAGAGGACGCTTTTGGGTGGGCATCGTGTCATTAGCTACCGTCGCTTCCGGGACGATGATCGGATGGTCGGGATATTTTCCATCGATTACGTTGATGGTGTTGGGAGTATCGCCCTCCACCAGAGGGGCGGCCGTGCTGGTGGCGACCGTATCGCGGCAGAGACTCAGGTGTCGGTCGAAAGCGGCGAGGTCGGCGTCGGGGTCGGCGCGAGCGGGTTTGTCCTTGCCGAACCACGTGATGAGGTCGTCATCGGCGATGCCCTTCATGAGGACGCTCCCGGGGCGCGCGTGGAAGAACGTGTCCACTGCCAGGTCGGGCCTGCTCGTTGGGTAAATCTTCACGTGAGCCGGTCTCATCGACGATACGGCATAGTTTGAATTAACCCAAAAGTTCGCGCACACCGGACAAGCCGAACTAATCTAGAAGAGTAAACAAAATAAAGATTGAGTAATAGAGAGGGGAAAGTTGGATTGACTGGGGTTGAATTGGGTTTGCACTCACGTTGACAAAGACGAACCATGCGAAGTCACCGCTATCGTCGCGCTCCGTGTCGATCACTTGTCCCCCTCGGTCGACGATGGTCACGTTCGTCGACGCCAACTCATAGCCGGAGAACAACGACAACTCCATCCTCAACGCGCCTGAACGATTCGGTGATTTCCACCTGAAATTAAAAGAACGCACGCTTAGTCGATAGGATGACTTCTATGGCATGCCTTGACTTTTAATATGTAGATCGTTTTTCCCCTTTTTGACCGTTGAAGGGGGTTTGAATTTTGAAAAATCTCTATTAACTAATTAAACACCTGTTAATTAATTTTAAAAGCTGAATATTTGACCTAAATTTTATTTTTCATTATTGACTTAATATATATTTTTACGATTTTTAAGTCCCGATTATTCCCGTTAAAGAGATTATTAGATAGAAATCCTAAATACATTTTGTGGGTATTTAAATAGGGAACCTTTTTTAAGTAAAACCGATCTGATATTTAATCGGCCTTAAGAGTTATTAGAAAACCCGCAAAAAAACTTTTTAGCACTTTTCCATCACTTGAACCACGATTATTCTCTTCAAGAGATGTATAGAGAAAAATCCTTAATATAATTTTTGGGCATTATTTTGGGGAACCTTTTTTAATACAACCGATCTGATATTAATCGAACTTAAGAGATATTAATAAAATGCCAAAAAATCATTACATCTCTTTTCGATCACCAACCTTGATTATTCCATTCAAGAGATCTTGAGCGAAAATCTTGAATTTAATTTCTAGGCATCAATATAGGGAACCTGTTGGTACTTCGCCCAACATATCGAGTCAACAAAAGAATTAGATTCTAGAAATCCATAACTGCAAACATACTTAATATTACACGCGCTAACCGACATTGAATTCAATATAATTTCGGCAATTAATGCAGACACAGCCGATGACTAATATCATTTCTCCTAATCGATTCAATCGGACATACTCACGTCCCCCACGCCACGGTATTGCATCATTTGACGCGCTATATAAACCCATACATTCGATCGATTATTCATCATCCTCTAGTGGACGGCTACCGCGCTCACACATCATCATCATCCTCTGGCCAGTCAGCCACACGCGAACATCATCCTCTAGTGGACGGCTACCGCGCTCACTCATCATCATCATCCTCTGGCCCGACAACCACAAGTACACGCGCTCTTCATCATCTTCGAGTCGACAACCGCCGCGCTTATACCTCGCTATCATCATCATCCAGCAGTCACTTCACACTATCTACACACACCGCGACTTATCATTCGAGGCGTTACAATTGGCAAGCATCAAATACCTTCTGCAAGAAACTACTTCAACTGCAACAAGATGACTTTTACTACGGAGAAACCCCTGATGACACCACACCCTCACTCACGAGCATTTGGAGTCTAGTGAGGGGTGGTCCCTCAATTGTTGACGCACCGACGTGAAAAGAATACGCATTCAACTCTACGCACCTTCACATCACATTGGCAGGACCGACGCAGAACACGCCTTCACTTCAAGCCTTCGCATCTCAAACATCGACTTCGAATCACCCTTCTTCAACCGACTTCGTACATCATTCAACTCACATCACCTTGCCAGTCGCGAACATCTCCAGTAAACCGTTACTGTCTGAGAACAACCTCCTAGGTCCAAACCTGGTCGGAGAGGTCATCAAACGTCGCAACACATCACGCGCATCAAAAATCAAACAGCTGCTCGCCGACATATATCGAATCACAAGCGAATATCGCCGACACTTAACCCCTCACGTTGCGAGGTAAAAACTCACCGCGCCCAAAAACATCACTTTTGCGCGCGACATATTCGCGCAAAAAATCGACGCGAGTCAACGGCCTTGAGAAAAACGATCATAACTTATAAACCACTAATCGGATTAAAAAAATATAAATAGAAAAATGATCGCATTGAAATTTGACATATAAAACATTATAACCTTATCTCGTAAAACAATTAAGATAATAATGAATAAATATTACAAAATTGGCAAACTGAAAAAACTCGCCTATAAAATCATTTCGATTTTTTTGTAAATACAGTTTTTGTAAATATCAAAAATTGTAAATACAGTTATGTTCTTTATTAAATGCTTTACCAAAACGATATTTTTTTTTTACTTATTTGCATACAAAAATACGGAAAAAATATTTATTTATTCAGCCAAGAAAAATTGTATGTATTCTCGTAAAAAAAAATTTTTTTAATTTTTAATTTGTGACTACTTATGGTATTTTTTTATATGAAATTCTTTCAAAATAACTTTATTACTACATCACTTCTTCTTAGAAATCACACCAGAACTTTGAGCTTTGTCTGATATTATAGAAAAATCTAAAGTTTTGAGAGTTTCCGACTTCCGAACCTAATAATAAACTTTGAATGCCCATAATATAAAATTCGTTAGATTTTTTCAATTATATTGTCTTATCATAGACTTATTATATGTCTAATAACTAATTACTATACTCCAAAGAGTCACATTTCATCGAAAAACTATGGAAAATCGCACTTTTTTCTCTCATAGTAATTATCAAAACAAGTTTCATTTTCGTGAGCCATATTAGAAAACAACATATAATGTTCAAAATACGCATAATTATGTGATAACTTAGGATGTAAATGAAGCAATACCTATTTTATTAGTAAATTAAAGCGACATTACGTCATGTTTCGCGATATAACGGGATATTTCACAAACATTACAAAATAAAGACGGCCATTTTTCGAGAGCCGTTTGGTTTCGCCAAAGTGTTTTCTTCGAAAATTCGTGAAAAACAGCAAATGGGCTGTGTAAATTGTTTAATCCTAAGGCCTAAACTACTTAAAAATGGAAATTACTTACTTTTATCCGGTATACACTTCACTTATATACACAAAACAATTCACAACACAAACACATCGCGGAATTATACGCCGCCAGCGGTGGGCAGTTCGCGACTGTCGTCAGAAATGAGGTCACCGATTTTGTAAGGGATGTAGTAATTCATATTTCTAACATCGCATGCGGCAATCGAGCAATTTCATAGTGTTGCATATTTGGCTATATTATGGCATCATTCGATAGAATATACAATCGCATTTCGAAATTTAAACGACATTTTCGTAAGAGCCGAGCGCTATATCCAGTAGTGGACGTTTCGGAATTTCGGCGGCCGCCATTCATGTCCCCAAATGGATGTTACGTGCTCAGCGGGTTAAAAAAAACTTCACGCGCATACAATCAAATCGCCACATCGCCGAAAACTCAATCGTCGCATAAAATTATTTCCGCACGCCAGCAAATAGCTACGGCTCATAGCTTCCACGTCGCACAAACAGATACATTACAAAATGGAAGAAAACCAACTCCGTCTCGAAATCGACGAGTTATCTAAAATCTTGCAAGAACGGATGGAGGAACGTAATAAAATACTAAGGCGGCAAAAACAAATAAAGGAACAACAAAAACTACTAAGGCGGCACTTCAACCAAAACAACCATTACCACAAAAACATAGAGGATGATCCTTGTTGAGTATGACCTTCAACGACAATATGCATCACAACACCGCTCATGCTTAGCAAGTAAAAAAAAACAACATTGCATAACGACACGGGGACACAAAAAATAAACTACGCTTCTCAATGCACTCAAACGAACATATGGCAGCTCGGAATCAAAACAATACAACGCCAACGAAAATTATTGCATAAATTTATTGAATATAATGTAAAGTTTACTTTATTTTAGTCCATAATTGCATACATATATTTTTTTTCTACTTTAAATTTTACTTTAATTTGTGTAAACAACTTATTTGTTAGATTTAGAAATATTTGATAATTGATCACCTTCGTCAGTTCGCGGGTTACAAAAATACAGTTGGTATAACACAGCACAGCCAGAGACAGACCTTCTAGGTCTAGTTGGTTGTGCGATTTCGCCTCATTCGGATATGCTAGCATATTTATATGCATAGAGCTATGTTTTTCGCTATAGTAATGTTTGTTCTTAATTATTCCTTATGTACAACAGTATGCATGTCCTTGTATTTTTTTTCTTGTACGTTATAAATAAATAAATAAATAAATAATTTGCGACACTGATTTTGTACGACAAAATACATACTGTTACAATTTCAGTCATATCCCATTAGCTGGATGTCAATAATTCTTAAAACGTCATACGGATTACAACATGGGCACAACCAAGCATCTTCGAATATAACTACGAGCAACGAAACGCAATTTAAACGATCATACGCCACGACAAAATTAAACATGGAAAAATCACACATCAACGATTATCAGCCAACATTTACAATTCACTCAACGCGACAAAGCGCAGCTGATAACAAAACCGCAACCGCAGCAGATAACGAAGCCGACCGACCACAGCGACCATTTAAACAATGCAACAATAAAATGCAAACGATGCATCTCGGCGGACGACACATTACCGCAAAATAAAACGAGCGACGCGCTCAGGCAACAATTTTACAATTATTATATCAAGTAGACGACATATACCTACTATATTACAAGCGAACACATGCGAAGTAGACACGATTAAATGACTCATACTTTCGCATACGATTAAAACGCAAACAACTACGGTCGAGCTCAACAAACTTCAACGTTATCGAACATGCACAATTACGAATACTACATACGGAATTAATAAATACACATCTCGGAACAACCAACGAACGCAAACGAATCATATAGCAACATCGGTTTGAGACCCTGGAAATAAGTACAAACGGAACTGTTATTGCTACAGCTCCAGGTAAATCCTTACATGGAAGTCAATATAATCGCATACTCTTCACCGGACACAACTGATGACGTCATGCAGCCTTGTCACCTGCATCGTCACAACGCATTGGGATAACTACGCAGCTTGGCGAACCTGCGCATCCAACACACAATCCGGGAGAAACGCTTTTGAGTCCAGAATAGGCAAACAGCTCAGAGGGCACTATCGGCTTAAATTCTATCTCATTTTAAGAGCATAATTTACAAACCCTAACACACTACGAAACGAAAACAACCTACGCAACAGGAGAACTTTAACATCGCAAACGCAAAACGAATGGAACTCACACTCTTCAGCACCCAACACCAATCACGAAATTCAAACAATGGACCGCATCACAATCAGCACTCATAACCGATCACGAAAATTAAACAATGGACCGCATTAGAAACAACAATCTGAGCCGACATATTTTTACAGCAAGTTAAAAAACGCCTCGAGTAGACGGAAAATACACCACTCATTCACGGCACACAAACAGCGATATTATTTCACTCGCAACAGAAGCAATTCCCACACAACATTCATGGATACGACGTAACAGTCAAAGCAAGTTGGAAGTCAACCGTGATGATTTAGCAACACACAGACTTAAATCACCGAACTGTACGACCCTCATCGCAGAGATAACGACGCCGCATTCCAGCAACATCTCCAAACGGGAACTTTAATCTTCAATTCACCGGATGTCCACCAGAAACGCACAGAAACCAAACTTCGGACTTCAGACATCACTCACGCGTCAGTCTTCAAACGCATTTTTTGCAATCGCATTTTTACATTTTTTAAATCGCGCTAAATATTTTTCATTTCAATTTACGGCTAGCATTTTTACACACGCGCATTATATCGAGCTATTGTTATTATATATATTTATTATATACATATTATTCATTATTTTATGGCCAGCACATTTCTTAACGTCAGCACTTATATCGAGTCCATTGTCCATTGTCTTATAATCATTGTCATTGTCAACATTTTACAACGATGCCAGTATTAACACATGTAACGGTAACGCTTTCGAACACTCGCTAACAGCAAACGATTATCAAACTATCGCGCACACAAACTTCGGAAAACATTTCACATTATTACACTTGCACTTTTGTTGACATTATAGTGAAGAACTTCCATACTGTCATATACAAGTTCTCCACCGGCGAGGGAGTCATGTTGGTACTTCGCCCAACATATCGAGTCAACAAAAGAATTAAATTCTAGAAATCCATAACTGCAAACACACTTAATATTACACGCGCCAACCGATATTGAATTCCATATAATTTCGGCAATTAATTCAGACACAGCCGATGACTAATATCATTTCTCCTAATCGATTCAATCGGACATACTCACGTCCTCCACGCCACGAAATTGCATCATTAAACGCGCTATATAAACCCATACATTCAATCGATTATTCATCATCCTCTAGTGGACGGCTACCGCGCTCACACATCATCATCATTATCTGGCCAGTCAGCCACACGCGAACATCATCCTCTAGTGGACGGCTACCGCGCTCACTCATCATCATCATCCTCTGGCCCGACAGCCACAAGTACACGCGCTCTTCATCATCTCCGAGTCGACCACCGCCGCGCTTATACCTCGCTATCATCATCATCAAGCAGTTACTTCACACTATCTACACACACCGCGACTTATCATTCGAAGCGTTACAACTGGCAAGCATCAAATACCTTCTGCAATAAACTACTTCATCTGCAACAAGACGACTTTTACTACGGAGAAAACCCCTGCTGACACCACACCCTCACTCACGAGCATTTGGAGTCTAGTGAGGGCTGGTCCCTCGAAAACCTTTTTTGAGTAAAACTTATCTGATATTTAACCGAAATAAAAAGATATTTATTAAAAAAACCAAGAAAACATTTTAGCCCTATTCGATCACTACAACCCCGATTATTCGATATATAGATGTTTAGAGGCAAATCTATATTTGCCTCATTGAAAGCTTGAGCCCAGTTACGACCCTCAAAAATAATTACATTATCATCTAGAAAAGGTCTGAAAACTATCCTGGGGGACGTTAAATGGCAAGTATTCTGGCATACCTTTTAAACCGTCTATAAAAACGACTTGATTTCCATACGTCAAATAGTTTTAAAACTAGGAAAGAGTAGCAGACTACCCCCTCCAATCTAAGAAAGAGCTTATCGTGCAAAACCGTATCGAATGCCTTTGCAATGTCCAAAAAGACGCAGTAACTTTCCCTACTGCATCCGTAGTAAGCATTCCCTCTTTAAATGCAAACTGATTACACAGGCCTACAAAAAAAAATACTACAAAAAAACTACAATCATAATTACCACTATCCTGAACAGTTTGCAAGATGAAAATTATTTATCTGCCATCGACTTATTGGCAAATTCCTTTGGACACTTCTTCTCGAGAGAAGTGTTCAAGAGAGTGTTTCACTGCTCCTGGGCGAAGATTTTTTAATATGGTCATACGTGCATTCGGCTTACGCAACTCACCGGCTTGGATAAAACGCTTAGCAGAAAAATTAGTTGACCCTTCCTTCGATTTCAAACTTTTATGTTATCTTGATGACATAAGTGTATATCATTTATACCAAGTAAATTAGCCCCTCTTAAGTCGCTTGAAAGATATTCCGAAGATTTTTCTCAAATTCCTTACATCAAAATTCCTTCCCCAAATCCCCCAATATTCCTTACTTTCTTACTTCCAGTGCAATTAGGAAGAATTATGCGGATTAATACATTATTACATTAGTGATAACGATAAGGTCTATATTTGCAGGCAGAAAACAGTTCAAATTGGTACTCACCGAAAGCAAGTTTGAATGCTAAGACTCGGGAGATCTCCTTGGATCCCTGTAGGCCCATCCCTTTGTCCGGGTCGGCGCAACTCCTCGGCGACGGCGGAGCGAATCGAAAGAAGCGAATTCTCCGGCGTCGAAGTATACGTCGAGTAAGTGATACTGCCCTGAAAACGTCAACACCTCTTCCATTTCTAGTCCACTATAAGAAGAACGGGTTTTATCTCGGAAGGAGCGCGGCATGGCGAAGAGTTACCTCGATGGTGGCGCAGCCGGCGCCGGTGGCGTAGACGAACACTTTGGTAGGCAGCTCGGGCAGCTGCAGCTTCTTCGGCGCGGTGCTAGCCTTGAGCTCGAGGGTGTCCGTGAGCTCCATGCCGGCCGTAGCCAGCGATACGGTGAGCCAGCGGTGCCTGCGAGCCGAACGATGCCTTATAAGACCCGGAGGTGCGGCGGGAAAGAAAGGGGGCTCGGGGTGCGCGGGGCTCACCTGTCGTAGGCCAGCACGCTAAAGAGGGAGAACGCTTTGACGGCGCGCAAGAGTAGGTCGGCGTGCTTGTCGAGTACGTGCGAGCGGTAATAGAGGTACCTAGCCACCGGCTCTGCACTCTTCAGATCGCCCACCGACGCGTACACCATCAGCGCATCCAGCGAAGCTCTGTAGTCTTCCAGATTGGCTGCAACGCGACGGGAAACGATCGTTTAGTTTAGGTGCGACGCGTCGAAAGCGCGGGGAGCGGCTGCGCCTCGACACTTACTCGGCAGCGGGGCTTTGACTTGCGAGGAAGCATCCTCCTCGTAGAGCCAGTCGGCGGCGTCGCGTCTCGGCATCGGATGCGGCCACCCGAACTCGCCCTCGTCGCTCGTGGAAGCTCGCTTCAATCGATCTAGCGCTTCTTCAATCCGAGAACTTCTACAACAACATACATACATTCGTAGATTCAATAAAGCTACAAACGGGAAGATAATAGTTTATATAAGAAATACACTTTGGATAAGAAAGTCAGGTACTTAGTGAAGCAGAAAAGATATAGATTTTGGTGGTTAAAAAATTAACAGATTTTTGTGAGAGAGAAAGAGAATAAAAAAATAACAAAAATAAAAACAGAAGAAGGCCTTGCAAATATTAAATAAAATCAATAATAAATAGTAATTTTAATCATTGCAGGTTAAAATTATTTGAAAACATCACAGATTAGGTTAGGATTGGATAATTTTATAAAATAAAAAATTAAATTCTCGTAGAAATTGAGATTTACCTTGATACTACTAGGCCGTAGACCATTGCGGCGAGCGATCTAGACGATGTCACATTTTCCAACTGATTTTCTAAATACGTTCTCGATTTTTCTGCAATTTCTGCGTCCACCTTAAAAAAAATTATTATAGAAGTATGAAAGAACGATAAGCCATTTTGTCAGCCTGTGTCAATAAATTGCATAACATTAATTGTTAAGTAATACAAAATGTCAGTTTTTTTTCACTAATATCTCTTTTTAAATGACTAATTAAGAGCAAGTTGGAACGGTAACCAAATTATTTCAACAAGTTTTCGTAATATATTTTCACCGCAGACAAACCGACAGGCATTTAATTGTTTAGTCAAGAGGATTTATAATTTTCCATTTCTCTCTATAATAATTGTGACTATCTATTAAAACATATTCTTATTCATTATATAAATTTCTAATATCTTCTATAAATTTACTTTAATTTATTTTAATGTAATTTCATTTATAGGACTATCATTATCAGAAGTATTCGCTTATTTAAATTTTAGGTTAATATATAATTCAAAAACTATTTTTATGATCAAGTTTTATCCATATGAATTCGTTCTATTTGTTCGTAAATCGCCTGTTATGAACCCCTGTAAATCGTCGATCGGTTAATGCTCATTTCAGTTTGCTGGCCATAAATTTATTTGCCTACCCTATTATGGCAATATTAAAACAATAAGATTGAAGTTCGTATGAACGCCCCGCGGCAGATACTTTTGCGGCAAAAAGGCGGTATTCACATCTGTATAACGTAATCTGCAGTAAAAATATTGAGTTATATTACATAATATAACTTCCTATTCTTTCTTTTTGACATATTTATTTATTTAGTAGTAACACATCTAGTAAAAAGTTAATGTCATATTTGATTAAGATGTTAGCAAGAAATTGATGCGACATTATTTTA
Organism: Micropterix aruncella; assembly: GCA_944548615.1. NCBI lineage: Eukaryota > Metazoa > Arthropoda > Insecta > Lepidoptera > Micropterigidae > Micropterix > Micropterix aruncella. The sequence continues at coordinate 52,654 of OX155959.1, forward strand.
TGATTGACACAGTCGCCTAACTAGGCCTAGGCCTGTTCTAAGGCAGACTTTTAATGATGATATAAAGTGTGCACTGTCAACTTAATCTATAGTTAGTACTTATTTTTAAAACTACAGATATTTACGCATATACAAATATGGATAGATACTTATATACATCTATAGATAAAATATATATCCATATATGCACACATACAGATACATATATTTATACGAAAATAATAATAAAACCAAAATAAATAAAATAAAAACTAAAATAATATACATATTATATAAATCAATTACATATTGATATGACGCTCACATACCTATAATAGTCATTTAAAATTATCATGGAAAAACTAAATATTAAGTACTAAATACTATCATTCAAAATACAACAGTCAACATATTCCCTAAACCGTCCCTACCCACCTCCAACAACCAATCAGTTAGAGATTTTTTAAAAGTGGATGTGTTCTCACTACTTTTAATTGCGTCGGGAAGATTGTTATACATTCTAGGGCCAATGAACGTGAAATGGCGCTGGCCAAATGTTGTGTAAGATCTTGGCACCATCATATCACCAGTTCTTGTTGCTCTCGTCTTTCCAACTCGTTGATTATAAGGTGTCATTTTATTTTTAGTATATATTAGGGCCATGCGAACATAAAGCTGTCTTACATCCAAAACCTCGGACTGGATGTAAAGAGTGTCTGACGGAAATCGATACGGTTTACGTGCGATTATTTTTAAAATACATTTTTGCGCTACTTCTAGAGGGTGTAGAGTGGACCTTGTACAACCGCCCCATCCTATAATACCATAGCATAGTATTGACTGACACAATGCATAGTAGGTGTTTTTCAGTGTTCTCGGGTCCACAATATCTCTTATTTCCCTGAATATACATGCGAGTTTGCGCACCTTCATCGCCAGCTTATCAATATGTGGTTGCCAACGCATCTTATTGTCGATCGTTATACCCAGGTATTGTACCTGTTGTGCTCTTTCTAGAGTAGTGCAGTTGCAATGCTGAGTATTTCTGTCGCAGTCATGAATGGTCAGTCTATGGTTTAAATGTGGTTGGCCTTTACTATTGTTGCTGAACGTAAGGTACTTAGTTTTATGTATGTTCAGGCTAAGTAGAGAATTGTCTAACCATTCATGTACTTCATTAATACCCTCATTGGCTACGGAGAATGTTTCATTCCAGTTATAGCCCTCAAAAATAACGACCGTATCATCGGCGAAGGAAATTGTTTTGCCGACTAGATTGGAGAGTTTGTTGATGTAAATAAGGAATAAAATGGGCCCGAGAACAGTGCCTTGAGGGACACCATACTGGAGGTATTCTGGCTTACTGTGTGTATTGTTAACGGTAGTAATTTGTTTCCTATTTGTCAAATAGCTTGTAAACCAGTCCAGAGTGATACCCCTAAATCCCACATTCCCTAACCTCTGAAGCAGTTTGTCATGTGAAACCGTATCGAATGCCTTCGCTAGATCTAGGAAAAGAGCTAAACATTTTTTCCTCTTATCCACATTATCATAAATTACACTTGTTACCTCTGCAATAGCATCAGTAGTGCCCATACCCTCTCTAAATCCAAATTGATTTTTTGATAGAATATTGTTTTCTTGCAGGTATTTCGAAAGACGCTTTTTAACCACTTTCTCTATGATTTTAGATAGAGTGTTTAGTAGGGATATGGGTCTATAGTTGTCAATGTTTAATTTATCGCCGTTTTTGTAAATAGGGATGACTTTTGCACATTTAAGTATGTCGGGGAAAATGCCTGATTTAAAACTAGAATTCACAATATGAGAAATGGGACAACTTAGTTCTCTTTTTGAAAGCTTGAATATTCTTGAATTAAGATTGTCAATACCAGGAGCCGAGTCTAATTTTAGGGATCCTATTGTTTGCATAATTTCATATGGCGTTGTGGGAGTCAGGAAAAGAGACACAGGAAAATCTATCGACGGAGGCAAATGTCTCGTGAGAGTAATTCTTTTTTGTATTTTTTGCGCTAAGTTGTGCCCAACATTTGTGAAATGTTTATTTATATAATCTGCAAGTCTCTGCGGTGCGGTATCCCTACTGATTGTTTCATTTCCATCGATTAATTGGTCAATTGTATGTTTGGCGGGTATTCTATTAGCAATCTCGTTAATAATTTTCCATGTTTTTTTTGGATCTCCGTTAACTTTCTCTAATTCGTTTTTGTAGTATCTAACTTTGGTATTATGGATTAATTTATTGCACAAGTTGCGATATTGCTTGGACCGATTTTTCAAATCGAGGTTATCAGGGTTACGTCGAGATGCCGAGTGGAGTTTATCTCTTCTATGTATGCAGAAGATAAGCCCTTTCGTAATCCATGGTTTGTATACTTTTTCTTTATGTCTTAGTTTAATAAGTTTAACCGTACAATTAGTATTTATCACCTTTTGGATTTGCTGTAATAGTGATTCGGTGGCAGTATTAACATCATTTTCCTTGTAGACAATCGACCAGTCTATGTCAGATATTTCTTTCTGTATTTTCTTATAGTCATATGTTTGTTTTGTAATATTTTCAGTATCTTTTTTTTTTGGATAGTCAGCATTATAGTTCATTTTTAATAAAAGAACGTGATGGTCAGTGATTGTAGTTTGATACACTAAGGAGATTGTCGGATTGGGCGATCTACACATGATATGGTCTATACATGTTTTCGAGTTATTGGCTTCTCGGGTCGGTGTGTCAACTAGACAGTGGAGCCCATGTAGCGAAAGGAGCTCTAGATATTCGTTAGCCTGTTTGCTTTTGTTCCCATGTATGTCTATGTTTAAGTCCCCTGCTAGGATTATATTTTTGATGCTGGAATTCTGTGTTAGTAAGCGATCTAGGCTCTTTAGGAAATTGTTAATATTAAGAACAGAAGGACTTCTGTAAATAGCTATTATGCAAGTTCTTTTGTTTAATGTAATATGTAAGCAATTTGCTCCAAATAAATTAATCTCATTGACAATTATGTCTATGAATTTAGCACTTACATAAATACCCACTCCATCATTTTGAAGGTGATTGTTTTTAGTATGAAAGAAACTGTACCCTGGTATACCTATATGAGAAAAATGTTTTCCTATCCAAGCTTCCGTTAAAATCAGAATGTCGAATTCAATTTTTAAATTATACATCATAACGAGCAGTTGGTCCAAATTCTTCTGCAAACTTCTGATGTTAAGGCATAGCATCCTTAGGGCCGAGCCTCCTGTTAATACTCGTCTGCAAGTATCGACATTCGATGACACATGAGACTCGTGCTGAGTGACATCAATGACATTCGCTACATTATCATCCAGCATTTAAAATAACAAGGGTATGTGCTAATTACTAAATCTATGCTCAGAAAATGACTGGAAGAGAAGAATGAAGGAGAGATGGGTGGCGAAGCTTGTTGTACTTTGAATGATATATGAGGTGATCGATGTATGCTATTTCTGTGTAGAAGAATATTAAACAATGAAATTGTGAGAGTACGACTATTTTCGTTAAATAATAATAAAACATTAAACTAGTTAGTAAATAATCAGAAAAATATAAATCCTTAGTGAAAATAGTTAAAAAAATTAAGAGCATTAAGAGCAATATTTCCCATAGATAACATATATAAGAATTAAAAAGATATTGAAATAAAATATAACCTAATATTTGGATTAGTAAGAGAGCAATTATTGTTCTTATAAATGCAGATCTAAAAAAACATTTTCATTATTAATTAGAACAGGTTTTGTGGTATCGCTTTTTCGAATGAATACCCTGCCATTGCTTATCCACACATATTTAAATTTATGTTCTCGAGCGAATGATTTTGAGCGACCTAACAAATACTTCGTGCGTTGCGTTAGGTGCTCTGAGACATATACAGGTGAAATATTACCGGAGATTCTTAAATCTTTCGTATTCAATTTTTTGCTAACATCTTTACAGAGTCTATTGTGGTCTTTAATGGCCTTGAGTAGAATATTCCGCTTCGCTTCCTGGTTAAATTTGACAATGATGGCCCTGGGTTTTGTATCCGATTTTCTGTAGGTAGGCCGAAAAATATGACAAATATCGTCCGGTTTAATGTCGGATTTCCCTTGGGACCCAATGTTTTCCATAAGAAGCTGTAGGTTTTCGTATTCATCGGGAATTCCTCGAATTTCTAGGTCAGATTTCCTCTGTTGCTGTTCGTAATTGTCCGTTTTGTATTGAACAAGTGATATCTTTTCTATCAATTCCTTGTTGGTTTTCTGCAGTATAGGTATTACGGTATTCTGCTTCTCTAGAGCGTCAAGTCTTTCAGTTAATTTATCAAAACGATTAGCAAGGAAATCGGTCGTTTTGATTATTTCTTCATTTTCTTTCATAAGTGATTCCATATTTTTGTATATAATGCTCATTTTGTCATCTATGTACGTAATTATTGATGATTTGAAGACAGTTAGATGTTTTTCGATTAGTGAAGTTAGTTCATCTAAATCAAGTAAGTTCGATCCTGGGCTTAGTGACGCCTTCTTTGAGCTTGTTGGGGTAGGAGTTAGTGCTGGTGAATGTACAGAGTTATCTAGACCAGCATTTTTTGTATGCCGTGGATCTTGGGACGTGCATTGTTGACATTGACACTGGGCTATATTCTTTTCAGTTAGTTTATTGAAGTTCATCTTTAACATACTGGCACATTTTAAATGAAAATGTTCCCTGCAGTGTGCGCAGGATAATTTATCTTTACTTAGTAAGGGCTTGTCACATTTTCCGCACTCCATTATAAGATGAGTATAAAAATTGAGCAGTTACGATCAAACAACTATTTTACGATCAATTTTTGCTTATGTCGTTATCGTACGATAATCTTAAGAAAACGGATTGTCACGTCCCTATGTTGGCGAAGTCGGTTAAAGTTAGGTGGTAATGTGACGATCTCTACGAGTCGCGTCCGCCGAACGTTTCCGATCCGACCCGACCAGCGAAATTGACAGCCGAAATTTCAAAAGCCGAAATATTCAAACAGCAATAACTCACGAATTCGCAGACAAAGATGCACAAAAACGTAACCATGCGAACGCCGTTTCACGCTTTTATTGGTAGTCGTAACAGTTTAACAAAAACAACAGTAACAATTGCAAATTTAAATAAATATTGACGAGATTAATAAAAGGTACACTAGCCACATACTAGGGATGTGATTGGGGGACTTAAATTATATGACTCAGGAGGTGAGCTCGCCTTAACACAGGAGTGCCTAGTGAGGCGGACTTGATTACACTTTACTTAGCACAAAAGAAAAATATACATCTGAATAATTTATGCGCTATTTAACCTGGGCTCAGATAGATGTCTACCTAAATTTAGACGGTATAAATTACGGCTATAAAGGTAATTCCTAAATTGTAATTTTTTTTTTAAATGTGCTCTTCCACTTGAATGTCTATGTAACTAATAAATAAATTAAATATATGACAAATGTTACTAAATAATTATTACAAATTACAGTATTAAAGTTTGGTGAGGAAAAATGATTGTTCTAAAGCATTCACGACTTATTTAATGCATTGAAATTTTGCAATCCCAGGAATGGATATTTCGGTGAAGCTGCAAACCGTACGCGGGCGGTTGCTAAAACGTCATTTATGAAGAGGATGGGTACGTACGTCGGATTCGAGTCCGACTTCGATGAATGTGACGAGCGTGTCGGCGGTGAGGAGGACGATGCGGTCGAGGCGCGCGGCGGCGTCCGAGATGTTGCGGCGGCCGCGCGGCAGGCCGTCGGCGGCCTCGGCGGCCAGCCGCAGCGGCGCGTCGCCCGGCAGCGGCTCGAAGGCGCCGTCGGGCCGCTGCCGCCGCTGCAGCCAGCGCCGCACGGCCGCGACCAGCTCGGGGTCCACCGGGAAGAAGGCCTGCGTCTTGGCCAGCGCCTCTAGCGCCTGCAGCGTCGCGCCGTGCGCGCTCAGCGAACGGTGCTCGCCGAATGACGAGTCGCTTCTCATGAACGAAACCAGTTTTTGCACCTGCGTTGCGAAAAATACTCATTTATTTCTCAAAAAAACACACACCTTTTCTTTAAACAACTTTACATACGCGATAGTAACAATGAATGTAAGGCCGTTTACTCGTTTAGAACGTTTTGCAATACATGATTAGCAATTTTAATTGATTAACTAAGTAAATACGTACATATGTAAATAGACAAAAAAGAAATTTTAAATTAAACTTTGCTCATTTTCTATGGTTCGATATAGTTCTATTATATGAGCAGATTCATTAAATGAATTAATATCTATATGTTGAAACCTAGTATCATATTAGGTCATAAGACGATAAATAGGGGAGAGTGGGTAACAGTTGATCACGGGGTACAGTGGATCATCCACTATAGCTTCGTACATTTTCACGTTCGCGGGCGAACAAATGGTTGATAGTTTCTCTCAAATAACCCCCCCCCCCCTCAGCTTTACCAGTCGTTACCGCGGTCTCGCCGAGGGAAAACGTGCTGTGACGCTCCGGTCAACAGACGCATTTCGAAACTTTTTATCACTTGTTTTAAAAAATCGTGTTGTATTGATGTGAGTATTAAATCTGGATGTTTTGTTACAGTTTTATGCTTGTTAATACTTATATTAGTTATAAACTATGATGTTTTGTCTTTAGGAGTGTTTATTATTTTTTTATCGGTATTTTTTTAAATAACCGTCATTGGGTCACAGTGAAACATTATGATTTGAGGATCAGTGAACCGGTGATCCACTGAGATCCACAAAATAATACTTTCTTTTACAGGTGAAAATGCTTCGCAACGAGGAAAGAAAAACTACAGGGTGGCTGGTGAAAAATGCAACAAACTTTACACCGATCCAGCTATCAAACTAACGATGGCAGGGCGCTCAAAATTAAACCAATCACTACTTATTCTATTGTTTACAAACATACGAAAGCATTTTGGATTGAGTTTTGTATAAAACAAGTTATACATGATGGAATTTAAACGTGATAGTGTGATTGCTTTATATTTGACTGGAAAATCATAAGTGTCTATTGTTTGAGCCCTCCAACACCTAAATATGAATAAATAATTTGTGTTTCGTAACATAGTTCGTTACCGTGATACTGGTAGCGTTGCCCTATGCCAAGGAAGTTGACAAAAAAACAGTAACAACGCCAGTAATTATTCATAAAGTGAAGAAACGAATTAAGCGTAATCCTTGCCGTAGCGGCAGACAAATGGCTCGTGAGATAAACATTTCTCGAGAACGTATGCAGCATACATTAAAAAATGAGCTCCATCTACATCCATTGAAGTTTTGAAAATAGCATGAAACTACACCAGCTCAATAAAAAGTTAGACTCGACCGAGCCAAAGAAATGCTTCCTTTGGCCGAAAGTGGTGAGTTGCAGAATTTGTTTTATTTCGACGAGTCACCATTCTTAATTGAACAGTATGTAAACAAACAAAATGATCAAGTTTACGTACCTAAGAGGTCAGCTGAAAATGTCACCTACGAATAGCCCCTAGAGAGCAAGCGCCACCGATGTTGATGGTTTGGGCCGCCGTAGTGGCTGATAGCCGCTTTCCGCTTGTGATGCGCGTGTTGATCGACCGTGAGGTCAATATCAATGCGTAAAATTATCGGGAAACTATCTTAGACGCAGTATTAAAACTCTGGACAGACAAACATTTCGACCGTAGACATTGGACATTCCAACAGAACTAAGCACCATCGCAGAAAGCACGCGTCAACCAAGAATGGCTGAAAAATAACATTCCGTGCTTCATTTCATCAACACAATGGCCACCGTGTTCACCAGATGCAAACCCGTTGGATTTCTCGGTCTGGGGTAGTATTCGCCGAAGACCTACTGCTTGGTGTTGGTTAAAGTTATATGATGACATCCATCGGAATAGGTCTCTATGGACTTCAAAGAATTTTAATTTAGTCAAAAGGATAGAGTGGTTGACGCTATCGAAAGACTTGGAAAAATCGGTATACGCGGTGTTGACTTGTTTACCCTTTTTTTTTTTTTTTTATTTAGGTAAAAAAACAGTCATAAACAAATGTTTTTACAAATACACACAAATAGACCTACATTACCATTAATTTTAACAAAACTTGTAAATGTAGCCACAACAATGTAAATGTCTAGTCGGATCGAACTGTTTTCATTTAGTACGAGTACCTAAATTATTGGCTGTAAACTAAAACTAATGCAACAACAAATCACTCAATTGTTTCCTAAAAGTAATTAATGACACTGAGAATATATCTATGTCGTTCAAAACTTCATTATAACACATGCAAGAGCGTCTGAAGAAGGTATGGTACCCTTGTCAATGGACAAGGGTAAACGACTTTAGGTACCAAATTTGCTGAAGTCTCCTAGGTTTGAGACAACCGATTTGTGTCTAAAAAATCATGTTGCTGAGCGGGCATGTGTAACGAAAGATATGGATATATTAATGGCAAGTACTCGTTCGGGCGGTCGATCGCGCGGGAACGACTTACCTGTCCGGGTATTCGTTTGAGAATAGCGTCTTGGTGCGAGCCATTGACGAGGTAGGAGGCGAGGTCGAGCGCGAGGAGGGGAGCGAAGGGGGCGAGCGCGTCGGCGAGGCCGGTGGGAGCGTCGCCGCAGCGAGGGTCGCCGGAGTCGGCCGGCCCCGCGCGGAGGGACAGGTGCGGCAGCGCGAGGCCGCCGGCGACGAGCAGCGAGCCCTGCGCCGAGCCGGGCACGACGCCGCGCGGCAGCGACAGCTCCAGCACCTGCGAGAAGCCCGCCTCGTCGTTGAAGTTCCAGACGCGGAACTCGGCGGCGCGGCCCCACTCCGAGCCGAAGCCCACGCCGCGCACGTCGGCGGCGGCGTCGGTGCGCCACGACAGGAACGTGTCGTTGCCGATGACGGGCCCGCGGCCGCACGCCACCGCGCCGCGCTCCCACGACACCCACAGCGTCTGGAAGGCCGTTTCGCCGAAGGGCGGCGACGCGTCCGCGGAGGCGAGGCGCACGCCGTTCGGCCGCGCGCCGCGGCCGATCCACGCGCGCCGCCCGTCGCCGCCGCCGACCACCACGCGGTACATGGCCGGGTGGTCGGCGGCGCGCGGCGACAGCGCGACGGTCAGCGCGCCCCTCCCGCGCGCCTCGAACACCAGGCCACCGCGGTTGCGCGGCGCCGGCATCCACTCCAGCACCAGCTTCTCCTTCGGCGTTATCACCACGTGCTCTGCAACACGGTTGCGCTTTTTACTAACCCGCAACCGCAATTACCGATGCGTGCGCTCTAACGCGCTAGACTCGGGGACGGAAGACGACGATGGCGACTCGAAGGCCGGCTGCCGTCTTGCGGCACGTTCGGCGAAAGTATAGCAGAGATGGCAGCGCAGGCAGGTAGTAGGAGTAACAGTGGGACTGAAATGGGCTACAGGTTTTATTTAGCCTAGTACTTGACGAGTAATATATTAATATGTTTATACCGATTTTATTACACGCTCTTAGCCACCGATTGCATACTCTTATTCCCTACTCTTATTTATTTATAAAACTAAAAATAAATAAATCAAAAAATACTCTTCATTACTGCTTCGCACCATATAATTCTTATGTGCGCGCATAAAAACATACTTTGCACTACTGACAAATAATATTTTCACCGTTAATATTATAATAACATTACTTGATGCATGATATTTCATAGAAATGGACCCTACAACCCGAAATACATATTATCTGTATTTAAATCAATAACTGTATTTTATTATTATTTGGGAAGGAAAGAACAAACACAAATCAATATATCAGCCTATTTACATAAAACTAGATATTTACATAAAACAAAACCCAGAAATTCAACCTCCACCCCTCAGACCTAGCATAAGCCCCTGTTATAAAAGAACACTTCAACTTATGGTTTGAAATACTGCCATGGTAAATACTACTGTAAGAAACTATTAATCGGCCAGTGAAATATTGTATCATAAATAATTTGTAGCAATTGCCGAATCGCTCTGTATAGTACGAAGTTTATGAAAATACGAAGTTTATGAAATCTGCGAAGCTTTCTCTAAGTACTTCGAATCGGTGTTTGACAAGGGCACACGACTGGACGCTGTTCCGGCTCCTGACTCCCCTGAAGAGCACCCTAGCAGTACAAGTAGTATGTCCAAAATTGCCATCGATAAGGGACTTATCGGCAAGTATTTAAGCAAGCTAGACAAGAATAAAGGATCTGGAAGTGATGGAATTCCTCCCACCTATATTATAAACTGTGCAAGCCAATTAGCTCATCCACTCGCCTTGTTATTCCGCCGTTCCCTGGATGAAGGTACATTTCCCTCTCGTTGGAAAGAAGCCTTTATTGTACCAATACATAAAAGTGGCTTAAATAATAACATATCGCATTATAGGCCCATCTCAATCCTTCCGGTGTTCAGTAAAGTTTTCGAAAAAATTATATACGATCAGATTTATCCCGCCATTTGCAATTCGCTTTCTCCGTATCAGCACGGCTTCATGAGTAAGCGATCTGTAGTCACGAACTTAAGTCAATTCACTAACGAAATCCTGGATAACATGAACAATCGGATACAAACTGATGTTATACATACAGATTTCTCAAAAGCATTTGACAGGGTAAATCATTCTATATTATTAATTAAACTTGAGAAACTCGGTATACACAGCGATCTGTTAAGATGGTTCACATCTTATATTCATAATCGTCAACAGGCTGTCGTCGTAGGTGGATTTAAATCAGACTTTATTTCGATTCCTTCGGGTGTTCCACAGGGATCACACCTGGGACCGCTCTTATTCAATATATATATTAACGATATCGGTTCCTGTTTTAAATCTTGCCAGTTTATCCTATACGCGGATGACCTTAAAGTTTATTCTGTTATCTCAAAAGTGGCTGACTGTTTACGCCTGCAGGATGACCTGAGCCGTCTTAGCGAATACTGTGTTTTGAACAAGCTCGATCTTAATGTCAAGAAGTGCCATCGAATCACGTTTACGAGAAACAGAAATAAAATATTATACAATTATAAAATTGGTTTAGATAACATTAAGGAGACTAACATTGTCCGAGATTTGGGGCTTTTACTCGATTCCAAAATGAAATTCGACAAGCACATTGAAAGTATTGTCAGCAGAGCATACAAATCGCTAGGTTTTCTACTACGGGCGTGCAAGCCCTTTTCCGAGATATCCACCTTGTTAGTAATATACCAAGCCTATGTCCGTAGTATACTTGAATTTGCATCTTGTATTTGGTCCCCTCAATACAATGTGTTTAAGCAACGAATAGAGCGTATTAAAAAAAAATTCTTAAGGCACTTGTGCTTTAGGGAAAATAGACCTGCTGAATCGTACAAGGATAGATTAGCTCTTTTTAAACTCGATAGTCTTGAAGATAGGCGTACAACTTGCGATATGATGTTTCTCTACAACGTAATAAATAACAATTTTGACAGTGCGTATCTGGTCGAAAAGATATCCATTCTGGCTCCTCCTCGCACTACTCGAAACCCGAATCTGTTTTATATAAAGAGATATAACTCTAATTACACGAAACATTCCTTAATAAACAGAGCTATGACAACGTATAACGATAGGTTCGGGTACATTGATATTTTTTCATCAGTTAAAAGTCACTTTAAGGAAACCATTAAAAAATCCTATCAGTCCTTTGTCCCTCGTATTTCATATAATGACTATTAATCGCTTGAACAGTTTACATGAATAGCTTTTTTGTAAATTTTTGTTTTTGCAATTTTTTGTTTTTTAAAATGTATATTTGGTACAAAATAATTAATATTGTATATACCTAATCTCAATGTAAAATTTCATTTCCATTTGTTTTTTGTTCTTTTTCTTTTTCTATAATATTAAATTTGCTAAAAAATGTATATATATAAATAAGATATAATAACGGAGATATGTACTGTACACATTATAGATAGATAGTGTTAACATATAATTAGTCATAGTTTTATTGTTATATTTTGTATTTGTTATGTATAAACGCTGTTTGTTAACCAAATAAAATAAAATAAAAAATAAAATAAAATAAAGAAGATACACGTGCACTTTGCTCAATACTCAGAATTCAAGTGAAAATGATTAACCCTATCGATAAGTGCCGAAACCAAAAGTCATTGAACATGTCCTAATCAACAGCCCCAGATTGACAGCACAATTTTAGATATAAGGAGTGGCTGGAACGTTAGTGGAAGTTAAATGTTACGAAGCGGTGATCGAAAGAGGGCGCTTCATCGCAAACCACCAACTTACCGACGAAACTATAAGCTACTGAGATGTCTCGCTTTAGTTTACTCCCCTGTTCAATCGTTCGATTAATCCTGGTCTTCGCTTCATCGTGTAGCATTGCATCACCCTTCACTCGTAAATGACTCACCGTTGGCGCAAAAGTAGGCGCTCTCGGTGTCCGTCTTGAGGGAGCCTTCGGGCCGCACTGCGATGCTGGCCGAGCGCAACACCGACCCCACCAGGCTCTCGTTGCTGAATGACGGGTGAGAAATCGCACAGTCTTCGGCTCCGTACCCCGTCACCTCGACTGCAAACAATACACACATTCTGATTTGCTGTCAATAAAATACTACCGTTCTTCCAAATAATCGGATCGAGAATCGTAGCGGAGTATTCAAGCATACGCTGGTTCGCTTCCGAGCGTATACACGATCGAACATATAAATAGGTAGTGGATGGTGCTTGGGTTAGCGACTGCTTTTCTGGGTTTCGCTTGCAGCTAATCCGAATTTGTGAACCGACAACGATTGCATACATTCAATGAAACCCACTCCACTCTTTCTTAATTTGGGAGAAATGTATTGCAAAAGTTAGTAACTTACATTTTAGATAATCTTCTATGCATTTATATACTCATACATTAAATGAATCATTTGTTTCTTTTTTTTATCGTACGAGATTTTACATTAGTGTTATTTTTGTTATCATTCAATTTTTTCAATTATTTACAAGTTTAATTTTATTATTTGGTTTGATTTTACTTATTTATTTATCCATAAATGCACCTGGACCCGTTAATTAAGGCCCAAAAGGCGATAGTTCGCGTCATTAATAGGAAGCATTATTTATATCCGTCCGATGAGCTTTTTAAGGCATTCGACGTCTTGGATGTGAGACAGTTATACGTGAGAAATATTGTTACGCATTTCCATATCGTCCACTGATCGTCATTCTTCGCTAAACCACTCATATGACACCCGAAATAAAAATAGACAATCCCACCAGCGAGTGAATACGAGATTTGCACAGAGGCATTACGCGTTTCTGGCACCGCGTCTTTATAATTCCTTCTGCTCCTCCTTGGGGAAGGCTAAAGTGCAGAGTTCAATTAGTAAATTGACTCTGAAGAAATATATTTTTAAGTGGCTCATGACGAAAGGTAGAAGCCAGTGCGAAGAAATGGTGACTCACATCCTGACCTAGGCCGTATTTGTCACATCTATTTATTTATTTATCTATTTACCTTTTTGGGCTTTTATTGGTGGGTCTAGGTGCAGTATGGCCGCGCCGCCTTAGTTCGATATTGCCATGTATCATCAGTGACTGTGCCAGGGCATAGTGTATGGATCTCATAGTTTTCATATCTGAAACATTTCTGCTACTCCTGAGAATATATATTGCTTTACGGACCTTTTCGGCGACCTTTTCGATATGTATTTGCCACCGGAGATGTTTATTCGACATGAACACCTAGGTACTCTACAAAATGCACACGCTCAAATTTGTGCACAGTTACAATCAAGACTGTCGCTTTCGTGTAGGACTAGGTTATAAATTTTGTGGAGGTTGCTGACGAGCATCTATGCTGAAGGCTACAAGCTTGTTTTATCTACGTTTCGGCGTTGACAGATTGTGGTCAGGCCAGCCCTTGACACTTTTCATTGCGGCAGCTGCCTTGTTACATACACTTTCCCAACTATTCGATTCGAGTGGGAGGGCAGTATCGTCGGCGTGGGATAGTATATCTGCGTCAACGTCCATTTCACGGAGCCCATTTGTGTAGAGTGGGAGGGGAGTCGGTCCAGGAGTGCTTCCTTGTGGGACCCCATGATTATTGTGGAGACTATTACTGGGTGAATCGCCTGCCCGGGTACGCTGTTTTCGGGATCCAATACAGCTGCGAAACCAGTTTAGTTCGATACCTGTGATGCCATATTTCCCAAGTTTCATTAGGAGCATTTCATGGGATACTGTGTCGGGGGCTTGCGCGGGGTCGGGAAGTACAGTAATACACTTTTTGTTGGCGTCTACATACCTAGTGTTATGTAGACGCCAACGCCAACGCCAAAGACCGACACCATTCTCTTCACACATAAACGTAAATTGGGTACATACAAAATGCCAACCTTGTTTGGATCCAGACTAACGCTCTCTAAAGAAGTAAAGTACCTAGGAATAACTTTGGACGAAAATCTAAACTGGAATAAACACCTAGACAACAAACTAAACAAAGCAACAGTCGCCTTCTGGCAATGCCGAAGAATGGTGGGCAAGAAATGGGGACTAGCCCCACACATTATACTGTGGCTGTACAAAATGATAATAATACCAATGATAAGCTACGGAGCTGTAGTATGGTGGCCCCGCACCCAACTCACTACTGCAATCAACAAATTACAGAAAATGCAAAGGCTAGCATGTATAGCAGCGACCGGCTGCATGAGAACAACTCCAACAGCGGCGCTGGAAATCATGCTAGGGCTTCTACCACTACACCTACATATACAAAAAGAAGCAGCCGCAACGGCTCTTCGTCTAAAGAATCTAAACTTATGGACCAAATATAAAACACCGCACACGAATATATATGATAATATACTGTCAAGTTTTCCAATGCTGGAAGCGGCAATCGACAGAATACCCAAAACTATGATCTTCTGGAAAGAATATGCCATATCATTAACAGAAGACTCAAAAGAAGCACTGAATCAAACGGACCTAAGAATCTACACAGATGGATCAAAAACCAACAAAGGTACAGGATGTGGTGTCTTCTCGGAAGACCTAAACATACACATCTTCAAACCACTCGGAGCACACAACACAGTTTTCCAAGCAGAATGTATGGGAATAATAGAAGCTTGCAACGCAGTGAAACAGCGGCAGCTAAAACACGAAAACATATGTATTCTATCGGACAGCAGGTCAGTGCTACAGGCACTGGGAAGCGATAGATTTACATCTGGGCTCATATACGAATGCCACCAAAGCCTCCTCGAGGTATGCGGAAAAGGCAATAAGGTGACACTGAAATGGATCAAGGGACACAGTAACTCAAGAGGAAACGATGCTGCGGATGAACTAGCCCGTAAGGGCTCAGACACACCGGCATACGGACCCGAACCTATCGTGCCCCTACCCTACTCGCACATAAACAACCAACTTGACAACCACTACAAACAACTACATCAAACACACTGGAAAGAGATAGACACCTGCAGACAAACCAAAGAAATAGTAGTGGAATACAACCACAAACTTACCAAAACACTTCTAAGGACAAAAAGGCCCCAACTACGCAAACTAGTGGGACTGATAACAGGACACAACACACTAAACAAACACCTCTTCAACATGGGCGGAACGAATAGCCCTATGTGCAGAGCATGCATGGAGGCGGAAGAAACCACAAAACACATTCTGCTAGATTGTAAACAGGTAGAAGTATACAGGACAAAACACCTTGGGACTCCAGGCACCCTGCGCGAGGCAGCAGGAAACCTGAAAGCCCTGCTGGCTTTCGTCGAGGAGCTGGGGTGGGTGGAATAGCGCTACCCCCGTTACACGCAAAATAGGCACACTGGATGTCGACTTGCGGAGGAACGCCCAGTACAACTAACTAACTAACTAACCTAGTGTTATGCTCTGACATTTTTAGTACTGCATCTTGTGTTTCCCATTTTTCTATCTGAAGCCGTATTGGTTTTCGGATGACATGTGATTGGTTTCTAGATGATTACAGAGTTGTGTAATTACTATTTTTCCAAAATTTTTGCTAAAGCATCGGGTACTGGTATCGGTCGATAATTTGAGGGATCAAACTTCGGTCCATATCTGTCACCTGATACTTGATAAGAAAAATATTTTTTCGGTTGATTATGTTTAAAAAAAAATAAAAAATGATAATATTATATTAATTAATTAAATTCACAAGTATATGTGCACAATTAAGAAACCTTTTTAGGCTACTTAACTTAATTTAGTGGTCAATTTAGTTATATATTAATCTATATATTTATTTATTTAACTTATCTATAAACTTAAATATGTTCTTTTTCTTTATTTAATATTAGTTCTTTATCTATATACACATTTATATAATTATAATAACCTTAAAGTTTATAAGAATGAATGAGCGATCGGAATGAATGAGAAAAAAAAAAAAAAGAAAAAAAGAAAGAAAGTGAAGTCACTATGATTAAAGTCTTAAATACTATCACCCCAGAACAGATATACAATCTAGTGGGGGGATAAAATCCACACAAATGCAATCTTATCTGCTTCGCAAAAATCAATTGTATTGTTTTTGGATAATTTTATAAAATAAAAAAAATAAAATAAATAAAAAAAAAAATAACATATAACATATAATTAACTATCTGACCCGTGCCCACTTCGTTGGGCGGTAAACATTTTTACTTGTGATGAAATTATGAGTGTGTAATTATTGTAAGACAGTAAAAATGAAATTATTTGCAGTAAAAGGGAAAAGTTTTTTGTTTTAAACAGAGACGATATTTTTTTTAATTTTATTTACTAGATAGATATTTACTAGATAGATAGGCGGAGCTAGATAGTAGATGGTCATTGTCTAAGTCTTCGACGCTTATCACGCGGCCGAAAGAACGATGCCGCGATGTCCGGAGTGACGGGTTTACCCGTTGTAGTAGACACCGCCCAACTGCACATTAGCGCACGCCTTGCAAGATAAAAGATTTATTTTTATTTTTCGCCTATTTTGGTGTTTTGGTACTAATAGTGGTAATTAAGCCTATATAGCTATCTCAGAGTTCTAACTAATAGACCCTTGTCTCCAGTGTTCACGGTATTTGCATTTGAACAATAAAAAAATCGATAACGCTTTGAGCTACATATATATATATATATATATATATATATATATATATATATATATATATATATATATATATATATATATATATATATATATATATATATATATATATATATATATATATATATATATATATATATATATATATATATATATATATATATATATATATATATATATATATATATATATATATATATATATATATATATATATATATATATATATATATATATATATACTCATTTAAATATTTTGTATAAAATACTGATTTCGAAACGTTATTTGGGTCACATTTTATTTGTGTTAGCAGTTAGCCGTACACTAGTAAGCATGTGTGGAAAAGACAATTCGGCTTTAACGCTATTAACTCATTTATTAGACTATTAAATAAAGAATGCTTTACTACTGATTCATCAGACCCAAATTCTGACTATGACAATTTTATAAAAGTTTTTAATCGTCATTTTGAAGCTTGCTTTCCCTCGAAATACAGACTAGTGTCAACAAAAGGCGGTACGCCTTCTTGGATTGATAATGAGATTAGAAACGATCTAGGAAAACTTCAAATTCTACAGGATAATTTAAATCAAAACACAAATTCATTACTTAAGGACTATTATACGAACTGTAAACAAAAATATGACAAAGCAGTAGTAGCGGCTAAGAAAAATACTATAGAAGAAGAGATTAAGCAGTCGAATAACAAAACCAAAACTATGTGGAGTATCATCAATAGAGAGGGGAGAAATATTTCAAGTAAGGCAAATGAACCTATTCAATTACTTCACAATGGTTCTAAAGTCTCTGATCCTACAGAAACGGCAAATATACTCAATGAATATTTTACAAACGCTGTTAAACGAATGACAAATTCTCCTAGTTTACCCTCTTCAACAATTGTAGGTGAGATGCCAGCATCAATACTGTTGCATCCTATAACTTCCATTGAATTTGATAAGGCCTTGAATGGCATTAAAACAAAAACATCAATGGATATCTGGGCACACTCGATTAAATTAATAAAGAATATAGCACCAACGATTTCCAACACCTTGAGGTCTATTTTTAATAATTGTATGAAACAAGGTGTGTTCCCAAATTTAATGAAAATAGCAAAAATAGTACCAGTCTTTAAAAAAGGGAACAAAACTGATCCTGAAAATTACAGGCCAATTTCACTGCTTCCAGCTTTCTCCAAAATTTTCGAAAAAATTTTATATAACAGGCTATATCTATTCGCAAATAAATTCGATATACTAAATAAATATCAATATGGTTTTAGGAAGAACATGTCCACCACCTCGGCGATTTCGGAGATGGTAAATTTCATTACCGACACTTTTGAAAATTCTTCCCAACCCGTGGCAGTTTTTTGTGATCTATCCAAAGCGTTTGATTCGGTTGACCACGAAATACTGCTCAATAAATTAAACAGTTATGGGATTCGGGGCAAAGCCAATAACATGATAAAATCCTACTTAACAGGCAGGTCACAGGTTGTAGAAATAGATGGATTTAGATCTACACCTCAACCGATAACCTGCGGAGTTCCCCAGGGATCGATTCTTGGTCCATTATTATTTTTATTTTTCATTAATGATATAGGCAATTGCTTGCCCGCCTACACCAAAACCTTGCTCTATGCGGATGATACAAGTTTCCTGTTTCACGATAACAATCTTAACGACCTAATGACCAATGCCAATCATGCGTTAAACCTAGCAAGTTCATGGTTCACAGAGAATAATCTCTTGCTTAATGCAAAAAAAAACCGTAACTATGCACTTCTCCTCAAAATATAAATCGTCTGCTATACCATTCAATATAACTCTAAACAACAGTACTCTAGAATTAAGCAAATCGACAAAGTTCCTAGGTATCATGATCGATCATCATCTTAGCTGGAACATCCATATTAATGAACTATGTAGTGCGCTTTCTTCGGCAATATATGCAATAAAAAAGATTAAATTCTTAGCTGGTGAAATCGCTGCAATAACTGCGTATCATGCCTGTTTCCATTCTAAAATGACTTATGGTATACTGATATGGGGGAATGCCACAGACAGTTCTAGGGTTTTCATTTTACAGAAAAGTGCATTGAGAGCAATTGCAGGAGTATCCCGTGACACGCACTGCGAACCATATTTTCTTAAGTACAAAATACTGACTTTTACGTCTGAATATATTTTACAATGTCTACTATATGCTAAATCAAATATTAACGAACAAGAGGTAAACGGGAATATGCACTCCCACAATACACGCAGACGTGATGACGTTATCCTGCCTAAAGTACGCCTTACGCAGACACAAAAGTCCTTTGGATATTTGAGCTATAAGCTCTTTAACCAGCTACCACTCTCCACAAGGAAGATGGAAACAAAGGCGTTTAAAAGATTTATAAAACAAAAGCTGCAATCCACACATGCTTTCTATAAGCTGGGTGATTTTTTTGAGCATGCCAATTCTTTGAAATGGGAATAACATTAATATGTAACTTTCAGGTACCTCATTTTAGTTTTTATTATTTAATTATAATATTATAAATTTAATATTTAATATGTAGATTACAATGTGTAATGTAACATACCTGATCATATACATACGTTGTTTTTTTCCAATTTTGTTTCGATACTTCCAATTGTGTGATTATTTTTTGTATAAAGTGCTTGATGACTATTAATATTCTTATAATAATAATCTATTTTATATGTATACTCATGTACATGGATTCATTTTTTAAAAAAAAAATATTTGTCTGTCGTGTAAAGCCGACTTTAGTCAATGCTATTGTTGAATTAATATTTATGCTTAAATAATTTTATATCTACATATAAACTGACGAATTTTAATATGCGATAATTAGCTTTAATTCCTAATTCATGCTGTTATTGTATATTCTGAATAAATAAACTGAATACTGAATACTGTAGTTTAATTATTTTGGGACGGTAATTAATAGGCGACATTAATTCGGTGCATTCCCTGTATTGGATGGCTGCTTTTGGACGCGGCCGCTGCATTGCGCTAATTATACAACGCTATTTAAATGAAGCCAATTTATTACACATGATTCAACCGATTTTTGCTTCCAAGTACAAGTAAACTGTAATTAAATTAGGAGATCCGTATACCACTTTTACTGACTTTAGGAAGTAGCGAGTGGCGAGGTGATGGCTTGGCGGCGGTCATCCAGACAAGGTATAGTGCGGGGAGCATTCGGCTAATGGGCACTCTCGCTGAATAAACTCTTCAATTTTTATTCTGCTAGGGTAAATGCACCAAATCGATAAAAAGAAACATTCAAATAATTTTGTCCATGCGGTGGAATAATATGTCTTTTTAACGCGCTTTTATTAGGTCGACCTGTGTGTAGCTATGTAATGGAATCTAACGTAACTACTAATTTAACCATCTTCCAAGGATTGTAGCGTCATGAAAATTGGTAGCTGTATGTAGTTCTGATGACAATACAATAATATGGTACTGTCGAACTGATCTGATGATGGAGTCAGAAGATATGAACTGGAACTTCACGATGGAACATCGTATCATAGCTGTGTTTGGACTTGTTAGAACAGCCTTGGAATGAACTTTGACCACGAATAGGGTTCGAGGTCTGATGATGAAGCCGGAAGATAGGCACTGGCATTCCATGATGGAATATCGTATCATAGCCGTGTGTATGTGAATATCGTATCATAGCCCAAAAGCGTGTTTTTAGTGTTTTTTTTAACTATTAATTATTATTGTGAGCATTAGATTTGAAATACACTGGCGAGCAAAAAAAAAACGGGCCACCTGAAAAAATCTAATTGGAACTTGTCGTGCCTTTCGCGGGTTTTATTGGAGAAAATTTCCTGCTCTCGCAAGGTAATGCTCGTCCTCACGCTGCTGGTTCTATTACTTGGTAACATCGGGAGGTCGGCGTGCAAGCAATGCGGTGGCCCGCCATGAGCTCCGATTTAAAAAGTCTTTTGAACATCGTCGTGTAGCCGTGATAAAAATAAAGGGGGAAATACCCTCTAGTAATTAAAAAATAAATTATATTGTATTGTGCCTTTTTATTAGATTTTTTCATTAATCTACGGGATACATTACATTTTTCGATTTTGTAAAAAACAGTTTTTGTTGCGTCCTTTAGGAATTACCTGTAAAAACTGGTAACCCTTGGTATTTTTTCTTTGCTTAGGCTCTTTTACAATAAATGGCATCATCAAAAATATATTTGTTTTGATTAAACCCTTTCCAATTAGAAATTTTCAGGTGGCCCGTTTTAGTGCTCGTCAGTGTATTTAATTGGCTCGAAATTAAATGATTAAGGAGCTAGACATATGTAAGTAAAAGTTGTAAGTGAAGGAGAAACTTAACGAAGACCAAACCAAAATAAATGAAGAAGCGAGTTCGGCACCATTTAATCGTACTCTAACTATACGATTTCTAAAGCTTATTATTAACTTTTTGATAGGAAAAAAGTGATTAAGTTAAATGTGTTACGGTGAGATATCCTCGAAGTAGAAAAAAGGGTAGATCGTCGGTGACATAGAAAATCCGATCCTTCCGATTAGGTACTTTTTTTTATGCTAAGTGTTTAATCGGCTAGAGTGTTTAATCGGAAACTGGCGGTAGTAACTTCTGCACTCGAGACAAATATGTATCTAACTATGCTACCGCCATGACCTCATTAGTCATGGCGGTATCATTCGTCTCCCCCGTAGAAGTCTGCGGATGCAAAAACTTTCACCATCAGTCATAATAAATGTGGGCTCCAAAGCGAACCGCCTCTGAACTTATAACTTCGCAATTTCCTTTCAACGAGGCCGCAGACTTGGACAAAGGGACCCCTCAAACCGAGTACATAGATAATCATTCATCAATTATATCTCGTCACCGAGTCGAGCATATTTGATCCCTGCCCTGTAACAGTGAGCCCTCTGTTGCTACCGCATGTTGCCAGTGGCAACCACATCTAGGTGGGCACATTATAACATCACGCGGGTGGTAACCATCCCTTGAATAACCTGATGCTGCTGAACTTCGGGAAATTGACAAGATCGATATATTTAGATTTTATTGTTTAGTCTTATATTTGATTTGATTGCTCCGACAAATTCGTGTGTAATATTTTATTGCGCGTTTACGGGACTGCATTGCTCCGACAAGCTGCAGTTCTAAAATAGTTGTTAACTTTGAAATATTTCTCTTCCAACTATTGGTAAAATGTAAATTTAGTTTTTGATAACTTGCAACATAATTTCGCTTAAAATTTATTGTATACCTGAAGTGAGACTTAGATCGTAGCATGGTGGCAAACTTTCCTACACTTTATTATACACTTCTAGTGCGCATTCCTCTAGAGCCAAATTTACATTTCAAATTGGGAATGCTCCATAAGCTAAGCGTACTCTTCGTGGGCAGCGGCAAACGTCGCTATGCTTACAGACAGCTTAGGCCACCCAACTGCCTCTTCGAAAGTTCACCCCACTCTCCCCGCTCTACGACCGTGTCGTACACTACATTTCTACTGCATATCGATAACCTATATCGATAACCTATGTCGCACAAACATCTCCAATTATTCTTCCAGCGTGATTGTGAAAGAAGCGCATCTGCCTTTGCTTTGTCCGCGCTTCTACATTTACGTCCTTCGCTTTTCTTCTCATTAATTTTTATGAGTCGGTCGGGCTGAGGCCTGCTCTGCGACGCGGGATTTGCTCAAACAGCTAAGTAAAGTTAAACTCTGATTTTGCTAGCGGAGATCCTGGATCAGGATAAAACCCTTACGGATTTATGGTGAACGAGATATCCGCGCGGACCGCCATCCGGCTACAGCGTGCCCGCTTCATCTCTGTGCCATCCTACCTACCTAAATATATATATATACCTTTCTCACTGCCTTACTGCTCTGAGAGCTAATGGGCCCTTGCTGAGTTGGCCACGAAGACCCATTCTGTTTCCAGGGTCGGTCACACTCACGGGTCAACACCCATCCGATGGCCTCCACGCATGGGGTGCGAGCCTGGGTAGGACACTGGGTCAACCAGTCTCCCCTGGGAACAATCCTCTGGCGCTCCTGGACGGTCTGCGCACCGAGCGGCGCAAGCAAATCGATTGTGCTCTCCGACTAACAATCGGGGGAGTCTGGGAACTGTATTGTTTCCTATAGAGCGGTGCCAGTTGTCTACCTTACGGCGACTGCTCTTGAAATGACCATTGGCCATCCGATCCCGGTTCAGAGTCGGGCAAAGGACGCCTTGGTCCGCGACAGATTCGGTGCACTCCGTTTCACCGCTTCGTAAGGGAGAGGACCGCGCAAGCGACCTCGAACTCGGAACCAATCGAGAGACCGGAGAAATCTGGTCACAATTGGAAGTGAGGGCGCGAGTATCTCGAGCCCGCCGGGTTTATTCCTGGCTCACTCGCGGTAAGGCGTTGGACTCTCACGGGTTGTGACGTAGCTGGACGTAGAATGTACTGTCCAAAGTCTTCTACGTTCACTGCAGGGCGACAGAACGACTAATCGTTAAAACGTCCTGTGGTGACGGGCTCGCCCGTTGTAGTTGACACCGCAAGATGCCTTACTGCTCTCTCTCTCTCTCTCTCTCTCTCTCTCTGACTATACTGTAGATGTTGTCATGTATATTATTCTTAAAATTTCTTTGAAATTACAAAAAGATTCGCAGGAATTAGGCGATATTTCAAATGTAGCCTAAAAACTAAAAATTGGTCCTAAAAAGAAAACATTTCTGGGGCTGATTGAAAGCTGGTCTGGGAGGAATCATTACAAAATTTTGTTTGCTGAGAGAGGGAGGCTGCAATGGGGCTGCGATAGCACTTAGGAGATAAGTTTTCGCTCACGGAGTAAACTTTATTCGGCGCGACGTCGCGTCGCCTCGTTGAGATAGTTGTTGCCGTCGTTTTTATTGTTAAAGCGCC
Organism: Micropterix aruncella; assembly: GCA_944548615.1. Taxonomy (NCBI): domain Eukaryota; kingdom Metazoa; phylum Arthropoda; class Insecta; order Lepidoptera; family Micropterigidae; genus Micropterix; species Micropterix aruncella. Next base: position 76,719 of record OX155959.1, read on the forward strand.
AGATAAGGACGATGCTTTTGCCCAACGCGCCCCTGCTTTCCCCTCCCGGCGACAATCGCTTCTCCCTCGAGAGGCTATTTCGTGACGCGGCATTGTTACGCTTTGGCCGTTTGCTCTGACTAACAGGACACCTACAACCGCGTTTCGCGATGTGCAACTGGGCGCCGACTAATTCACAGCATTAACATGAATTTAATAAGCATCGATATTTATATTCGAGAGATGAGCTTCGTGAGTGAACAGAAAGAAGAAGAGAGCTGTATACAGCAATACTGAGGGAATAGCGAGCACTTTACCCATCGACATAGAGGGATGTTTTGCCGCTCCGTGTGCGGCGATATTTCCGAGAGACGCTTCGGGAATCAAAGAGAAAGCGTTATTTACCCAGTAGACAGATTCAGCGTTGAGCGCATCTGAATCGAACCATCGCTGTGCATCCTCACCACGTCGTTGCCTTGCTTGCACCCACTGCATTACACCATAACATCCATTAGCATTAGTTACAGATACTTGATATAAAATTAATATTTCGAGTCACGAATGAGTAAGTAACTCGTGATACAAATGCTGCAAACACAAAAATACACATTTTTATATATTTAAATCTCCCCGTTCCCCCCAATATTTATTTTACTATTAACAATTATCTTCTTCTTCGCGGTGCTGTGACTGATATTGTGAGTAGGCGATCGTGAATACGATACTCACCTCCCTGGCCTAAAAGGCCGCACCTAGGCAGTTTCGCAGCCACGGTGATAAAAAGAAAAATATTGGGGAGGTTTCCCTTAGTCTTTCACGACGTCGTTGGAAAGCCTCAATATTTAATTCCACCGTGCCGTTTCATTTTCAGCCCAGCACTTAGTTTTAGTAGTGTTTATTCCACTGAGAGGCAGTTACCTCGCAGCGAAAGGCCCATCCGCTGCTTGTCGTTGGCTCCCCGAGAGTTGCCGGTTTATATACCGCCTGCCATTCTTTGTCAAACCGCTGGCAGTATGGTCGACTTTATTACCCTAGCGGGATAACCTGGCCAGTATAGAAATAATATAACCAATTTTATTTATGTGCATTCGTTTTCATTGCGTAGATTTATTTTGTTTTCAGTTTCAAAATGATTGACGATGTTTTGAACTATATAATTTTAGTATATATTACCTATAACTAGTACAGTGCGCAAATAAATATGGTATTTGTTTATAACATGTAATTCCCGTTTCTCCGCGACTGTTACCAACGCACCGGTAAAAATCATATGTGGGTGCACTCTTTAGTTTTAGTTAATCACTAATTAAGTTTTAAACTAACTATTAACCTATATTATGGAAGTTTAGTGCGGATTCATAACAATCACAATACAGAAAAATGAATGAAGAAAAATTAACATTTTAAAAAATTATAATTTAAGTAAATTAAATTAATAAAATCAAAACAACGCAAAATGAATATTTATTCAACTGAAGTTTTACAGAGCAACGGGGCAAATTCAAAAAAATAAGGCGAATCAATCGGCCTTTTGATATATAATGGATAAATCGAAAAAACTAAAGGTCACACCACACGGAGTGGCATTGTTATACTTGAGCCGGCGCCGCACTGTGGAAAATAAGTGTTTCTTTCGGGTCTAAATTCGATAACTTTTTTTCTAAAGATCGAAAGTTGAAATTTTGCACACATATAAAATAGTATATAATGCTTTAAATAAGATGTCATTATTTTGATTTATTTGATACAAAAAAAAAACGAAATCCTCAGATGTGCCTTTTTTAATAATGTGTAGGTACACAAACTAATTATTATTCTCGACCTATTATAGAAATCAATATAAACGAATATACAAAATGTAAAGTGCTTTGTCTAGTAAAATAATTACTTTATTTTTAAACAAATAGTAATATAAAATATATTGAAAAATTTATTAATATACATTTATATTATATGCATTTTTTTTTGAAAAAACTAAATCTTTTAATCGATTATTTGTAACATTATGCCATATTATACTTGCCGAACTTCTGAATCTGAAATAAGTATATTCACTTTCAAAAGATCTATGGTATCTTTATCGAGTTCCTTCACATTTTTGCTATACACTTTTCTAATACTGGTAATGTACGGGTCCGAAGTATAAAGAAGAGTACACAATGCATCCGTATTTGTAGTTGATCGATGGTATTTCCTATCACGATGTAGAGGATTTTTAAAAAATCCTGGTTACACGATCTTGAACACCTTCTGAAAGTTGCCCAATAGGAAGGAAGTGGAGTAGTAGAAGCAAAATGTTTTATCATATTTTCTCCATGAATTAAAATTTTGTGAACTGAAGATGGCATATAGAGCCATTCGTAATTACTCACATACATTCTGGTAGTTTCTATAGCATACCTACCAAATTTTTCAGCATCTATAACTACACCTGATGAAAGAGCTTGCAGAATTATGTAAAGTCGTTTAATCAATTTACATTCACTCCTATAATTTCAGCAAAGCAGATTGAATCTTCTAGCAGTATTGCCATCATTGGTATGACCACTTACTCGTCGTGACTCCTGTAGTAAATGTTTCGTTCCATTATTGTACACGAAATCAATGTTCAAAATTCTAGCTGCTGTGTGATCCAATAAATCTTGAAGGTTCAGTATTTTTGCATGTGGGTTGTAATTTCTATTACCGAAGATAGTAGATAAGAGGTCTGTTTTATTTCTTGTACTTTATAACAAAGTGGGAATATAAGTTTCGTTCGTTTGTTAAATTCCTCACGTACAAATACTGTGCTTTTGTTAAATCTAAATCAATCAAAGCACTCAATGCTTCTTGTTTCGTTAGCACATTTTTCTGGCTTCCGTCATCCATGAGACTCGAGAATAAGTTCGTTTTGTCGATATCTACAGATCTTAATTCTTCCACAAGTTTTGCTTCTATTATCTCGAACGTAATCTCTGGAGATATGCATTGTAGATGTGATCAAATCCATATTCATTAAGTAAAGTCATATTTTTTCTTCTTTTGCTACGTTCTGATGAGTTTTCTTAAGATACGCACGGTCTTCTAGAAGAATTAGAAGGTATGGAGTATGTTGTTTCGTCTTTCGGGTTCGGTAAAGTTGCTGAATATTCTGAATCCAACCAATTACTGTTCTTCATTAAAAATAAGTCCCTTTTCCGTGATGCTTCTGCCCATCCTTTAATAAACGAGGGAATAATATGCCTTTGAATATCACTGATAGTAAAACAAATATTGTCTTCAGAAACTTGATAATTTTCTTTTTAGACTCTGGGTCCCAATGGTCTCAAAGTATTCCCCTCCTTCAATATATGAAAGTATTAATTCTCGTTTAAAATACTCGAAAGCAGTCATTTTCAAAGGTAAATAACGATTGTATACGTAACAATTAAATGTTTGTTTAATTACCGCTAAGAACTTTTTATAGATAAATAAATGTTTTAACGCTTTATTTAAAAGGATAATAGTGTTTATTTTGTTGATTATTTTTACGCACGAGGCTACTAGACTACTAGACAACATTAAATATGAAGCATGGTCAAGCTAGGCTAACTGTTAAACATCTCGATGAACGAAAAAAAAAATCCTATTTTCTTTTTCAATTATTTACACGTAACCTGAACAGTAACATTAAAACGTTTAACTGTTCTGAAATCTGCAGAACTAAAGGTTTTGATAAATATGGATATTCCTTAATACCTTATATCTATTCGAGAAATAAACTTTTAAATTAATGAAGTGAAGAGACATGACATGGACATCCAAAAAAATAATAAACTTTGTGGCATTTGAAACAATATTTTTTATAGGACTTACATAAAATGCCCACATTATTGGTAAGTTTAATCATAAAGTCATTATATAAAATTAAAAAAGTATGTCAGTTGCGACATTGGTAAAAACCGGTTTTGGCCTGCCCTTGTTCTACCATTTTCCATAGTGCACCGCTGCGAAAAGAGAGCGCTAAATTAAAAAGAGTACACAGCGAACGCGGTTGGAAGAGCTCAATCTTGTTGCGTCTGCTGGACGCGACATGGAGACAGCCGACTTTAGTATGGAATCTTTCAGAAGATGTTTCGGAGAAACATGTTCCGAGCGCGGCGCGATGGGACTTTTAAATTAGAGAAAGAGGTGCATGCACCGCGAAGTATGATAGAAAGAGAGAAAGAGAGAGAGAATCGAATGCTTCGGTTTCTTAAAGTAAAATCAGTCGTTATATTGATACGATTGCATTCTTGGCATCAATTTCATTGCACTTTTACTGTACATAAACGTATTAAAAAATAGTGTTAGGAAGCGTAAAGTAAGTTACTCGCTTTATTTAATCGCGACTTTCACTGTAGAGCATGGAAAAGGTCGGGAAAACCGTTTAAAAGAATGTGACCTGTGATGTTCTTGAGTCCGACCGTCTCAACGGAGATCCTGACGACGAGGGAGGTGGCTCCCGTTGGGCCCAGCCGCATTTTCTCCGTCACGTACGTCATGCCGTTGCTCGCGAACTTCGCCCCGCTGCTCAGCGCCAGCATCGCCGTCACCTGCAACACACATCACGTCAACGCATATATCGTATAACTCTTTGAAGCACCATTTTTTTCTTATTTGCTAGCTTGTTTTTCTATTATTGGAATAATTTGGACTTAAATAGCAATAAAAAAGAAATGTAGGGTTTCAGGTTTTTTCAGGAATGAGGTGGTTGAAATTTCGACCACCGTGCAAGACGCTGCGAAAAAGTACACTTGGTTACAAATCAATTTTAATAAAAAATCTGCAATTATTTCGTAAATTAGCGACAAACAGAGCTCCTAACTATTTATGAAAAGCAACAAACCTTTTTTGCTCTTTTTAATATAAAGCGGTACTTTGCAAACGCAACACAACCAGTTGGTACGTACTAGTTTCTCTTTTGTGCTACAGTTTGCACAGCGGCGTGAAATAGTATGCTCCGTTGTTTTTCAGGCGTATCTCAGAAGTAACATTAGACTTATATTTCTTGATTTCAGCAACAATAGTTGCAGACTTATGTTTTTGGTGATATTTATTTCCAAGTCAGCTAAAAGGCCTTTATACACCGCCTTCTGAATTCTTAAATGTCAGTGCCTTTTCTTTATCAAGCTTACCCAACTTATGAAGTTCTTTATACGCAATATAAGAATTCACGTTCGTAGCATCTAGAGGGTGAAAGAATATATGATTCCACCATTTTTTAGATTTTTTATTTATTGCATAAACTGCCTTCATTTGGTCGAACTTATCGACATAGTTCATGCAGTTATGTCATCACTCAAGGCCAGTGGACAGGGCACTTTACTGATATCGCCGTTTTTATCTTTTCGGTTCACGTCCGTGGTAGTCTTGGGAATGCAAAAATTTAAAAGCAGATGCACTGACCTCTTATCTTTCCAGTTTATCATAGCAATTCCAGTTTAAACTTACTGACCAGTCATATTCACCCCTTTTTAGCTTATTGTCCTCCTTAATTTTAGGTTAATGCTTCCTGTTCGACTGCACTGTTCTTCATGAAAAAAAACATGATAACTATTGAAATAGTTATCGAAGTGAACTTTGTGGTTGCGACTTTCGAGGGATTCACAAAAATTTAAAACAACTCTTTAGCGTAGGCTGGCCTCAACGTATTCACCAGTTTTTCCAGTATAAATGTCAAAATTTTAAATTGTATCCATTTTCCGCACACATCATCCATATCTTATAGCCTCTTCTTGGTGGTCGAATTTTCCTACCACATTAATATTCGGTTATAATACGCGGGTATAATGCATGGCGTGAAAATTGAAAGAGCGAAAGAAAATAATTTGGCGGCCGATGCGACCACGTTTTCGCCCCCGCAACGGATCAATCAAAAGTAGAACGTTCGAAGGGCGTATTATAAAAATCAATCCATCAGCGCGTTAGAGATATACTTATGATCGGTTATACTTACGTCCATGCAGATGTTGATGTTGTTGGTGATCCTGATGCTCATCTCGATGGACTCTCCGACCCTGAGGGCCGGTGGCCTCGAGAAGTCCACCTGCAGCGGGCGGAAGACGGAAAGCAGCCTCGGCTTGGAGAAGCGCAGGCCCGTGCGCGGCGACAGGCTGAGCGCCCACACGGACCAGTGGCCCGCGTCCGACGGCGCCCACACGCTCATGCCCTCCGTCGCCATCGCCGCTCTGCGCGAATAAAATGCTTTCTCAACTCCTACAACGTTATTCCATTTTCTTTTGGTTGAATTGCCTGCAGCTTTTCGAATGCTCGATATGGCTCTACATAATAGATTGTCCCATACCTTGCTTTGCTGCAATCTCTTAAAGATTTTTTTTCACTTAGAAACCATTATTTTATTAACAAGAAGCCAAAAAAACTTTTTATTAATGATTGTAGGATTTGCATGGGTAAAAAAAAATTCTGGAGATTATTTCGTCTTTTTTATTTTTAGTTTATTTTAATCAAGATATCAACAAAATCACATGGTATTTACGTGTAAACTAAAATAACATATTGTTGTAGAATTATAGGAGAATGTAGAAAATAGGCCCTTATTGTATATTAAACTATTCCTTGGGTATCAAATATCCCAATACACATAACAAGAAACTAAGCAAAGATTATGATCTCGCAAATGCCATCACCCGGAACGTCTTCTGTTCACATTCACGCGGTGGAAGTTGGCGCTCGTGGCCTGAGGCTTCGAAGGAGGAGTAAATAGGTGGTAAGGTGTGGTCGATATCCTGAGCGTCAGGCAGTGGACTGTATTTAATTAAGGTGTGGTGGTAGCTGAACAGCCACAGTGGAAATATATCCAGGATTAAGAAAAGGAGTTCCTCAAAAAACCGCTTCCTTCGTGATCTTCTCTGGCTGCTTCGCTGATGGGTAGCTACCCAGACGCTGGTGCTGATCCCGATAAAACAAAGTCCCTAAAATGCACGGCACTTCCGGCATTTATTTAGGATTAGGGAGGAATAAGACTTAAGGATACACCAGGCGTGTCCAAGATGTACTCTTACATGTGGCAAGACAGCAATTAAAAAAAACGTGAATTTGGGTAACTGTTAAGAAAAAGAGATGGCGCCTAGAAATTGGTTATTCCGCGGGGAGCGCGCGGCCTCTCCGCTGGCGCAGTTGACAACTTGATAAGTCGTCGCATCGCGTCCCGTAGCGTCCGCTGAGTAGAGGTGGTGCGGCGCGGGCCGCACTAAATCAAAGATTTGTATTTCATTTCCTGGGGGAGGAGCGGGCCGCTCGCAGTCGCAACGACGACGAGGCGACGTTCGGGGAGAGACTCTATTTCCCGTTTCCGACTCGGTCCAGCGAGTGTTCACTTCGCGCTTAGCGTCATTTAAATACAGCCACCCCTGACTAAGTAAGCGTGTGCCCGTACGTACGTGTAGTTGAAGCACTTCCACATCCACAGTCGGTCATTTCTGTCGCCGCCGACGAGGCTCTCGGCGGGCAGGCCGCGCGCGGGCCCCCCGCCGGCGCCGCGCTGCCGGAACAGCACGCTGTCGCCGGCCGCACCCTCGCCGCTCGCGCCCGGGGCGCCCGACGCGCCGCAGCGACGCTGAAACAGCGACATGCCCGCCGTCAGGAAGTCCAGCTCGCTCTGCAGCGGCAGCGGTCGACGGATGCGCTCCCTGTATCCGACAAAAATATCGTATCTAATCAAATTTCGTAATATTATAAATATAATATAAATTTCGTAATATTATAATTTCGTAAATTAATAAAGATAAGTAATACACATTTCAGCGCTTAAAACTACCTAAGCGGCTCTCGTCCGTAGTCAGGTAGTTTTATTCGTATTATTGTTGGTGATTTTGGTTGTTCACTTGCAGATTTACAATCTCTCGCGCACCTCTTTCTTAATGATAAATTTGATAAAAATAGTCGTTTCTTACTATTATACGTAGTGGTAGATAAGTACATCAATAAATCCATTAAATAAAAGGTCGTCGAAAAAGAATGCAGCCAAATGCAAAAAAATAGAATAGAATAATGAGAATAATGAGAAGAAAACGAAAAATAGAATAATGAGAAGAAAACGAAAGCCTCCGTAAAGGCCCCTCTTCACAATGGCCGATGATGGCCAGTCTTGCTAAGGTGGAAGCGAGTCCGCACCACTATGACGTCAGAAAAATGTATGGGAAAGAGCGAGGGGACATAGGCGATGCGGCCATCGCTGGCGAATGTGTGGAACGGGCATTAGAGGGTTGCCTTGCTTGAGGAAAAGTTCAATTCGGTTGATCACCCGTACATTGCGTCACAGATGGAAATCCCCAGAATAGCAGAAAATTTGCAAGAAAACTTGATGCAGACAGTGACAAACATCAACATGCTAGTCAATGCTAAAGTGGATGCAAAATAGATCATCACTGCCATTCGGAAAGCGACTAAACCTACTGGCAGGAATCCTCGGCCCATCATCGTCAAGTTTACGAATCAACAGCACCGTGACTCATTCACTAAAGCTGTCAAAGTCTTTAACCAGAGAGCCAAAACGAGAAAAACTCCACACCGCGTACCTGAATTTGAAAGGCGAGCTTAAAGCTATCTATTATACATAGGAGACCATCTAACTCAAAAAAAATCGCGAATGAGCATAATTTTACTTACTGTTGGTGCAAGAGCGGAGCAGGAAAATGCCAAAAAATGTTGGGTGCGAAGCCACGATACACTCTTGCAAATCCTCCAATAGAAAATCTTCTTTATCTCTTACCTTTTCTCAACTATTTCACCATATACTTTTATTCTTATCATTTATTTATCACTTTGCATTTATCAATTTGTATTGGTTCTTATGAGACGGACAAGGACAGCACTAGCAGGCAAGGCGCACAGGCTCAGCAAATACCACAGCACTGTTTGTATATCCATCACCCCAACACAGGCGTACACCTAGTGGGGTGATGACAAGACTAATGCCCTTTCGCGTTTGTTTCTTTTAGGTATAAAAATATGTGTAATAAAAAGAAACGCAATTAACGGAACGTAATTATAAATACCTAAAGGATAAAGGATAAATAAAAAACATACTTATTTTCACACTTTTTTTTTATTTTATTTCATTGTGGTTGTAGTTTTGTAACATGGAGGTTTACAATTATTCAATGCAGCACAACTTGCCTTTTACGCATGCAATATTAAAAAAAACTATACTGCGTACAGATATTGATTCAAAACGATTATTAAAAACAAATATTATAATAAAAGTACAAAAACAGTTAGGTTGGGTATCAAAAAGTTAAATTAGTTAGTTATTCAAAATTACCTCACTAATAAAATTAAAGATATATTTTTTTCAAATCACGAAACCAATATATACATAATATTTCTTCTATTATTTTCTGTAATCACTAGTAATAATAAGAATTATTATAATAATACATAATATTCTGAGACATAGTAGCAAAAAAGTTTTATACAAAAAAAACTACATAAATAGTATAATGCCTGTGCTAGGGCAGAGTCCTTTCGTTTTTATTCATTTGTTTTTATTTATTGTTACTGGGAAGGTGACCCGACGCAGTGGGGCTTTTCTTGCCCCGCCTAGTAGATTTGGAAGGAATTTTTCGCTCTCTTGTCTATATACAGTTCGAGGTTGCTTACGCGAGATTCTACCTGCTGTATTAGTGTACTGCTACAGAGGTTCGAGGGCCCATGGCGCCCTTTATCCGACAGTGACTAAGGATTAAGCAACTAAAGGGCCGTTTATAAGGATACATGACAACAGATCAACATCTACTTCTTAGGAACGTACATTTCAAGACTCCTCCAGCAAATCGCCGGTTGTATAGTCTACAGAACCGCATAGAGCCGACCGAGGTTTCTCTCTTCGAAGAGGTTGCTAAATAGAAGTCAAGCCGAGAGTTGTACGGCCAACAAAAATACTGGCCATAATGCCCAGGCTGCATAGCCTCATTCGGTTTCAATCATGAATAATAATAGATGGCTCGAAAAACATATTCCATGCAAGACAACGAACCGATTTAATGAAATACTGCAACATCCAGGAATGGGCAGATTTTGGGCAGGAGAGGGTTATGAGACATATTGAATGTATTAAAATGGGGTGGTTTGGGTTACGTCTGTGGGCTCGTCGGTGGGACGAGTGCAAGTGCGCTCTGTAATGAAATTAGCATCGTATCAAATTATAAAGCACTTACAGTGCGAAGTCTGCCTCGGCGGCTTTAATAACACTCAAATTACGTTTAACTTTCAGATAACCGCGGCGGATAGCGGTAAAGGCGGAAGGCGCACGAGGAGATGCGAGGAGTCGGAAAGGCGCCACGCACCCCAACCCCCCCCCCCCCCCCTCGCACCCCTGCCCAGCCGGTAATGAGTCGGCATCTTCCTACGGATCCCCGCTCCGCGCCGCCGGGGCCAATTTCGCACCATTATCGAGCATTTACATTGTCAAAACTACGAGGAGACGACGATATTTTAATTTATTTCCAATTTATTATGACGAAGCCAAACTGCTAACTGAGGTCGATATTATAAAAAATACATATACTCGATACCAGCGAAAATACTTAATATCAGGCAACTGTATTGTTTAAAAACTGCTTTAAATTTCAATCGCGCGAAAGCAGAGACATCGTTCCCTGCTAAGAACACAAGATCGGCGCAGGTACCACAATATATAGTGGCCAGGAGATTCACATCGTTTGGACAACACCAATATAATTACCTTGCTCCAAGATTAATGAATATTTTAGGAAAACACTTCGATATTTCAGGATTAATAGAGGTGGCTCTTAAAAAAAGTCTCATTCAGTGGTTAAGTAGTAAAGAAAGGACAGAAACTGAAGGTATCCTCATAACATTTTAAAAATAGCAACACGATTACACACAATTTATACACCTTTACATCTCTGACCATATAAATGGCCCACATGTAAACAAGAGTGAATTCAACTTTTTATTTTTATAACATAATATTTTGTACAAATTTATTTTATAATTATTTTCTATTCATTTTATTATTTAATGATTATTCTGATCTTTTAATGACTATTTTGTTTATTTTATTTACATTTTTAAATTAACTATAATAATTTCTTACCATCTTTTCATAAAACAAAACTTTAAAATAAAATATAATATCATATATAATTGGTCTTTTCCTTGAAACAGGCACTGCCTAGTTAGGTGAGGCAAACTCATTTAAAATAATTTCTTAACATTTTTTTTTAAATAAATGAATAAAATAAACACACATTCTAATATTGAAATATCAAAAAGCCCTAATTACAAAGCACGGGAAAAGAAGTAAGGAAAGTAATAAGATAAGTTCTTTACGAAAACTAAAAGGTCAAAGTAATAATTTGACCTTCCATTCAATAAATCTAATTTATGTATGCCAGTATTTAGTCTAAATATAGATTTAAACGAGCTCCAGTCGGAAAAATATACGGGTTATATGTATATCCAAAAAAAGTTATTAGTTATGGGAGTCAAAATCAAGGGATTGATCGGTAACGTCCCACATCGGAATTTTTAAAACGCAGCTTTAGGAATTGGTGAGTTTTTAATGGATAAAAAACGTGTGACGTCGTTATCAGTCGGTCTTCAAATTTGAAATATCCTAATAAAGGTCTTTTATTTAGAACCGCATATTTTTCCTACTCCATCAGGTGGGAAAATAAAACATGTATTTTCCAAAAAATGCTTTTCCTGCAAGAGCGTGTAATTTACAAATAATACATTATTTATAATTCTAATATCTTAATGATATGTATATCTTGCGGTTATTTTTCACTGATTTTAAATCGGAAAACAGTAATATTTTTAACTACGGATATTCACACGGGATAGTTGTTGTTTTTGAGGAGCTACGTAAATATTTTGCTCGTATGAGCCAAACCCGTACCTCTATAAAGCGTTAACGCGGTGGCCAAAGTGTAGCAGCGCCATATTTTATTATTAATTAAGCCCTAACTACGCTCTTCACTCTTTTACATACAACTTTTAGCGGCCATTATCGTTAGCGGTTACACTCTCTCCGCTCTCATTAGGCACCACCTCGACCTTTTATTACCTTACCTTCCTACTCTACCTTACCTTACCCTACAGCCCTTAAGCGGGCATATTCGTCGAGTCTTTTCGCTATGTGAAGCAGTTGACTAAGCCCTACGTCAGCTGAGTGGGGGGTCGTTAAAGCTGATCGTTGATATACGGTGTTAATATCGCGACACTTTCCTTTCGAGAGCGGCCTTAACGAAACGAGTAGCATTAAAAGACTTCATTCGCTTTAGATCGTAAATACGATTGGATCTATTAAATTGCCTCAAATCTACTTATCTCATGAACCGATTTATTTAATGAAGCCTAATTAATTTTCACAACCGACGCGACTTTCGATATTTTCATTGTCTTTATTGTGAAGTGCTATTATAATAATAATTTATGCAAATACTTTCTACAAATGTTAGCTATTTAAAGATATTCAGGGAGAGACGAGATAGAGGTTAATTAGAGGGGACGTGAGATTGATGGTTTTTGAGGTTTTAAGTCTCAGGAGATCTTTTGATTGGATTGGATCTTCATCAGCCATCAGGCAAATAGAAGATGGATAGGATAAAACTGATAGATAAATTATTACCATTGCGCAATGCCCTCTATTAGCCGACAAAAAGAGGGAAGTTGATAAATTATCTCCTATTTCGCTTACGACAAGAATACGGACATAATAATATTTTACAGCTTAAAAATGCCCACAATAAAAGTCTTGATAAACGTAAGCTCGAATCGACCGAAAACATATTAAACTTCATCGATAATAGTTGGCGTATCAGATCAAATGTGTATAGAGGCGACAGAGACGACGCGACATGTTTGAATGAAGAAAAAATGGGGAAAGGACGGGCGCGGAGTAGATGACGTGGAAGCCATTAATTTGGCAATATTTTTTATCCAGCAAACGGGGCGGTTTTCTACTTCGAGTGGGTCGTAAAGGAAACGGCCGTAGCCAACAATATTGGTTTTCATTGCGGTCCTTCTTCATTTCTGCCCTCTCCTCACAACTTCCTCCATCTCTTCCTTCGCCATGGGATGGATCAATTTACCCCCAAAGGTGTTTCATAAAAGACTTTACTTGAAAAAAATGGCGGCATTCAGATATTGTTGTATTACAATTCAATATGTATATATTACAATACATACACATGTTGTAGTTAGTGTAGGTTATAGGAATAATGTATATTCTTAAAGTTACATATAAAGAACAAAATATACAAATAAATTAAAATGTTAAGTGGATGGTTTGGGCGTTAACGAAGAGCCACGACCTTCTTGTACAATGTGACGTGCTAGTAGGAGCACGACATGCTAGCTTGTACACAGAGGTGTTCGGGAGTGACAAAGTTGCTGTCTACGCCGGCCATGGCAAAGGGGGTGGCGTTCTTTGCCCTTCTCGCTATTTGCCCCGTACCTTGCGCCAGGCTGGTCTCTGCTTGCAGACTGACCTTAACCCTCCGAGGATCTTTTGGATCCAAATAGCAAACAAAATTTACTTTCTGCCACGGATGCCTCTGATAACTTTAGTTCAATTCTTATCAATAGCCTAACATAATAATAATAATAATAAACTCTTTATTTGCACTTAATTTTTATACAAAAAGGCGAGCCTTTTGCCACATGGCAATATCTTACAACTAACCTAAACTCAGCGGTACTTGCGCGCATTGTGAAAATAAAGATTATTACATAATATACGGACCGTCTGCATAACATACTGACAATTGGATTTAAAACTCATAATGCCCGAGGAGAGATCGGGAGAGGAAAAGGAGAGAAAGGGAAGAACTGGTTACTTCTTAGAAAGGTAGTAATCCTAAAGATGAGTCTTAAATGATGGTAAAGAAGGTGAGTTTCGTATGTTTGCTGGGAGACAGTAATAAAATGCTATTAAGGATATGAGTGAGAAAACTCTCGTCCTGATACTTAACACCCTTGACGTCACGATCGTGAAATCTAATTCTCCATTAGTGCAAGAACACTCCTATCGTCAGTATTTGGAAATTTCCATTCCTAACGACATTACACTACGATTTCGTAAGCCACCTCGAAGGCCACATCGATCTTAGAAAGCCGACTATGACGGGATTAACTACCATGCTCGACCATTTGACTAGGGCTTGTCGCTTCCGAGCCATAACTAAAGGCATGCAAGGCACATCGCCCAAAAAATATAGTCTTCAGCGTTATTGTTATGAAGAGTTGTTTTAGGTTGATGAGTATTAAAAGGCTTTACTGTTTTTTAATGGCACCAAAGGCTGCTTATGCTTCAAAAATTCGGCTCTCGAACCTAGCAATTTAATTTTCGAAACACGGCATGAGTTTGTGGCCTAGATAAATATAGCAGCTTACTAATTTAGCAGGTAGTGTGTGTTACCGCTCTACTCAACGGTTAGTGATTTCCTTTTAGAGATGTTCATCTTTAATCCAACTTTTCGAGATTTGTACCTTAATTGTTCAATCGTGGATATCGTGTTTTCAATATTATCGGAGATCAAAACCAATTCGGTACCTACTGAATGTAAGGTATGACAATATTTCTTCGTCAGTATTGCTATCTTTTCCTATATGTTTTATTGCCTGATAACGTTTTCTAAAGCCGCCATAAACTAATTTAGGGAGATGGGGTCACCTCCGCCTCATATAGCCAGTTAAAATATACCGCTATCCTTATGTGGACTAACATATACGGTTGCATTCTTTTACAAATGTTTAATCAAGCGAACGTAACGCTCGTCGAGTCGACATTTTTCTAGGGCTTGCTCGATCGCCTATCGAGTCATCTACCGAGTCCAATGCCTTTTAAAATCAATTTAAGTCAATATAATCGGATTTTTCTGATTGTATTTCTCTACCGCGGTCTTTAGTGTCTGCAGGTAGCCACAAGTGACATTTTTTGTTCGGAAGCCAGCATGTTCTCTTGACTGAAATGAGTCTATCCAACTTTTGCTGGAAACTATAGACAAAAGCCGTCGTGTGACGGCTATTGTCTATAGTCTATAATTAATATAGGTGTTGCAGCTTTTGTTGCATACTACCCCGTGGATTAATGTAATGTCGACATTTTTCCACCTTGCCGGAACTCCACTTTCCATTAGGAAACTAGTGAATACGAGTAATGCTGCTAAAGTTTTCCACAATATTTTATATTTTAGTATTTAAAGTATTTCTTATGAAATACCGTCTGTACCAGAAGCAATACTGTTCTTTAAATATAATGTCTAGATAGGAGCTTGAAATTCAGATATGTAGGTTATAATTTTGATTAAGCGTCGAAAATATTGGCCGTTCCGCTTGTAAAATCATTTAAACCTATTGTAACGTAAAAGGGTACGTACTTATCAATAACTGGTTCTGAATTCGCAGGTCTGGCTATTTAAATTGGAGTAGTTTGAGTGGGTTGGGAGGTTTTTGTAGACTATACGAGTTGAGCGTCCGTTGCATTAGATAGTCGAAAGCCATCTATCGACGTAAGCGCTTAAAAAATGCTCGTGAAATAAATCCACGTCATTTATTATCGCTCTTATCCTAATATCTCTTCCTCTCGCCGCGCCGCCCCGCTCTCGAGGCGATTGGCGCTCAGGCTGAGCCTAACTTTTAGAGACGACATTAATCATTTCGGCTCGCGGCGACTCCTCGCCATCGCACGCGCAGAGCGACAACTTGGCGTCTCGTGATAAATAACAAAAAAGCCACTTACATTGCGTAAGGATCGAACTTAGCCTCCGCTGCCGGTTTGCCGCCGATGAGGCAGACCATGGAGCCGGGCTCGGCCAGGATCTTCACCGCGATCTGCTGCCGAGGCAACCAGAACTTTTTCTCCTCCAGCACCACAGAAACCTGAGCGAAAAAAAAACAGATAGTAGACAGAGGGCGATAGATGGGGGAGGGGGGGGGGGATGGGATGCCAATATATTTTCGTAATTAGCAGCAGACATTTCGCTGCTCTGCTTGCCAAATATGTTTGCACCGCTGCCCATTTATGCAAATCCTCTACGCTTCCCCCGCATCGCGTCCGAGCGATATTTAATTCACAAGCGAGGAAATAAAATCACCACGCAACTATTTTTGTAATATCTTTCTACGTGCAAGAAGCGCGACATGCTCTAATAGGGTAATACTGAAAGAGTCGTTTCGAGCTGCTGTCTTTGTAAGTAAGCCCGTCACCCGATAAGAAAATGATAGACACCCACATACCTACCTATTTAAAATAAGAAGAAGTTTATATAAATGTCTGTTTAAGTACAGTGTGGAGATCACGTTACAGCCCCGCACTGTATGACGTCAGCCGCGCCCTTTTGTTCTTCGTGTAGGAACTTAAGGGAGCAGTCTGTCGGTGTGTCGACGTCCGTAAATTATACACTATGCACGAGGTTCGGGGATGGTGGTGACTGATCTTGCTGGTGGGAGCGGTGCGGAGAACGCGCCGCCATGCGCCACGGCGCGGCGTAGCAAACGCGGTGCTGTCTTAACGGTTATATATAGATATATAGTTGTATGAGAGCAACTAGGGTAGCGAACACAACGGGCGAAACCGTCACCTTACAGATTTATAACGGCTTTAGGTCGTTCTATCTCCCATAGGGTGACCGTCAAAGACTTTAGAGCACGACAAAACAGTCCACTGTCCAACTCCATCGACAACCGCTTAAGAGACCAACGCCTTATTAGAGCGAGGCACTGAGAAGAGGAGCCAGCGAGCGAATCTCGCTCCCTTACTACCAGATTTGGACAGATTACGCCATCAATTTCAATTTTCAATTTTAATTTATTGATTTCCAAAAAATATTAACAGATTGTAGAAACGTAATAAAAAGGTACATTTAAATTACAGTCTATTAGTCCGCTTTTACAATATCCAAATTGATATTTTAATACTGGCGATACTCAAAAATCATTATTAAGATGTATTTACTAAAACCACGAATTAAAATAATCAATATAATATAAAATCAGAAAAATTCAAAATAATTCATAAATGCAACTTAAAATTGTAAAAAAAAATAACAAAAATTAAAAAAAAACACCTAAAATTGACAAAGTCTTCGATTGAATAAAAAGCTTTTTCTAATAAGAATTCTTTTAGTATTTTTTTCAATAAGCTTTCCACTTGAATTATTTTTAAACCTGTGGTAGCCTGTTAAAGTAATATGGCACCGAATATTTTGTGTTTTTCCTTGCTGTGTTTTTAATTTAGTACATGCTATAAAAAGTAATGAATTTATTAGTCGTATTTTTGGTATGTGTATATGAAAACTTTTTTATAATTTGTTGCTTTATTCTTAAAAAACTAAGTAAGTAACTTAAAGAGTAAGGTTGTTGTGAGGATTCTTAACCTTTTAAAAACGGATCGACACGACTCTTCCCTTTTCACCTTTGCAATTATTCGTACTGCTCTCCTTTGCAGTATAAATATGGGTTCTCTATTAGTAGCATAACAATTTCCCCATATTGTAATGTCATAACTTCAATACAGCTGAAATAAACATTACTTGTTTGCAATTCATCTAACGACCTTATTACAATACTCAAAGCATAACATGCCCAACCTAATCTACTTTCGAAGTTTTCACAGTGGAAGTTCAATTTAAAAAGTTAGTCGATACGAACGCCTAAAAATCTTGTACAAGGGGTTTGAGGAATAGCAGTGTTATTTATTGAAAGTATTATTGGAGAATCACATGTAGTACTTGTCAATTATTTTGTCCTTTACATAAGATAAGAAAACCTAGATAGCTTTAGTAGTAGACTTTATTCGTCTATATCCGAATTGTCAATCGTTAAGAATATTGTTTGCATCAAAAATGCAATTAATATATTTTCAATTACAGTCTTTATGATTTTTGAGAAAGATCACAAATTTGCAATTGGTCTAAATTTTCCAGTTTCAGTTCTTCCGCCTGCTTTATAGAGTGCAATTACTTTTGACAATTTCAACTCTTCCAGGAAAACACCACTTTCTATAGAGGCATTTATAGCCTGCGTTAAAGGGTTTTTAATGTATTCTATTGCCCTATTAACAACAAACATTGGAATTTCATCCGTCCCTACTTAATGGCTTTTTTTCACTATTTTCCACTTCCGCAATAGTTACGGGTTTCATAAATATTGAAATTGGGTATTGTATTGCATTTGATAAGTAGAATCGAAATTCATTATTGTTACATTGAGCCGTGTTAATTTTCATTGGATAATTTGAAAAATATTTATTAAATTCATTTGCTTCTCGTTCAGGGTTATTTAATGTAATTTTGTCCCCCATGAATATTTTAAAATTGACTCTTGGTTTGTTGGTTCTGTTTGTGTTTAAGTTTACAATATTACAAATTGCTTTACTTTTATTTTTTTGTTCATCGATGTACTTTTTTCTTGCCACTCTCCGAGCCTGCTTGATGACCTTTTTAATCTATTTTTATATTTTTGCAGTGGTTCTAGCATTCTGATCTCATTTATTTCTTCTTAATATAAAATATAAATTTCGTTTATTTTTGCATGACACTTTAATACTCTTTGTAATCCATTTCAGTTCTAAATTTGATTATCCATTTCAGTTTTAAATTTTATTATACATTCATATATTTATGTTTGAAAGAATTATCAAAAACATCTTTTATAGTTTTAAAAAAACTAGAAAACCATTTAGATTTGTCAGTATCCTGATCGAAAATTCCACTCCGATCTAATTTTAATAAACGTTTATCAAAATACAACTGAGATTTATTAGGAAAAATCCTTTTTCGCATTTTTAAAAGACTTTTTAAAATATTTTTTTACCTATATTGAAAATCTTCATGGATATGACCTCATGGTCGGATATTCCGAGTGACTCTACTTTACTTTTGTATAAATGTAATGGTAAGTTTGTAAATTTATTTATTTATTTTATTTATTTATTCGTTACATAGACATTCAAACGCAATAGCACAAAAGAAATATAATGTACAATCCAGAATATACCGCTATATGCTTCTAAATTTAGTTATACGTCTGTCTGTGCCCAGGCCAAATTGTGCATAAATTATATGTTAAAAGCATACAATTCTGATCTCAAATATGTTGTCAATCAACGTCCTAGTAGTAAGTGTAAATCGGGTAGGTGAATTGAATATGATTTTGATGCGATATTGAGCTACACACTACTTGTATTTTCCATTAGGTTAATATTATGATCTGAGCCTAGTATTACCCTTTAAAAATTTATATTTCCAGAATCATATTTAACTTATTAAAAAGTCCATGTCTTCATTTGTTAGCCTATAGATACAGAGAATAATTAAATCATTTGATTTCAAATTAATTCCACAGCATTCGAAATGACGTTCTACTGAAATGTTTTGAAATATATTATAGTTAGTTGTTATATCCTTTTTATGTATATCACCACACCGCCGTGTGAATAAACATTTCGATTTTCGACAGCACATAGTCGCTAGAATAAATTCGTCGTGAATGCTTTAGAGTTCGTATCCTTCTGTTACCCAGTGTTGACAGGTACAAACTATCCCAATTTCCGGTTTCTCATTTAGATAATTATATCTCTAATTCATCACGCCCTGTACTCAAGTATTGAATATTTAGATACACTAATTTAAAGTTTGGGTTGAACCTTAGCCCTTTGTGGGGTTCTTTGCTTACAAGACCTATCAATACAACAGTAATCCGTTTGGCATCAGATTCCTTGGGCTTGAAGGAATATGTGATCCTTAGTGTTGTTTCAGCCCTGGGGATTTTTTTGGCGGCCATTTGCTGAAATATGTAATCGGCAATCAGGCGCCGATCTTTTGTAGAAGTATTTTTCTCCAAATCCGGTTATTGTTCCTCTGACCCTGATTTTATTTTGTCTTTTATTGTAGCAGTCCTTCACGTTCAGTTTATTGTAGCGTAAATATGTATTTGCTTTCGTAGTTGCGCATTTTATTTCGGTAGTTATCTTCGCAGCCAGATTTCTCGTGGAAGGAATAAGTAACGTGGTTTTATTGATTACACAATGTGCGACGTGCAGAATTTAAATGTTTCTCGTTCAATTAATTACTAAATGGCACTTCTATAACGTATACATTTGTATTCCTGTGTGTAAAATATAGCCATGCCAATATCAGACATAAATGATGTTGGATTTTAATTGTGCGATCCGGCACTAATAATAACCTGATCATTTTAATAGAAGTCCACTGCATTTTATTTAAAATATCTAAACTCGTTACTTCTGGTATAATGAGAGCAAATATCTGATTTTCATTGATATTCTGGGTAAGCTTCCCGCTAAAACCCTTTATAGTTTCGTCGCCATAAATTTGAATCTTACTTTTTCCGCTTATAATATAGTTTTATTTGTGGATTTGTGTTTCTTTATGATTTTCTTTTCCCCAAAAAATTGTAATTCGACTGGTCACCTCGTTAATAATAAAATTCTGTTGTATTAAGGTGCATTCACGTGATTCAAACGGTATATTTTGCTTTCATTCGCAATATTTTAGATTTGTTTCAATTATATGGTCACCATATGACAGTGAAATAATATGTAAACTAATACAGAATAGAGAAATTCTAGCACATCGTGTCAAAGTTTCAAGTCAATTGACCGACTACTTTACGAGCTTTGCGAGCAAAAATGAAATCAGGCTGAATTTTTATATATAAAGATTTACAGTAATAAACTAGACACCCCTTATTTAGTAAATAAAACTTCTTATCGCATACCTATTCACTCGGACCACTAGAAGTAAAATATTATTCAAATTATCGAAACATAACACAAACTATGCTCAAAACGCGTACTTTTATCGCACTATTAATGAATATTATGCGTTATAAAAATTTATTTTTAAAAGGTAATTTATTCCATTTATCGCCATATGTTTTTGTCATAGCGGCTAAAGAGATCGTTTCCAATATTCGATACTTTCCTACCGATACCAATAAACGCACGTCAGTAAATCCGCCACCACAATACACACCCACGCCATAACATGCAATACGAACACCCTCAAGCACTCGCACACACAGCACATCCACCCTAATTGTATGAGTTTTGTAAAACGTATGTATTTCATTTGTTTTTCAAACACTCTTGCCGAATGTGCTCTATGGTCAAGTAATCATCCAGCAAACTAGAAAGGTTGTGAAGTCTATAAAAAATATTGGCTAGAAAATCGATCCGCAATAACAAACGGTTATACAAAGACTCTCACGCTGAAACTACTAAAGATAGGCCAAGTGTAATGGCCAATCGTTCTCCTCAACGTTCCTTGCATCAAGCAGGACATACCTACTCCGACGTATCAGCAGGACGAACGCTGTCCGACAAGGCAGAAAACACAAATCACACTCACAAGACTTCTACAATGGAAAAATGAGAGATATACTCGCCCGCTGTTACCTCTCTCCCTTCAACGCCCCCAAACAGAAATAGACAGCGCATCTGGATACTTCCATATATTCGACAAAATGACTTTAGAATGATGATTAAAAGTAAAAGTATATTAAGATATGATTTGTTCAGCGAATAATTATGCAGGTACGAATGCCGTCATTTTGTGATGAGGGCAATACCACAGTAAATATATTAGCTAAAGCTAATGCCACAGTAAATATGTTAGCTAAAGCTTTAGCTAATATATTTACTGTGGCAATACGTAGCTGCTCGGCGCGGCGCGGCGTAGACTGCAAATGATAGAGGCTGTAAGCCGGTCCTCACAAATTTACTGCCCTGAAATGAGGTTGTAATTTTGCCCGCGTATGTCGCTCTATATACCCATTCCATGTTACATACGTACATTACATCCCTCCGCCAACCTTTCCCGGGAGGCTTAAAACGATACATTTTCGTTTCACTAACGATAACGACCTGTATTATACTGCCCTTGCTCGACAGCACGCAGCACGATTTAAACAAAGTTTGACAGGTACGCCTAATCGTTCACATGTAATGTTGGATGATTTCATATAAATTATCATCGTCCATAATATACGAATTGTAAATAAGTGCCCAATAAGTATTCATTGACTCTCACATATCCATCGATTTTTCCCATTCGATCAGATATTCCGCAAGGTTCAAGTCAGAGTGGTTTACTTTCCTGGTGTATGTAGAAGATATCGCTGCGGTTGAAAGTATAGTAACATCCTACTGTACGCCGAGGACGTCAAGCTGTATTGAGACATGAGGACACCTGAGGAGTGTGAACTACTGCAGTTGCAGATCTACGAACTAGTTGCATTAGTAGCTAGAAATAGCCTATCTTCAACCCGCGAAATGTGTGTCGATGTGGTAATTGTGTGTGTCGAACTCAACGACGTCAGTATGGTAGTCGACAACCGCCTATCCTGTCACCAACACATACGTAAGATATACAAACGTGCGAATAAAACCTTGCGTAATATTTAAAATTTTAGTCGAACCCCCAACAGCTGCAATGCAATATCGCTGATAAACACCACATATGTGAGGAGCATTTTGTAATACTTCTCAATGGTATGGAGCCCACACAATGCCATTGACTCTTTCTCTTCATTGAGGATGATACAAAGGAAGTTCCTGAGCTACTTGTACATGCGCAAGTTTGGTTGCTTTCCGCAGCTGAACACAAACACATCCCTCCCTTTTTGTATTGGAAATGCTAGGCTTCTCTATACTCAATGGGAGGAGAAGAAATCACATAATTCTCCATGTGTATTGTCTGCTCAGTAAGAAAGTCGATAATACGAGGTTTCTCCGTCACTGTACTTTAGGACCAGTAACCACCCTCGGGTGTTCGCGGTGAACTACCGCACTAACACAAACAAGTCAGGTCCAATTGGGAGGGCGGTGAAGCTGGTAAAGCACTACCCGATGAAATGGATATGTTTGATAACAAACCACCTAATAAATAAAATAAATAAATGTTAAACATCTTTTTATCAGTTGTATTCCATCAGATGAGCTTTGACGAACGCAGGTCATCTAAGTGTCGGTCGCAGCGAAGCGCGGCCGGGCCCGGGAGGGAAATGGGTCAGGCTGAGGTCCGAATTCACATAGTTTGGCAAGACGTTAATTAACTTCAGCCGGAATACTTTAACAATCGAGCGGAAGTTAGCCGTCATTCTGTCGTATCCCTTCGTGGAGGCGACCGCATCAAGGGGGAGTCCCCATAACTTATCGCGCTGTTGGCATTCCCACAATTAGCCCGCTAACAAGGCGCTACGTTACGTATTCCGCATGTCTGCTATTTGGAAAACTCGAACTCCCAGCCGAGTTGCACTCCGCAGGGTACTAAAATATCAACTGGCCTTTATTTGTATTGGATTGGATTTTATGTTGGTGCTCGCGGGCAACATTTATTATCGTTTTATGGCGGTTTTGTCTGGCTATCTCTTTTGGGGAAGTAAAAGTGGTCCAATGTGCGGATATACATCAGGTTCGAAGCGCGACTTTCCGATCTCGACTCAACGGGGGCATTATGGAAATCCAGCCCATCCCTGTAATGAGGACGTCCCAGTCGAGATGCCCCAAAATATGCCTCAACGTTTGTCTCCTTTGCGGAATTCTTTCAGCGAGTTGGGAGCAAACACATTTGAATCGTCGATAAGCGAATCTTTAGAAATCACGGGGCGAGTGTCGGATTGAAATATGGCGGAGTGGCGCAAAAATGCTCGGAATTTCTCCGGCACAAAACCGCCATTTCTCACTCGCCGCGCGTCGCCCAGAGAACGCCCTTACGACAGATGGAACGAGATTCGTACGATATAGTGGACGGATATACGTGCATTTATCACGGCGACATGCCTGAACGGTCAATAGAATACCATTACTTTGCATCCATTTCCATACTTCTTACCTCGCTATGCAGGAGTCTGACTTGGAAGCTGCTGACGTCACTCACGGGCTCTCCCTCATCGGTGAGGTAGTAGACCAGCAGCTGACTCACGGGCGCCATCTCAGCATGCACAGGGAAACTGAAACAGACAACCATTACGCTTTTTTTTAAGAGCCTTATTACAAAATAGCGTAGGTATTCTTTTAAAATGAGTTGAAAAAATGAACGCATTTTTTTTTGGATGTAACTATAAAAGATAGGATAAATAAATAAATAAATAAATAAATAACTATTCAACCCTGGGAGAAAACCGCGGCACTGAGCGCTCTTCTCTTGCGCAAGCAAATATATACACAATTTCTAATTGTTTTTTGCAGTGTTTTCTCCTTTCTAATGACAATAATTTATATTATGTCGTATTGCTAAAAGAGTGAACTTTAATATAGTATAAGTATTATATAAGAATCTTATTTTATTTCTGAGAAAATTAGAATGATACAGGAAGATTTTTTTTTAATTTTGTGTAATTGTAAGTAATGTATACCTTGGATATGTGGTCAAAAAACGAAAAAATAAAGGCGTAGTGTACATCAAGAATACATGACGGATATAAAATAAAATAGTATACGGTTTTCGTTGTAGTGATATTACTGTATTAAGGAGCTCAAAGTTTGCCTTCCGAGCGTTTTACGAATAACGACTTTCGGAAAATGGGCTGAATAAGTAAATAATATTCGTTATATCTAAAATTAAAGGCCGCTATGGTCAACATCAAGAAATGGTCCAGGTAATTTAGTAATTAATGTTTGTAGAAATCTCTTCATTTCTTGGAATTAGAACGCCAAAAATCCACTTTTCTTGCCTTTCTGGAAAAAATATGTGATAGGGCTCTTAAAACCCAAACTAACTCTTATTAAAATTACGGGTTTATCGACACTTCAAGTTTTAAGAATATATCGGTTAATAAATTCAGAGAAGTTGCGAATAGTCGTTCATCCTTCTTGCTCGGTTGCACATATCTTGTACATATCATATATCTCTCCCGGTTGCCTCTAAATTAGTAGCAGATTTCACCGCATGCCGAATGAAGATGTACTTCTACGAGGAAGGTCTGCGGCGCTCCATCTTATCTCATCTAGCGGTAAGCAATTTAGTCTTTTCGATTTTCAGGCGACTGTGATTTTTGATTGATGATATATTTTCGATAATTAAAGCTGAGGCAGTTCAGATTCAAAGATTTCAGTTTTACCTATCGTTTAAACACAGTAGAATATTTGAATACAGCGGCATTAGCAATAATGCCAGAGCGACCATTTTTTTTTTTTTTTTTTATTATTTTTTTTTTTTTATCCATATTAATAACATATAATTAATTAATTACAAACTATTGATTAAAAACTAGTAGTGCTAAACATTAATACTTAATTAATCATTGATAAAAAAAAAGGTACAGGCTCATGTGGATTTTACTGCCTCACTAGGCTTAGGCCTGTGTCGAGGCAGTAGTCTAGTGAAGGTTGTCTAGTAGCAGCCGTGTGTTAAAAAAAATATAATAATATATATATATACATACATATACACATATATATATATATATATATATATATATATATACATACATATACATACATATACACATATACAATATACATAACATAATAGTAATATAACACTAATATTATATTTATATATAATATATGTATATATATAATATATAATATTATTGATAGATATTTTTACCTTAATGATAATTATAACGAAGATATGTAGTTAACGTAGATATGTAAAGCAAATACCAAAAAAAGAACAACAGCAATAATATTATTTTTTTTTTTTAGACAAGAATTTTAAATAGGTTTTCGGTTTCCCTTCTCCCTTTGTCTAGTAGCCAACACACCACCATTTTCTTCAGCACAACTGTCGATGTTGACGTCAATGCATTCCCCCCCACCTCAGATATGAACATATTGTAAATCCTCGGCGAGTGAAATGCATAATGTCGCTGTCCGTATGCTGAGTTTTTAGTTTGTTGGGGTTGGTTATTACGGTTTCTGGTATCGTACTTGTGCATAGAGGTATTCTGAGGCACCAGGTCATGTCTATAGTAGTAGAGTACTATTGTTCGTATATATAATTGTCTGATGTCAAGTACTTGAAATTCATTAAATAGTAAATCGGAAGGGTAGCGGTAAGGTTTCTTGTTGATTACTCTAATTAGGGCTTTTTGGGCCTTTATTAGGGGATCAAGAATAGTTACCGCAGCGCTACCCCAACCAATCTGTCCGTAAGTGATTACAGTCTGTGCAAGTGCGTAGTATGTCATCTTCAGCATAGACGGACTAAGAATATTCCTGATGTTTTTAAAGACGTATATTAGTTTTCGTAGTCGCTGTGTTGTCAAGTCTATTTCCTTGTGCCAGCGTAGAAAGTTATCAATAAATATTCCAAGGTACTTTATAGTGGTTGTTCGCTCTAGAGGCTGGCACAAGCAGTTCATTCTGTCACAGCTGTGTACCGTCAGTTGTTTATCAAGTCCAGGTTGCTTTCGCCCATCTATGCTAAATGTCATGTATTTAGTCTTCTTGATATTCAGCGTAAGTAGATGATGAGTCAGCCAGTCGTACGTTTATTGCAGACCCGCTGTTGCCTTGTCAAAAACCGAATCCCATGTATCAGATTCAAACATTAGTACAGTGTCATCAGCAAATGATATTAATTTTCCTGATATGTCTTGTCGGCATAGGTCGTCAATATATATAAGAAATAACGTTGGTCCTAGTGTACTTCCTTTCGGAACTCCATAGGGGATGTGCATCCAATCACTTGTCACATTATCCATTTTTACTCTTTGTGTGCGTCCAGTTACATAAGTTGTAAACCACTGCAGAGCAGAATCAGTAAGACCTCTTTGTTTCAGTTTGTCTAGTAATTTGTCGTGTGGCACAGTATCGAATGCTTTGGCCAGATCAAGGAATACAGCAAGACACCTTCGATCTCTATCCACATTTTTAGATATAAATTCGGTGACTTGCAAAATAGCATCTTGCGTCCCAATGTTCGATCTGAAGCCAAATTGCCCTTTCGACAAAAGGCCATTTTTTTCTAAATAGTCCGTCAGTTGGAGTTTAACGTGTCGCTCAAGTATTTTGCTCAATATGTTTAGTAGAGATATCGGCCGGTAGTTTGTCATGTCTGTCTTGTCTCCTGCTTTGAAGATCGGAGTTACATCAGCCCTTTTAAAATGATCTGGAAAGGTGCAATTTTCTATACTGAGGTTAATAATATGCATAATAGGGTGTACTATTTCGTATTGCACTTGCTTCAGTGTCCTTGCAGAGATCCGATCGGGCCCGCAAGCGGAGTCAGTCTTGAGTTCTTTGATTAGAGTTAGTGCGTTAGTTTCTGTTATATTTGTCAGTTGAAATTTATTTTTAGGTGTCTGTATATAGGTATGATTTATTAAGTTTCTCCTGTTTGCTATTTTTTCTACTTTCTTTGCTAAGTTTTTCCCTATGTTAGTGAAGTATGTGTTTGCAGCATTTGCTATATCATGTACGTTGTCGAGTGTACGTCCGTCCATTTTTATTTCATTAATTTTGGTCCTGTTATGTATGTCCAATGTTATTCATCTCCTTAACTACTGTCCAAACGGTCTTAGGATCGTAGTTATCAGTCTCGATTTTGGTCCTATAGTACTTTTCCTTGGTCCGTTTAATTATAGTCGAACAGATACTTCGGTATTTCTTGTAGTAGAGTCCTAGTCGTTCATTTTGTGGGAAAACTTTAGTCTGTCTATGCAATCTGTCGCGTTTCCGTATACTATTTATTATTCCGTCGCTTATCCATGGTTTCAGTCTTTTATGTTTGGCATTTATTGTCTTAACAGTCGTATTGTTGGTCGTATGTTGTGTATATGTCCCTACAAATATGTCAACAGCTGTATTAATATTATTTGTGCTATATAAGTCAGTCCATGTCTCATTACTTAAGTCACTTCTTAGTTTGTGGTAGTCAATTGTCGCTCTCGTCAGTCGTGGTTGACTCTGGTCATGTCGTCTTCCACGAAGTGCTAACAGTGTACAAAAGTGGTCAGTTATGGTAGTTCCCACAACTGCCGCAGTCTGAACATACGATGAACGTACATATATGTGGTCAATACAAGTCTGGATATTGTCGGTCTCTCTTGTTGCTATATTTATTGCTGGTGTATATCCAAGTTCACTGAGGAGGTTTTGGTATTCATCAGCTTGTGGGTGTTTTTGCCCACAAATAGAGATATTTGTGTCACCAGCAAATATATGATGTTGTGTATATTTATCAGCTATCATCATTTGTTCATGTATAGTCCATTTAGAAAAGTTGTAATGTTTCGTATTGAGGGTGACCTATACACTGCAAGAACACTAAAGCCGCCGCATCGTATGTGCAACCCAGTACAATCCGGAATATTTGTTTCCCTCACTGATGGACTTAGGCCACTCTTCGCATAAACCACAACGCCGTCGGCTTTATTTTTATTATCCTCGGTTTTGTAACTTTCATAACCATTTATATGAGGTAGCTGTGGTTTATTTAAAAGCCAGCATTCAGATAGAATAATCATATCTACATCCATAGAAAGCTCATTTAGTAATATATAAAGCTCATCGACATTTTTGTGGAGGCTTCGAATATTCATACACATTATTTTAAATATATAATTACCGTTAAAAATATTTCGACACTGAAACGGAAAATCAATTTTCAATGTATTTACTATACTCGTATTTGTGACGTCATCTATCATTGTACTCATATTGGAGTATTGCCGTTCTGGTTATATGAACAATGCGAAGCCAGATACTCTTATAATGGCTAACATCACAGCTGCGCCATATAAATAAAACGTTGAAGTTCAAAATTAGAGTGATGAATGTTCTATACTATTTACTTATTTTTATTTTCTCTTGTATACAAATAATGAAATGTATCAGTATCATATAATTATAATTTTTCATTCTTGCTTGGAATTTAAATAGAAATATAGATAATTTGAGCACACTTTGCAGTATATAGTATAATAATGTTAGTATATTTATAAATAATATAATATATATATGTGTAAATAATAGAAATATGCATATTGTATATAAATAAATTTCGTTATGAGAATAGTTAATAATATATTATTGTTTTTTTCCATGTAATTGAGTAGAAACTTTCCTAGTTGCACGTAATAATAGTTTATTCTATTTTTTTTAGATCTCTTTCTGAATTTATTATAATGACAGGCATATTTTCTCCTCTGCGTATATATATGCGACAGTTTTTTGTCCATACGAACCTGTACCTTTTCTCTCTACATATGTCCCTAGTTTTTTTATAAAGCAGCCTGTTTTGAAAGGTAAGATGATCTCCGCAGTAGATTCTGGTAGGCACAGTATCAATTCCCAAATCCTTTGTGCTGAGTCCATCCTTCGCAGCTGTTCTCGATTTTTGGAGTGTTTTCACAGCTTCGAGAAACTGCTCCTTCTTCCATCTTGTGGTAAATGTGGCTATGACTAGTGGTGCACGGGTGCGAGAATTTGATGATGAATCTTCTTTCTTCTTGGGGATGATTCGATATGCGTAGTACAGGTCGTGATCTTCTATTTGAATGCCGGCTGAATTTCCGAGTTTTTTTTATGTGGTTGTATAAATGCTCGTCTCTAGCCTGTGGAATTCCGCTGATCTCGACGTCATTCATCAACCCTTTTTGGTTTCGAGTATTCTCTCCATCCTCTAATTCCCCAATACGAGTCTTCATTTGCTGTATTTCGGTTTCACACCCATCAATTCTTTTGATCTTTTTTTCTATGGTTTCCATCTTAACAGTAAATTGGTCCATACTACAGCAGCAGTGATCGACGCTTTTTCTCGTGTCAGTCATTTCCTTCCTCATACTTAAGAAATCTTCTCTGAGTAGTTTTATTTCGTTCACGAGCGCTGCCAAATCCATAGAGTTGCTTTCTGTTACACCGGGGTGAGCTGATTCTTTATCGGCTGCAATTTTATCGCTGATTTTTCTCTGCTTTGGTTGAGTCTTGCAATTATTGCATTTCCAAATTAATTTAGTTTCAATTGACATTTTCCGAAAGTTTTTTTCCGTTTGCCCAACGCAATAAAAATGATAATACAGACAGCATAGCGCACATTGAAGTTCATCTTTGTTTGAAATTTCTGCGTTACAGCTACTATGTGAGCAATTTAAAGTTGTCATTTCAGATTCCGCTAGTGACACCTATTATCTGCTGATATAATTTCTTGTAGCGTTTCCGCAAAAGAAAGCAAGATCTCGCTTTCGTGATAGTTTCAAATATATCCGATAGATGGCGGGCAGTATATTTTTAGTTTATTTATTTTATTTTATTTTTCTGCCGTTTTAATCCGATCCACACTACACTCTCGTTTGGCCGTTTTATTAGAATTATAAATTCTTTATGTAGTATATAATATAAGTGATTGATATTATGTGTCTGAAAAGTACCTCCTTCACTTCAATTATATGTGGCAATTTTGCGAATCCGATTATTCCTTACTTTCTCCCTGTGATCGGAGAAGAGATGAGTCTCAGGACATAGACGCACTAAACTTCACTATAATTGTACACTTTCAGCTTGTTATGAAGGTTTATCAGTGTAAAATCAATGTTTTTCCAGACGCAGGCAAATAAACACAGCTGTCACTTAGACGACAAAATTTGTCAGATGCATTCTAGACTGCACTGGATTCTCTCCTTAAAGTCGTATTTAGAGCATTGAGCTTAACAAATTTGCACGACGCCACCTCTACCTACGATAACATGAATCACAAAGAATTTATATAGTGAAATAATAATGATAGAAAACATGACGAAAATGTCTTCATTCGCAGATGGAACGGTATAGGTATAACATAATGTCGGCGAGTGACGGCGCGGTACCGGGGCGGTCAACGCGTAGTACGGTCCGCCCCGTGAGAGTTAATTTGTAACACACTGCCTCGTTTGGCGAGCAAAAACTTGCCGACGAGACTGATGAGATCACCGCCCCGGCATCCCGGCATCCCAGCATCTCGGCATCCCGGCATCCCAGCATCTCGGCATCCCGGCCCGCCGACGAGGGAAACTGTCGCGATATCGCGGTCGCCGGCTCCCGAGACAAAAACGACGCCGCAAAATTACTCAATTTCTGAAATATTTTTGTTTTCGTATTCATTACAAATACGACTAATTCAATTAGAATTCTAGCTGATGCCTACTTACCTGTGTAATAAATAGGTATTATGTTGATCCATAATGGCCTTTGACCGACAGATAAATGTCCCATCGAGAGGCGAAGAGAGTCAAGATAAAAGGAAAACTTTCGAGCGGAGTTTTGCCCGGTGGAGTTCCTAAATAACTTCGGCGCCGCGCGCCTACGGAAAGCGCTGAAAAACGGCCCAACTTTCTAATCTATTGTCTACTCTCATTAATATCCAGCCAACGAACTGAGCTTATGTCGCTATAGGCAAACTTGGCGCGAGGTACTCTTAGTTAAAGACCATCCGTCGCGGTGCGGCGCGGCTTGTGACTTATTAAAATAAAATATTGTAATCTGTAATTGAGGGCGAAGTGAGCGATCCGGCAATAAAGCGATAAATACAGTGTTCCGGGAGCGACGGAGTAAAACGTCGGCGCTTTTCGATTCGTGGCGAAAGCAAATATTGGCGAGAATGAATCGCCACTGATTGCACGCGGTCTGTAATTTCACCTCGGACGCGTTCATTAGGCGTGCGAAAGCCATTGAGGAAAATTTAAATTCAAATTCATCTCGAGGAGAGTGAGCAGAGGGGGATCGTTACGGAGTTAATTTAACTCCCTAAAATGTAATTACTGGCTAACTCCGTAATGAATTTAGGTTGTTTACTCGTTGAAATGGCGCCGAGCGGTGAGTCGATAACAACGTATCTGTCTACTAACCGAGACGACGACTCGGCTGTTCGTAATAATTATGGAGTCATCGATCGCGGCGTCGCGGCGTCGCGGTCGGAAGCGAGAGGGGTGCTTCGAGCGAAATGGCAGGACTGAGAAAGACGCCAATCAAAAATGAAGACGAGCGTAGGTTGGAGGCGATCTCGCCAACAGATTGCGACTTCCCAATCGAACAAAGAGATTGTAGTCCGGGCGGCGAATTCCTCGTGTTATCTGGCAATCGGAAACACCGGGCGGCGGCGTCTGGTGCGTGCCCAGAAAGTCGATTATTAGTGGAGGCTCCCCTGCGCGCCGCTGCGGTCGCGGCGAGGGAGGCTGCCGCGGCGGCCGCTCACACGTGTCATTGATTTTATAGTGTAATAGATAACGCCATTCCATACTGCAAAATGGAAGTCGCAATTTAATACAAAAAACGGCAGGTAGATGGCCATCGTAGTTTTCAAACTCGATTTAATGCGCTTCCATCTTCAATAAACCAATATTTGGCCGATAGATGGCGTTCAAACATATTATCGGACGCGTCCGTAAGCCGCGGCTTACGAACGTGTGCACAGTCGTCCGCGACTGACGTCCGATAATGTGCACGGCTCAATAGAAATTCATTACACAGATCGCGTGTATAAGCCGCGGCTGACGGACGCGTCCAATAATGTGTTTGCCTCTTTGTTTGCCCCTAAGCGTGTGCCGTTAGCCCGATACGCAAATCTATATTGCTAGAGATGTGTCTATTGTAGTTATCGATATAGTCAGTATCGTTTGCACAATAACAGATATTTTGGAAAAGTAATGAAACTACACGCTATTCATTTAGAACTAAAAATCTCTATATAATTATTGATTATATTAACGCCGATATATCATGACAATATGCATCTACTAACATTGAACTATATATACTAACATAGATATATATCATGGAAAACTAGATATACTAACATGGAAAATCCAATATTTAACGCCGACTTCACTTTTTAACATAGATAGGTACTGATACATTAATTTCGACAAAATAGTATCGATATATAACAAAACCGAAACGTTATAATTATTAATGTACGACTTATTGAAACAAAGAAACGTTGAAACTATACTTTTCCTTTATCGAATAAAAGCATTATTGATTAATTTTTAAGCATTTATTAGCTATACTGGCTATTTTATTGTTTTTGTACTCGAACGTAGGTGATACCATTACGTTTCGTTGGAGAAATCTGGTAACGTAGGTGATACCATTCGTTGGCAGAAATCTAAGCTCTTACGGGTATAAACATGCAATTCTGCCCAGAAACCTTGAAAAAATACCAGCTCATAGAAAACGGTATTCAATACATAAAAAATCTTAAATTTGCTGATAATATTTTAGTTATCAACTCGCAAAGAAAAATTGGGTTTTTAGGATTCACACTTTGTCTACAATCACTGAAAAATCTTTAGAGCGATTTACTTCAGCAAAACCCTCCAAAAATGAGTTTAATATGTACATATAAGCTTTTTGTTAGAGTTATTTTTTGGTGCAGTTAGATCACTGGGGGGCTTTAATAATAATCCTTCCGCAAAACAGTTTAGGGGAGCATATACAAAATTACTCGTCCACGCCGAATTTAAAGCCGCTGAAGGAAACTGAATTCCGTTAGAGAATATACCTACCTATTCTAAACTTTACACAAAAATCCCAGTATGTTGATACGATTAATAATTCTCTTGCAAAATATAGAACGTTGGAACATTTAAAAAAAATAACGCATGCCGAAGAAGTTATTTACCATATATCGGGGTTTGTTGTAAAACATTTACAAAGGTATCTAGTCTGTGAAGACTGTTTATCAACGGTAACCCATATATGCCCAGCGATTCGAAAACGAAACAAGAAGTAGTACTTTCGTAAAAGCATCGGAAATCCTTTGGGCGCTCAGTAAAATCCAAAAAACTGCTAGCTCTCTCCGGAGTATGGAACTGTCTCCCTTTTGATTGAACTTCTTTGAGTTCCCTTTGACCTCCCTTTTGATTGAATTGACACTTTTGATTGAAACAGTAAGCAGTGCCAGTTGTGTCATGTTCGCATCGTGCAAAAATCACGTCTCCCGAAAAAAAGAAAGTATTTATTCAGTTGAGTAAATCTTTGTACAAGTATCATACTTTTGTAGTAAATTTGGGTAAGTTTTGTAGTAAATTATGGACTTATTCGTGTTTTTAGAATTAGTCGATTGTAGATAGAATTAGTAGATTGCACGTGAAATTAATAATAAATATTAAATAAATCTTGGTTTGAATTACCTATAGGTAACGAACGTAGGATATTTGCCCATTGTTTCGTTTTCGAACACCTCAAAATATCTAGTTAACAAAAAATAATATATACCTAAAGTAGTTAATACTGTTATAGGGACTTTTCAATATAAACATATCTGAAAATAATCAAAATCAACATCCCAAAATAGTTCCGGGCATATATGGGTTAAAAAGCCCCAAGAAAAAATCATTGACATCGACTAAAGACAAAGGAGGCCTAATTTACCCGAGTGATGATGTATATTTCATAAGTATGTGAAAAAAAATTGCGTAAATTTTTAGTATATATTCACCATAGTAAAATTAACAACCAAGATGTGCATACAATGATAAGGGACGTGATATTGTATGATATGCACTCATCGAATAACCAAATTATTTTTTGCTGTTTAAATGAACATCAACTCGATTTCAGTTTTTTTGAAGATCATACATATCTTCTAATAAAATCGATCTGCGAAAATTATCTCAAGCTAAGAATCCATTTTAAAATGAAGAACGCTGTAGTAGAAAAGAGCGTCAGAAATTTTTATAATAAATTAGTGGTATTTAAAGGTCATTAGCGCACCCAAACTAGTATAGTAATAAATAATATTACGAGAATCTTACATTGTTTAATTGTGACAAAAAGAGATTTTTTAAATAAAAAAAACATATTTTTTAATATATTTTTTTATTATTAATTAATATTTACTACTTTTATTTTGAAAATAATTTAATCAAGAATGATGTCGATAGTATTTGTGTAACTAGCGTTAACGAGAATCTGACATAGTTTAGTTGTGATAAAAATAAAGTTTTATTTTAAATAAAAGACTTATTTTTATATTATTAGGTTTTTACTACACCTTATATTGATAATACTTTTATTTTTAATCTAATTTAATCAAGAATCATACAGATAGTATTTGTAAATGCATTTAATATTACGAGAATCTGTCATTCTTTAGTTGTGACAAAAATAGGTTTTTTTTTTAATAAAAGACCTATTATTTAAATTCAGCTTTATTTATAGTTTTATTCTAATTTATTCAAGAATCTTATCTATAGTATTTATTGTAACCTTAATTTATACTTTTATTCTAATTTATTCAAGAATCTTATCGATAGTATTTATTGTAAGCGCTCTTCCCTGTCACGCACACTAAACAGCTTTAGAAACTCACACTATCAAAAAACGGAGTCTTTAGCAAATGCGCCGTTTCTGCCATGAACATAGATTTGGCAACGCTGCATTTGATAGGGCGTTTACACTCCGCGCGAGGCCCGAGGCGAGACGCAAAACCATACCTATCAGTAAACAAATGGAACAGAGGCAAAGCTTCTAACGAGCGTACAAAATGTTTACCAACTTGTTAGAAGCTTTGCCTCTGTTCCGTTTGTTTACACATGGTTTTGCGTCTCGCCTCGCGCCTCGCGCGAGAGTGTAAACGGCCCATCACAAACCACAGAACCATTGATTTTATATGACAGAACTATGCGCGATCATCGCCAGCTGGCGTTATTTACAGTAAATAAGAAAGTTTACACGTACCTAACTGTTTATTTATTAATTTATTTATTTATTTAAACCCATAAAAAAAACAATTACATAACAAAAACATCGTCTTAGCCTAATAATTAATAATTTAACATTTCCTTTTGTTGTCATTTTAGTAATGCAAATATAAAATTTTATTAAGCAAATTCAGATCTTAGGATCTATGTACAATAATATTTTTATCATAAAATCAATAACATCGAACAATAACGAGAGCTGTTCTATGGTAAAAATTTAATTTTGTACTTTTTTTTAAGGTAACATTAAGAGTTAATTTAAATAAATTTATATAACAAAAACATATTGCTATTTAAAGTAGAATTTTACATTGTTACTTTTATTTTATATTGCATTGGTGAGTTGTGTAAAATTCATAGTCATCAATTACTTAAAAATTTCAAATACAGTCGACAGTGTAAATTAACAGTAGTAAAAAATGTCAGATAAAAGATTATAAAATGTATAAATAAAACAGTATTTTAATTACATAAAATTGTAAATTAAATGAATTGTAATATCAGCAGTATTATTGCTTACAGCATATATGACAATATAATATAATACGATAATACATACCTACACCCACAGAAGTGCCTTAGTAATAATTTATAATAGAAAATTAAACTTACATATTAGACTACTAGATGTATTACATAACTTTTAGAATATACATTTCTTGAGAACGAACAACCTCTTCGGAAGTAAAATGATTACTGCATACAAACGAACCAGAGCTCGGCGTCCAATTAGAACGTGGAATAGCCCTAGTCCATCGCTTACGAAGATTATCTTCCTTCGGGAAAGAAAATGTTGAAACGGGAAGTTCTCCAGTTTTCAACGCAGAGTTATAATTTGATTTGTATCCGGGAACACAGCATCGCCTCGGCATCTAAAAAATATAAGCTAGTATTAGCGGTGATATTACACCCAAGCTGGTTCGAATTCGTTTGATATGTTCGACTACATAATGAAATTGTTTCCAGTCAGTCGATAGTAGCATCGATGATGATCATCGTCATTGAGTATCGCTCGCTTGATCAAAAGCTGCATACAGATACAGACTCACTCTCCACGCTCTACCTTCATTAAGTTAACCTTTTATCGGCATAAAATCCGATGTTGTGATGTTACGCATGTCAGATCGCTTGGCTTTAGAAACAAATACGAAATCAAATAAAACCGATATTGCAATTTTTTACACGCACCCGAGGATTCCGTAAGTTATTAAGAAAAAGATTCCACCTATAAAAGTAATCCTACATATTAACTAGCTAAAATTTTAGCAGTCCTTTGATATTATTATTCTTTGATTCAAAAAGTTGCATACTTATGATATAATGAAACCCAAGTATCGAGTAAGGTTTTTCGCTACCCCTACCTTTATACAGTGACCAATATCAAGTCAGACGAATTGCAATTTCTCAGCTGCAAGTATAGAAGCAATTAAGGGTGTCAACACGTGCATACTCTTCACCTCAGGAAGATTTAAAGACAACAGGTCGTTTCTATGTGTTTATGCCATTGCGTCTGAAAATAGACAAAAAAATGCTTAAATGTTTGATATGTTTAAATATTTAGCTCACCAAATCCAACATCTACTGAAGCACAAGCTTCGCTTAGTTGGGCGACATCGGTCAGTAAACATCATAAGAGTTTAATTTATTTCTGTGGTTTGCGTAATTTAGTTTAATATTTTGTTTGATGTTTTAATTCTAGATTGCATATTTTTTTTGTTAATTTCTTTATCTATACTAATATTATAAAGAGGTAAAGTTTGTGAGTTTGTGAGGTTGTAGGGAGTAATCTCTAGATCTACTGAACCGATTTTGAAAATTCTTTTACCCATAGAAAGCCACGTTAGTTGTAAGTGTCATAGGCTATATATTAATCCGAAAAATGAAAAGACTTTTTCGTGATAGTCGGATTTCCAAAGTAAGTCGGAAAAAACGGTCGAACGAAAACGTTTATAACTAACGCTGCCTTAACGATGAGAGATATATGATTAAGTTCTAAGGAAAAGTTGTAGAGCTTGATAATGCGTACACAAAAGCTACGACAGCATATGCCTAACTTTTATATTTAAGTCACAAAAAGTAGTATTTTTATATGAAAAAAAATAATTTAAATCTTTAGGTCATGTTTATTGGTCATATTATCAACAATTATGAATTCTTATCAAAATAAGTAAATTTATCGTCTCAAGTGTTTAAAGCAAAAGGCTTTCCTCTTTTACTGCATATAATTCCCCTTTTACTGCATAAATAGTTAAAGAAATAATACACTTACAAATAAGACACTCACAAGAAGACACTCACAAATAACGGTATTATAGTCAAATTGGCATGCAAATACATACATATGCAGTAAAAATATAACCCTTCTTTTGGCAGTCAGGAAATAAATCATAGCACTCACTACTAACCGAACCACACTCATAATTTCATCACAGGTAAAAAGTTTTACCGCCCAACGAAGTGGGCACGGGTCAGCTAGTTAAAGATAAAAAACGAATAATCAAATAATTACCTTGAGGGATTAATGTAAATCGTATTTTATCCAGGAATGCACTGCACACATATCCCTGGAATGCACCAATGACTCTCGGAATCTGAAATTTAAGTCAAAATTAATGAAAGGGTATATATAATGAGGTATACGAGGCAAACCAATCGGTTGAGTACCTATATTTTATCCAGATCCAACGGCGATCTGTCTGGATTGCACTAACGACTCTTCCTGGAATCTGTAATATATTTGAAGTTAAATTAATGATGAGGTACATAATGAGGTATGCAAAACAAAGCAATAGGTGTGTTTAGAGTGCTCAAAAACTATTATATATTTAATGGGTAACGTCTTTTAATCTGGACAATACGTCTTGTTTCTCGACTGATAGAACGCCGATATTGCTGTGATAATCTTAAACGAGGCCTGGTTGGCTGTGGCCAGGCATGTTAAAAAAGCTATCTTGTTGCATGCATTACAAATAAAAGCTTATACAGTTGTCGTAGAAGAAGATCAATTATTAAATATTTACCTGAAGCCGTTATCGTAGATAGTATCAGAAAATGAGGTGGACTCTCTCTCTCAATTTCACTTAGTCCACAGACTGCACAGACGCTTCTGGGAATCGGTAATTTATTTGCATTCAAAATAAACAACACTCTAAAATATAACATGATGTCGACATAGATTGTGCTAATAATAGCGCTAAATAGGTAAAGAATACTGTTAAAAAATGATTATACCATTAATATTTAATAGATATGAACTAAAACTGTTAATGAAATCTGTAAAATTAGCGATAATAACGAATGTTTTGCAAATCAAAGAAACACAATTTGAGGTTATGTTTGTATGCAAAACAACATACGCAAATTTGTTGATAAAAAGATGTATATTTACCTTAAATAGTTGTTGCAGATGAGTATTTTACATTAAATCACACTTAAAATTACACATAAAAACCACAAAAACTCACAAAACCCCAATAAACTGTCCACTGTCATAGAACTGTCAACAATACGTAGATCGACGTTGCCATATCTCTCATGGCTTATTGTTGAAAAATGCGATGCCTAAACTAGCACGCCATCTATTATTTTCTTCATTGAACATGTGATTTGTAGCTTAAATGAAATGCAATAGATAGCGCTAATATTTGAATGCTAATTTCTTTGTAACTGCTTGAATTATTGGGTTTTTAGAATCAATCGATCCTTTATAATTAAAACTTAATTATCAATGTTAATATAGATATCCAAATAAATTACTATACGTTTCGACGTCAGCACCACCAGCGCCCTCTGCGTCGTGACGGCGAGAAATATGCTGCCATTTGCTTGTATGGGATGGCGTTATATATTACACTATAAAATCAATGCACGTGTTATCTCTCAAAGGGGCGGCGAACAAAGAGGGCGCCACAAATAAAACGAAAGACTACATAAAGGGCGATTAGAACATGTTCAAGGGAAACGCTCGCATCGCGCCGTTGCGTCGTGGCAGCGACGCATCCGAAACGATCGCTCCGCGCATTACAAATATAATGACGATTCTGGTTAAACATTTTATTGCGGCTGAAAGTTTCAACGAATGGTATCCACAATAAAATGTTTGCTTCCATATTCACACCTGACAGGACATTTCCATTATTAGGTCACATTCGCTTTATTCGCCTCAAATGAAAGAGCTATGTAATAACTTTCCCTGATAAATGGTAAGAGGCTTTTATAGTGCCAATCCGCAAAAAGGGTTCTCGAAACATGATCGAGAATTACCGACCCATTCCATCCTGTTACGGTTTCCTTCGCAAACGATCGGTGTTAACAAATTTGGGAGAGTATACGGAATACCTAGCCATCAACTAGAATTGTCAACTACAACGTGCGAACCCGTCACCTCAGTAAGTTTTGACGATTAGTCGTTCTATCTCCCTGGAGTGAGTGCAGAAGACTCGGACAAAACAGTCCACCGTCAAGCTCCGCCACATGCCCGTAAGAGGCGAACGCCTTAACCGCGAGATAGCCAGGAGTGTTACCCAGCGGGCTTAAACTCAAGCCCTTCCAATTGCGACCAGATTACACCAGTCTATCGATTGGTTACGAGTTCGAGGTCGCTTGCGCGGTCCTCTCCCTTACGGAGCGGTGAAATGGTGTATACCGAATCTATCGCGGACCACAGCGTCCTTTGCCCGGCTATTCACCCAGGATCGGATAGCCGATGGTCGTTTCAAGAGCAGTCGCCGTAAGGTCCGCAATCACCCCCGCTCTATAGGAAACAGTACTGCTTCCAGACTCCCCCGACTGTTAGTTAGTCAGAGTGTACAATCGATTGGCTCTCGCCGCACGGTGCGCAGACCGTCCAGGAGCGCCAAAAGGTTGATTCCTAGGGAAAACTAGCCCTAAGACCAGAGTCCTACCCAGGTTCGCACTCATGCGTGGAGGCCGCCGGATGGGTGTTGACCCGTGAGTGTGACCAACTCTGAACAGAATGGGCCTTCGTGGCCAACTCCACAAGGGCCCCTTAGCTCCCTACCTAGCCATCAATATGGATAAGAGAGTGCAAGTTGACGCGGTGTACACCGATTTTACAAAAGCTTTCGATCGCGTAAACCACCGTGTACTTGTCCGCCAAATTCATTCACTGGGTATTCACGAGGTCTTCTGAGGTGGTTCAGCTCCTATGTCTACAATCGCTGTCAAGCAGTTGTAGTGAGTGAGCACAGGTCTGGTTTTGCTGTGATTCCGTCCTGTTTAATGCCAATATATCCGACATAGGCGCGTTTTTCCAAAACTCCAATTTTATTTTATTCGCCTATGATATGAAGGTATACGCGCCTCTTTTAAGCACCGAGGATTGCGGGAAAATACAAGCGGACCTTAACAGACTTGCTAAATATTGTGACGCTAACGGAATTAATATAAACGCCTCGAAATGCTACAAAATTATATTCACACGAAATACACGAAAGATCGGTTGACATTAATATGTCGGTTCTGTTAGCAACACAATACCAGAAACGACTTGCGTTCGCG
Source organism: Micropterix aruncella (assembly GCA_944548615.1). Classification (NCBI taxonomy): domain Eukaryota; kingdom Metazoa; phylum Arthropoda; class Insecta; order Lepidoptera; family Micropterigidae; genus Micropterix; species Micropterix aruncella. The sequence goes on from OX155959.1 coordinate 117,861, forward strand.
ACTTAGGGATCTACCTTGACTACAAACTATTAGGTGACTACCACTGCGCATAAGTGATAGAGAAGGCCCTCAAAATGCTTGGAGTTATCTATTTTATTTTATATGCATGGTGTAAATTATAAACGGTATTAGTTTTAAGCAACGATTTCATTATGCACAATTTAATTCGTTATATACTGTAATTTTAACGAATAAATAAATAAAAAAATAATAAACGTTACTAAAAAGGCATAGTGGTGCTTTGCCATTCGCAAAATATTCCAGTTAGGGGCGTGATCTGATAATATGATCATCGAACCTACACTAATGAGATCGATGAAGTGCATCGGCAAACTATCGAAAAAACAACCCTGTAAACTAATATGTATTCATGAATATTTAAAAATATAAATATGATTATATTATATAACGTGTATTTGTTTTAAATTAATTAATTTATTATGTCTCCTTCCTTTCCACCTCCTGTTTTGAAATAAAATGTTTATTAATTAGAAATATCTAATTAGGTTTATACTAGAAATTTAATAAGTTGGTGCGTATTGTAATCAAACAGATGTATATATCCGGAATAATAATAAATCACGAAATTGAAAAAAAAATGCTAATATTTTGACAAATGTGAAACCTGCACATATTAAAGGAAGGAAGAAAGTATGAGATTGGTTTGACCCCATCGCTGGTGGCGTTTAATTCGGTAAAAAGCAGATCTTGCGGTGAAGCACGGTTGCCCCGTCGCCGTCGAGTCGGCTCATGCCGGTCGAGTACCGATCGGCTCCTGGAGGCGCCATGCGCCTCCGAACTCGTCTCCTCTCGAAGTCTCGCCGGAAGGCAACTCTAATTAGGGGAGTGATTGCGTTAGCCTATATTTGATGAAGGTAGAAAGGGGGCCGTAATTGGGTTCGCTAAAATTATCCTTATTTATTTACGCAGCCTGAGAGATCGCGCGCTCGAACAATGCGCCTGATTAATTATTTTCCTCCTTATCTTCGGCGCGCGGAGGTTTCTCTCCTCCGAACAAACCTACAACTAATTTGTGAGAGTTAAGAACGTAGTGCTGTGCTGCGATGCGGGGCCTCTAGGTCGTCTTAGCGTAGGGTGAAAACTATTAGCGAGTGAAGAAGTTGGCGCGAGGGAGAAGCAAGGTCTTGGCGCCCTCCGGGAGCTCACCGACAATTAGATGTGCGTTTCGGGATCAGCGATGGACTCTGGCCCGAAGGCGACACCATTTCATTAAACCCTTCCGTAAGCTAACTTTACCCATAGCTTTCTCGTAGCTAATTACTTACTTTATTTGTATGTTATTTATGGTATCGAATGGTTTCGTGCAGCTTGGGCCATAAGAGCTACTTTGTTCTCGGATCGGCCGAACACGACTCTCGCGTCTCAGGCCTCACGGCTGATGGATCGGTTTCTCCTGGTGGGATTGCCTCCCGGCGCTACTGGACAGCTTGACTAATTGCTGAAGGAGTATAGAGCATATGGAAATGTAATGTCTCCTAAGCAGCGGGGATGGATGTTGACCTGTCGTCAACCACTCTTGAAATGACCTGATCTTAAGCTACTTGATCCTGAATTCAGAGCCAGGCAAATATGCCTTTGGTCCGCGGTAGATTCAAACTGAATCACCGCTGAATTACGACAGGTAGAGGCCGCGTAAGACCTCGGTCCAGTAACCAGTCGGGAGGAAGGAGGTATCCTGATGGTTAATTCCAGACGGATATATACTACCAAAACTGGTAGCCAGGGGGCGAGGTATCCTGGGTTACCTTCCTAGTGCCTCTCCGTAAGGACTCTGGAGGGTTCGTGGGTTTGCCGGACGATAGGTTTGTGCCATCCCGCTTCTTCTTAGCTTATCCACGATCCTCGAACATTCAAATTGCTACGCGCAAATACTAATTATGAACAAAATGCCCTTATATATCGTCTTCTGACCTTATATGATACTAGGTTCCATCATATAGACTATAATTTATTTAATCGTACTGCTTATATAATAGAATTATATAGAACCATAGACATTACGCATATAGAATAATTTATTATTATATTATTATTATTATTTATTCCGTAGCCGGCGATTGGGGAGGGGGTCGCCCTCGCAGCCAATACGCTGCTGTCGGTGCCGCTGGATCTCGTACTCCATTCACGATTCGCTTCCATTCTTGACGATTTTTTGCCACGTCTCGAGCATCCCTAGCCGACAATCGTTGATTTTTAAGGTCGCCTTTGATGGTATTTAGCCAGGTTTTCTTCGGTGTCGATCGCTGAATTCTCCATTCTGTCGGACGGTCTCGCCAAAGAAGTTTACGTGGCAAGCGATTGTCGTTCATTCGGCAAACATGGCCGAACCATCGTAGTCGACGTTTTTGTACTTCTTCTTCGATCGTTGTTACTAGATCGCATCTTTCTCTAATGGTCTCGTTTCGAATTCGGTCGCGGAGTGAGACACCGAGAATCTGCCTCAAGCATCGCATTTGGAAGACTTCGAACTTTTTGAGGTCCGATTGTAGTAACGTCCACGTTTCCGATCCATAAAGAAGAATGGGAAGAACCAACGTTCGGTATAGTCGTACTTTGGTTTTCATGGTAATATTCATTCGCTTCCATATGCACTACTTGAGCGAGGCGAATGTTGCTGTTGCCTGACCGATCCGGCTATGGACATCGGCCGTCGAAGCCACTTTCTTTTCCGTAACCAACGATCCTAAATACTTGAATTGTGGGACCTGTTCGATTTGGGTTCCATCGAGGTAAACGCTGGCCTTCGAACCGTCCGTAGTGAGCACTTTGGTCTTATCCGCATTGATTTTCAATCCATATGATTGAGCAATTCCGGATATGACGTATAAAATGTCCGTTGCTTCGGCATCAGTGTCGGCGAAAACGGCGCTATCATCAGCGAACATCAAATCGGTTATGAAGTTTGATTCGTCGTATCTAACTCCGCGTCGACCGTCGAATGCTCTCCGCATAATCGCGTCGATCACCACGTTAAAAAGTAGCGGCGATGCGACGTCTCCTTGTCGAACACCAGTTTGAATCGGGAATTCCTCAGACAAATCGTTACGGATTCGAACGCTGCTGGTTAAGCCATCGTACGATGATTGGAGAAGTTTAATGATTTTTGGTGGCACGTGTTCTGTCTCCAAGGCACTCCATAAGCTGTTCCAATCGATGCAATCGAAGGCGGATTTAAAGTCTATGAAGACGACGATTGTTCGTTTGCCGCACCGTATTCTTTCTTCCATTAGCTGACGAAGAGCGAATATCTGATCTATGCATCCTCGATATGGTCTAAATCCTGCTTGCTCCTCTCGGCTCGTTTGTTCTCGATGTTTTTGTAGCCTCGACTGTATGATTTTTGTAAATACTTTGCCGACTATTGAAAGAAGGCTAATACCGCGATAATTCTTGCATTCTCTGCTATCGCCTTTCTTTAAAATTGGCACAACGATGGCTTTCTTCCATGCCGACGGAATACGATCCGATTGCCAAATATGCGTTAGGAGAACATGTAGTTGTTGTAATATAGAATAATTAATTTATTGTTATTATTATTTTTTGACGACCTATTAATGTATGTATTTATTTTCCTTATTTATGTATGTATTTATTTATGTATCTATTTTAATAATATTTATATTTATTATGTATGTATATGTATTTAAGAATGTGTATGTGTAGATATTTAAGCATGTCTACGTGTATAATTATGTATGTATAAAATTCAAACCATTCCATTTCTATCCTTACTCCTCCGGATTGGATAACTTAAGTTAATGAAAGATTTCAAATTGCTAAACACTTATTGTTTTTGGCCTCACATTGATTGTTACGATCACATGTGTAAAATAGTTAGCATCGCTGTATATTACCTTAAAAAATAAATAAATAAAGAAATCATATATCGCTATACAAGTCTGGGGTGACGGGTTCGTCCGTTGTAGTCGACACCGCCCAACTGATGTTATTTATGTTTAAATAGCCATTATATGGGACAGTAGCCGTGTAGGCGTTTGTGTCATGCAACAAATTTAATAAGTACGAAATTTTGCTCCGTATTGTTTTAAAATTATTGTCGTTGGATCCCATTTCGATTATTACGCAATCTTGCGGAGTGGACTGCTTGTACAAGTTTAATACATCGTTTGCGATCTCGGAGCTTGATGCTCCTGGTATGACTATTGAAAATGTTTCGTAGTTGTTAACTTCTCCTCTAATTTTCTTGGCAAACCTTTACCAAAATCGTGAACAAAGACAAATATTTTTCTTGAATGTATATTAACGTTAATATTTGTGTCTTTCTTCGAATCCATTCTATCATTCTATCGCTGTTGTAATAATTTCTCACCCTGTTTCATATATCATCTGCATTAACCTGATTGGCTCTGGCGATATTTTACTGGAATCCACTTCCATTTTACTAACTCTATTTATTATTCTACTTATTTATTTATTTATTTTTATTTATTTATTTAAGGAAAACCAACAGCCATGTAAAATATTAAATAACAATCAGATTACTAACTGATAGCCAATAACAGGTCCTCACATGAAGAAATAATTTTAAAAACATGGGATGCCAGCAGAAACGCACGTCAGGGTCAAACACTATAGATTAGTGTATTACGTGATTTACATTTCGTACTTGGAAAAGAGGCAAAAATACAAAACAGGATCAAGAAATTGAATACAAAGCAATAATAACATTGACATTAAAAAAGAGAAAAAGAGGATTAAAAGAAGTTGTTACTGAGGATAGGTCTCGCTGTTAGAACGTTAGTGCTAAATAGATCAATATCACAGTCGTTGCCTATTCCTTTATTAATTGGTTTTACAATTCAAGCATCCATCGGGTGGTTTGATGCTTCCAATTGATGATACGTTAGCTGATTTTGTTACGGAAGATGAAAATGGCACTTCTTTCGTTGATACTAGGGAGTAACATTGGTTCTTATATGTAAAGAATCCATATATAATATTTTGAAATGGTTGTTTGATCTATGGCTTTGGTTAATTGCTTCTTTAGTGGTTCATATTCTTCATTTTAATTAGTTTATTCATTGTGTGCATTCTTAAGTGCCAGTGCCAGCAAAGCCACTCCTTTTGCAGTACAGAGTTAGGTGTTTCGGCGGCAATTGTGAGTTTTGGAGCGCGAATTAAGCGATGTAGGCTATTATAATTCAAACTGTTAAATTTTCATCCGATATGTTAGTTATATATGATTGTAGTTAGGCTGATTCTTTTAAACTGCAAAGATATATAGTTTGAGCTTAGGTATTTTTGGCTACGCCTTATTTCATATTTGTTAAAAATCCTTTTGTGTTATGTCTTGTAGTGTACCCACTACCCAGTCATTTTGTTACAATTTCGTGAGTTAATTTAGCAATTGCATTAGGCAAAGGCACTGTTAACTGCTAGGTATCTGTCATCTGGTGTAAATCTAAATTTATTTTCCTTACTATGATTAGTATGCGACCGGTGCTATATTTTTAAATTGGAATAGATGGTAGTTTTTAAAAAAAAAAAACATTAACATTAATTTCCAGTTAAATTAAATTTCAATTATATAATGTTATCAATGCGTCGATAATTCGAATATAGATCAGCTTACGTAGAATTCGTTTCGAGTAAGATAAATAGACAATTCGCATTCTAATAAATATTACCCGTATAATTGTGGAAGACGTTTCCTTCCCTCTGCATAGTTTGTTTTGCGGACTGCGAGCAGTGAGTGCCGTTAATTTAACTATTTTATTAGGGTTTGGCACGTCCGCCATTTGCATTTTAGAGGTGGGCAGGGCGATTCACTTCCGTTTCCTTGTTTCGTGGAAGACGGCGGACGAAGAAGCACCGCTGCGCTGCTGCCTCTACGTGACTCCACTCGCAATTGCAAACCACCTACCTTTAAGTCTTCCCAGCCAAGCTCAAATGAGCCCACGTAAGACAACAGTTTTGGGTCTCTACGTTGCCATGTACCTATCTAAGTAATTTCGTAAGTGATAAGAGCAACAAACCTGAAATTGAACTTGCAAACGGCCGCCCCACTGCTGACGTCATCGTGCGGCCCCTCGAAGCGAATGACGGTGTTCGGAGTAGCGGAGGCGCGGCGTTCGGACCAGTGAGTGGCTCGTCCGGCGGTTGTCACCGTGGCCAACACTGAACTCGTGCACGGGCAAGTCGAGGCGATCGACACTTCGGCCGTTTCTCCTGGCTGCTAACAACATTACAAGTGAGTATACCCAAAATGTAACGAGTAGCAGTTCGCGTTTAAAAGGAGACGACAATAGGATCTGTCATAAGAAGGCGGCGATATTCGAGCGAGATGGCAGGAAACAATTCAACAAACGAATGCCTATGAGTATAACGTGAATCACTCCGATGGATTTGAAGCTCGAGGATTGGACGAAAGAGGAGTGAGGAAGGAGAAGAGTCACGCCTTCCAGAGAGGAGGATGTGAGCCAGAGCATCAGGAAGAAAAACGATAAAATACACACCGAGAGCAAAACTTAAAGCAGTCGCAATGGTGAAACGGAAAATGGCATACTAACTGTATTGCTCACTTAAATTTGTATTCTACGCCCCGATTACGTCGAAAAGGCACACACCGTTAATTTTTCTATTAGACATTACCCAATTCTACGCAACGTTGACAACAATTATGATCGTAGTACGTTTGCACTGAATCTCAACACATGATTACGTCGAAACGACATTATTAATGGCGTCATTGCAATGTGAATTGTATAACTCATTTGCTAATGGTCTAAAAAGATTGGTGTACAATGAGTATTTCCAATAAGTCAAAACGTAATTATTAGATTCTCGAGCTACAAGAAACTTAACGGCAGACAGTCAGCTTACTCAAAACAATTAGAGGGTTACAGTTCCTATGTAATTTGTCGCACATTAATAGATGGCACGGTCATCGAATTAAAGCATACTGTCGATCGACGATCGACCGCGAGCATTATAGTTATTTTAGTATCGTTGTTGAAAGTATCGCAAGATGGTTATCTTAGTTCGCTGGTTGGTTTATTGAAAATTATTACCCCTGGAAGGGTTGGTAATGCAGGTACAATTTATTTTCACGGTTTACTTTCACACCACCGAGATCAAGCGCTGCTTTCAGAAGCTATGTAAGGGAAGGAATGTATATGCAATAGAAACGTACATGTGATGTTTGGTCGACGACGTACGAGGCCTGGACGTACCTAAGACACAAGCCACATTGGACAAATTACAGTAAATGTACCATGTTAGGCGTAGTCTACAGAGTCACTCTCAGTTGAGGTCGATTTCACCCTCCCTACAATATTGACTGGACAATTAGGTGGAAAATGATTCACTTAGGGAAAAAATGGTTATCGATGGTGTCTATATGACATCGACAATAAAATATTTATAAAAGAGAATATTAGAGGCATAGAAGTATCTGATAGGATACGTATATTAATAGAGGTGTTTAAAAATATAAAATGTTAAAGGCTTTGCATATTTAGACATACAATTAAGCGATTGTATTAATTTCAAGGGTAAAGCATATAAAAGCCAGTTTCATGATGATAACAACTGAAACCAAAATACTGTCTATCGACCAACAGTGTCATCCAACTAAACTAGACCTTTTCTACGGTGAACACCGGACATTGCGAACGGTTAGCCTGTAAGTACATCGTACAATGAAGTATTATTCAATGAATTGCTTAATGAATAGCAAAAGGAAGAAGAGGGAATTGGTTGTGTTTGCTTAGAAGAGCGACGCAAGAGCGGCAGGCAAATCCCCAAATGAAATAAAAGTTGATGTCGTGAACTAGGCCGACTGGGTCGAGCCTATCAATAACGCTAAGGCGGCAGGAAAAGAAGGGTCGAGCGGCGGCAGGCCGGGGCCGGCGCGACGCGACACGCGGCGCTCGCGGCAGCCGGACGCGCCGCGTCACCATCTTCTTTCTAATGCCTCCACTGGGAATTTGCTCGAATTCATCGCCAACACACACAATACGACACAATCGAAGGAACTGTCTCGACCCACTTTATTGCCCGTAAATGAAATATTACGCCGTTATATACATTTAACTTTAGGACCGTTTAGGGAGTGTGGTAATTTTCTTCGTTTACGCTTGCCTTCATATTCCCTCACCTGAAGAGGCATTTGCAGTCCCTCGATGAGCATGTAGCAGTCAGAAGAGGAATTCCACTTGTGAATGATCTCCCTGGCCAGCACGTAGTGGCTCTCTATCTCCTTTCCCTCGACCGAAACGAGCTCCGCCTGCCGACAAATAACAATCGCCACAATTTAACCAACACGAGACGCCAAAAAAAACAATAAAGAAAACCAATGGTGTATAAGGACGAATAAATATTATATTTAAGCAGGTAAAGGCGTATCTTACAAAGCAATTTATGAACGGATAGAGTCTGATGAAGTTTTTAACTGAGAGGAAAGGGGGTGAATTTGGAGGATTGGCCTACGCAACGGGGTTATCGATGCTTTTATGGCCCGCCGAAGTGTTCGTTAACGTCGCAGTTAGTAAAAAATGGATTCGGGTTCGGCGATAAACCGGCGAGCGAGACGAGAGAGCGGTAGGGTGCAGCCAGCGGCCGACCTCCACTCGATCGTTCTTCGATTGACCGATTTACGATAAGAGGCGGTGTTTTTTAACGAAATATTCATTCTCATCCCTTGCTTCGCCATTAATGATGCACGCATTTGGGATGCTGTTAACGCGTTTGGTGTGGGTCGAGTAAATATTGCAAAGACGGGGTAATTAAATATCGGGAAGTTGAGAGACAACAATGAATCAGTTATGACGATATAAATACTGTAATTTATTTTGTATATAGGAAGTCCGCAAGCGATGCGTTCCGTGCCTAAGACGGTTCCATCAAGGCGAAGTGGTTTCCCAGGTCCCCCGTGTCGCGGCGGCGGCGGGCCACTCTCTTACACCGAATCTGGGGCAATATCCTTAGCCAACTTATCCGACCTGGGCGAGATTTACATCCGCAAACGCCGCGCTAAATGATAAATGAAGGTAATAAAAACAAAGGGGTGGCCCTCGAAAGAAAAGAGGAAAAGAAGGCGAGCAAACTCGTTACGGTCCGTAGGATCATTTGAATAATGGCCTCTGCGATGACGACATATATAGCCTCAAGTGAATAGAAATCTTTATATGGGAGAGGACGTATTCTCAGTGCCGTCAGTACAGGTTTATATTGACAAACATTGGAGAATGTATTGTAAAGTAGGTTATTCGGGCAAGGTGGAGAAATATTATGTATGTGTAACTACGTATTGTAATGCAAACGAAATGAGGTGAGGAGCGGGCGCGCTCATTACGCGCGATGGCGCAATTTTCTTAGGCAAGAGTTCCTTCGAAACGTCGCCGCAAGTGACGTAATTCCCCACTCGTCGCAACTTGTTAGCCGGGTGGCGTAGCGCGGGCAAAAGGAGAGGGGGAAAGGAAACCCCGCAGCAAGCAACGTCGGGTCGCGAGATTGCCGCCTTCGCTGCATCCCCACACGCACGTGGGCGAGGACGGCGGCCGGAAAAGTAGGCCGTATGCATAATGAGCCGGTGCAAGCAACAGATGTTACCAACCTGCTCTACTTGTTACGAATTGCCTGCAAGATATCCACAATAAAGACGCAACAAGACAAAAAACTTACAAAACCTCTACTTAGAGATAATGAAAGGTGTATATCGAATTGCAATCAAAGTCAAACGATATTTTATCCAAGCTTTATAGATGGTTCAACAGCAATAACCTCGCTTTAAATGATTCAAAAAGCAACTTTATTTATTTTTCAAATTCCAAAAACAAAAATCATGACAAACCAATACATTTATCAATTAATAATTTTACAGTCCCTCAAACAGCAAGTGTTAGATTCTTAGGTGTTAATATCGATGAAAATCTAAAATGGAATTTTCACTGTGAGAACCTCGAGGACAGATTAAGTCGGGCATTACGAATCATAAGGAAAACGCTAAATGAAGTCCAGACTAGAAATGTGTATTTTAGCTACTTTGAATGTATTTTAAGTTACGCTATTAGTACTTGGGGTAATTGTTATGCGTGCCACAGAGAACCTCTATTCAAACTGCAAAAAAGAGCAATACGCATTATACCAAATTTGAAATGGGACGAATTCTGCAGAAGTCATTTTAAACCACTGAAAATTCTAACATTCATTTCATTGTACCTTTTAAATGTACTAACGGATTTCCACAAGAAAAGAGACCTTCAAAAAAAAAATTCCGATATTCATGACATAAACACCAGAAACAAATCAAAATACATGTTACCTAAAGCAAATTTAAAAATAGCGAGACAAGTCAAGGAATACTCCGGTCCCTATTTTTTTAATATGTTACCTCCATATATTAAAGATATTAAAAATAACAATATATTTAAAAAGTCCTTAAAAAGTTTCTTTTAGAAAATATTTTTTACACCTATGAAGAATACGTACAATTCACCACGAACGGCTAACGAAAGTATTGTGTAAAATCGAAAATTAAATATGTATAAATAACTATTTATAAGTTTTGAAGACGATAAACTAAACTTGAAACTTGAAACATACAATGTAACGATTTTAAATGAAATGATTATAAATTGTAATTCCTTTTCTAAATTTTATATTTTTTAAATTTTATTTGTTTTAAGTGAATGCGACTAAATATTATTATTATTGTGATTTGATGTTTTTAAATGATATTTTAATCGTTTAAATTACACTAATTTTATTTCTTATTCTTTTAATTTAAGTTATTTCTCATGCTTTCAATTATTATTACCTGTTATTTCTTTTTTATCTTTTTGGTTTTTAAATTTATTTTTTATAAGAACTTTTTCTTGAATTTTATTTGGCCACATAATGGGATTTAATATAACTACATATAAATAATATTTTGACTTAATCGATTTGTTATTATCATTAGGTTTAAATTTTCTGTAAGTTCTTTAAATTTGTAATTGCACAACTTGGTTTTTAATTTAATTCGGATATTTTCGTATATATGTTTCTACAATCTGTAAAGAATTTTGAAAATAAACTGAACTTGAACTTGAACTATATCAAACCTAAACAAATTCACGGTACAATAAAAAAAAACACCCCATTTTGGTCATTTACATTAATAATCTAATTTGTACAATGCTACAGAAAGCGCGTTCTAAGGATGTAGCTATCTGTCACCGTAAAAACCGAAGTACCGGTAAAACTAGTCTGTTTTTCTAGTCAAAGTCTGTTTGAAAGAAGCCCTTTAATCAAAAGTCGTTTAGCCTAGGAGTCTATATAGGAGGAAAAACGTCTATATAAATATTTCAAACGTTATCTGCACGAAGCTTTCTTGATATATAGAGTCGTTGTTTCTCCTTTGAGTCGGCTGTAAATTGGAAGCAATTACTACGCAGTGGGTAGCAATACTTGCTTTCGCTCGTTATTGTTTCGTTTGCGCAGAAATCGTTTGTGAGGGAGTCGTTTACCGACGGCCGCAAAGCAACAGAGAAGTGTATTGCGAGTACCCGCTGCTACTTATAGTATGTGAGTATCGTGCTCATTCCATTATCTCTGAATGTGAAATAAAAATGCTTTTTACGGTCGTCGATTTCGCGCTGACACCGAGTGATGACGTCACCATGACGCGACGCATCGCACACTCGAATATTGAGAACTAAAAAAACCGTTGAAATAATTTTTTTTTATATTGTTGCGTTCAGAATACTTTTCAAAAAATTCTTAAGTTGTTTTTATTACAAATCTTTATAATTTCAAGAAACGTATTATTTAGACTTCATTACTTCTTACGACTTCATTAAAAATATTAAAAAAATATTACAATTTTTTGAAATATTTTAAACATCCCCACCAATCATTTCGCAGTAAGATGATGACTCATAACCATCACACAACAAAATATCTTCTTCTTTATTTGTATGGCAAACTGGAAAATCTGCTATTTTGCTCCAATATTGGCTCTGCGGAATATCACGGCATAAAGGTTTATTATAATATTTCTATTATTTGCTCAATAGATACATTTATAAATATAAGCTTGAACGAATTTGGAAGCCTCTAACTCTAAAGATTCAAAAATATAAATATTATAGTAATTTAGATGTTTGAATCAAAAAATACTGTAATATATCGATTAAGTACAAAAGATACCGATTTCTTTGCTGTTTTTCCTCCACATTAGATTTCCCCGAGAAACGCTTTGAACGAAATTAGAAATACTCAATAAACAAATTTAACTGAAGATTTCACCTTTAGGCGATGATATGTATATACATTTCATGATTTACATTCTGTAGCTATTTTTGAATCACCGTAGTGAATTACTGATGAAGTTCACCCGCTGAAAATATTACTTTTACTCGTGTAACCTTTCTTAAGTGAATAGCTATTTCAGATTTTTCAAAAGGAATTAGAAAGTTAAGAAAAAGTAAATCTAGGAGCTGTACAGGAAATTGTATTTTGGAGTATTTTTTGAAGCTTTGATCACGCTAAAGAGCAGGACAAAGAAGCTAAAAATTAATAGGATTTTACCAATAAAAAGTGCAACGCTATGGCATCATTTTGAAAATTGTGGGCTAACATTAAAATTTTACCACCAGATCGCTTACCACTAAAAGAAGAAGAGGTGCCCTACGTTTTCGTTGCCGATAGCGCATTCGCTTGAACTCTTAACGTGATTTAGCTATATGCTGGGAATTATAACAAAGGAGTAATAAAAAGGTAACTATCGTCTATCGAGAGCTCGGCGAATAGCTAAACATGTTTTTGGCATTCTGTTTGCTGTTTTCAGAGTACTGAGGGAACCTGTTCTTTTACAACCTCGCATAACTTTCTAAGGAGATCAAAACAATCAAGACCAATATACATACCAGTTAACAGTTTTGACACTGAAAATGAAGGCGTAATTCAACCTGGCTCCTGGATAAATGATCAAGAACGAGTTAGTTCCCTGCTACCATAAAATGCTTTACCGAGAAGAACAGTCATTGCTGCCGAGACCGCTAGAGATCAATTTGCCGAGAAAATGTAACAAATGGCGCTGTTTCGTGGCAGAATAATAATTATTTGGTATTTTAGATATATGTAATAGTACAGGTAACACCAGGATTCTAAAGTACTTTCATATGTGATTGGACTCAAGGTACTGAACCTCTTTCTCTCCAGGAATCAATGTAAAATTCTGAAAAGAAAATTATTTCCTATACCAATTTTCCAACCAGCTCAGCAACTGATACATTTTGGATATTTTTTAGTTATGCAATAATAAGAATTTAGTTATGCAATAATAATAGCTAGAAAACATTTTTTTTCTCACACTACTTGACACACACATTCGGCCCGATTGCGTTTCTTTGTGTGCGTTTCAATATGTTTAAGCGAAATATGAAACAAACGATCATTGATAAAAACTACCTGTCGAACTTTTACTCGTTCAAATAAATTTGAGCACATTTTGGTGCAGTGTTAGATTCAGATGATTTAGCTTTGGTGGGTAGTTTTAATGCGAAAAGTGACAACCGTTCAATTAACATTCCGCTCTAGCGTATTGCCCTGTCTCGTTTTCACGAACTAATTTCCGATTTTAGTTCACGAAGAAACGCAATCGAGCCCTTAATGACTTGTAACTAGAAGTGACACTAGGTTATTTAATATTTTATAATTTATAACATAAACTAAACACTAAGTTCAACCATTGTAATATTGATAATATACAATTAGTAATAATACTCATCTCATGATATAACAATAATGATTAGAGAAAAATAAAAATTACTCACCAAGTGGTTCTTGGTTTAAAAACGACATCCAAAAACGTCGCCATCACGTTGTTAAACGGCCATTCAGTTTTATAAATGTCCTTCGTGCCTCGTTTCATCTAACCTCTGATTTTTCTTTTATTTTCCTCTTTGTCGATATTAGTTTTTTATTTTTTTATTCTGTGTCGGGTATAGTTCAACCTCTGAGATTGTACCATGCGTCATGGATATCATTTTGGTTTTTATACAGCTATTTTAAAGAGATTCATATTTTTCCTTAATATCTAAAAACTCGAATGTTAGTTTGTTCGTCCATCCTTTGTGACGACATGAACGAGAACCGAGGCGTCGACAGGCCGCGACAGGTCCCCTGGCTCGGAACGGACGGGCGACGACGGACCGCAGACCACAATGGGCGTGACGCTCCCTCGACCTGTCAGCCTGCCCAGGCGCGGCTTAGCCCTCTAGATAGCGGACCGTGGGACCCCAGCTTAAGGTCGCCCCATCTATCTATATACTCACTGCAATAATTGCCAATGAGCTATAACGAAATTTATAACATAGAATTTGTGCTATATTTTGAAGTGAAATACCCACTGTGAGACGCTACAACTGACGCCGCGCTACCTCCTCCATCCATGAATGCTGAGCGGGAGGATTTATTAACGCCAAAGGCGATGTTTATCATGTCACAATGAGGCGCTTGTTAAATCGCTTATTTAATGATAACAATAAACTTCAATTCAGAAATGGTAATGCGTCTACGGAAAAGACTTCTAATTCGATCTCGAAGGGATTAAAGTATATAGATAATCGCTGACCTGCAGTTGGAGAGTGTCGCTATCCGCCAGCATAGCGGGCACCGTGAAGGCTCCTTCGCCGCGGGAGATTTCGATGTCCTGGCTATAGATGGCAGTCATGTTGTCGTAGATCTTGACCCGGACGCGGACGGATCGCTCTGTGCTCACCGCTTCCACCTTCCGGCGACGAAATTAGCAATCAAAACGTTGTTTAACATTACAGCGCTAAGGGTCGTCCCGTGTAGCAAAAGGCCGAGTCATGAATTTCAATTAACAGCTTTTTGCGATGGGCGGCGGGAATGGCAGGGGTCGGCCGGCGCGGCCGTTCCGCCGACGCGGCGCCGGACGACGTTCACGCGGCCGGAAACAAAAGATGATAAATTATGACGCGGCTGCGTGCGGCCCAACGGTGACTTTTCCCACATTGTCTCAGAGAAAAAGAGGACAACCTACCTAATCACTTTCTATATCATCAGTATTAATCGTCATATGATCATTTGCCCACTAAATATACGAAGAAAAAAAACATTTTGGCCCTATTAAGTTCTGTAAGAAACTTACCATTGACGCTTTAGTCTAGGGCTGAAAAGTATGACGTTGGTTTTATATAACTAAATACATCAACATGCAAATTTTACAAAGAAAGTGAATTGTTTCGAAGATAAAACTGAGACAGTCGTTTAAAAAAAATAATAATGTTATCCCGAATTTAAAATTAAAAAAACTTGTCAACAATCAGTAATTGTTAGCTTATTCTAGATCTTGATATCTAATTAAAATTAGATATCAAGATCTACATCTTCGTTTAATCAGTAATTGTTAGCTTACGGATGACGTTTGGACAATTTCGTCTACCTGCAGTTGATCGGGATAGAAATCGTTATCCTGCCGCAATAGCTGAATGCATTTTGGACTATTAATCAAAATGAAGACTAACGAATCACCTAAAACTTTGCACCTTTAAGCACCTTAATAGTAAGCATAGTTAATGTCTTGGATTATCCATTTAGCCTTATTCTCTCCTCTATCTAACTATCCCATTAACGATCTGGTATCTCTCATTGATCACTCGTTGAATATGAATAAAGAGAAGCCTCTGGGATACCATGAGCAAACATCGATAATGGCCGGTCTAGACTAGATGTCTGCAGTGGCGCTGAGGGAGTGAGACGGCGATAGGGTGAGAAGGCGAGAGGGTGCTTCGCGGCGCCTATTGACTTGCCAAAATGTTTATCCCAAAAACTCGTCCCGATAAATCGGTGCGCCGCACTGCCGAGAATGGCCCGCAGCGAGACTCCACTCGACCGCCCGCCAATTTCGCCTCTCAGCGCACATTATGCAAAGGTGCTTATTGTCTGTCTGCCGCGGCTTCGCCCACCCCAATTTCATCTTACAACCTTCGATTTTCTCTTTTAGCCAGATTAAAGTTTAGGAGTGAAACTTATTTTGCGGCTCGAGCAAAATTGATAAAGAAAAGTGCGCAGTGAGCGTAGGCGGATTCGTGACTATGGAAAACTTACTAGTTTACTAAAGCTTAAAGCCGAAAGATTACTAGTCTTATGCGAACACATCCAGAATTTAAATGTATGCGGCTCGAGCTCCAGAAGCATAAATCTGAAGCATTCGCGAAAAATCATTTTGATAGTAATAGAGAGAGAGAGCTAGTTTGATAATAAAGCCAATTACAATTAGGCCTTTATGCGCCTCTTAATGGATGTATGCCGGAGAGGTGTTTTATTTACGGTGAGCACGTACGCCAAGTCCCAGCGGATAACTGTGGATTAACTTCTCGCCTAGCCGAGCGAGGGTGCCCTTTGCGTAAAGAGAACAGAAGGACGAGGTCGGCCCGCGCGTCTGACCTAATCGTCACCTTGTTACAATTCGATGAATCTCTAAATAACTACATCGTACCTTTCCGGAGAAAGGAAGACCGGGTTTGTACTGCCTCCTCATCTCGCGACCGAACCGCAACTCTACGTAGTGCTGCTCGCCTGCGGAGAGCTCCGCCCTCGACTTGGCGCCGGCCCTCGTCACGTTCAGCTCTACGACGGCCGCGTTGCCGCCGTTCGCCGGGCCGATCACCTCGGCCTGCAGCGACCAGAGCCCCGGAGTCGCGCGATCCGACAGGTACATACTGAACTTTTTCACGCCTGCATAATTACAACATAATTTGAATGTATTTGATATATATATCAAACTAAGTGAAACGTACCTTCGTCTAACGAGACTTGATCCCATAAAGCCACTTTAGTTCCCGCTGGATCTTTCAGAGAAACGGAACAGAGGAAGTCCTTTGCCATCCGCAGGTCATGATCGACGGCTAACACCCAAAACGTTACTAAAACAAGCAACAACATATAGTTTACATAAAATCAAATAAAGAGCGTTCGATGGAAACAATAAAAGTGCAAAAAATACAGATTAGGCATACTTCCAATATATAGGTTAAAGGCGACCGTATAAGTAATTAAATGATATTGTCCACAAAACTACATTCAAAGGATATTTGGAACCTTAAACATTAAAAAAATCAAGACTTTTATTGCTGGCTTCTCCTAAAATCGATCTGCCTCTGATTCGGCTATTAAAAAAACTAAGTAAATTATAGTTTCTAAACGACCAAAATTTTTTACTACCATGTAGGTACAATAGTATTGCTGTAATAACGTTAGCGCCAATTTGTGCGCACTAATGTATAGCATAGTTTACAATATTTCCTTATACCAAATGTATGCCTTGTTGCCGAAAATTATTTATCAAATAAAGATCTCCTTTCCTTTCTATTTCTTTTTCTGAAAAACAATATATTGTTTAGGTTTCTGTGCTACTTCTACCTGCCTAGCGTTTTTGGCGATGTCATTGCTCTCAAATTGTATCTTAATGAGTATTAGCATTGCTATACTTACTAGAGTCTCCTGGTCTATAGGAGTGCCTCGCCGGTCTAATGATGACGTCACGCACCGGTCCAACCAACCTCAGCAGGGAGTGACTCCTCAGGGGACAGTCCTGCTGCTCGGGAGTGCAGTTAACGAGGGTGTGAAGCGTGAAGTGGCCGGCGGCTGTCGGCGGAATCTTCAGCGGTATTATTCCGTGACCTGAACGCGAACACAACACGCTCAAGTAGATATACATTTAGATGAGTCTAATTAGCATCCGCCTATGTAATGGATACTCTAGGGAGATACCGAACAAAAGCGAAATATGAGTCACCGCGAAGCGCTCGCCTCTCATACCATCTCGGACGCGGCGTCGATAGAGTCGGCAATAGGCCGCCCCTCCTATCGACTATCTTCTTCAGCAAATTAATTTTCATGAAATCAACGCTCGAGCGTCTTTATGCCGCCATTGTGCCGGAAGGGTCTTCCCTATTGTACTATCTAATAACAACGAAATTATATTTACCTCCATACGCGAAATTCTCTAATTAAAATGGTTGTTACGTATGCGCCTACTTAAAATGTCCAGATACTAATGTCGCAAGTTCCACGCGAAGCCGATTAAGTATTCAAGTCTGCTTTCTTAATTTGGACCGCCTCCAAGAGATTTTATTTCGAGCTTCACGATGCGGCGCTATGCTGAATCTTAACGAGGGCCAGAGTCTTGAAACGTGACAGAGTTATAGTCGTATATTGTGACACCCAAATAATTCATTGTTTAACCCTAGAAGTATAATCAAAGCCGAATCGATGAACATATGCCGCTATCTTGAAGCGCATTTTAACATCTTCAATGTATCAGACAGTCACGGAGCCGGGTCCGGACTCACCAACCCTCCTTACATATTTTTTTTATTAGTGCGCTTGTATTTAAACAAAAACAATATGTTCACCATAATATTATGAATTGGTAATATTAAGAATTTAAAATCAACATCTCTACTAACTTTTATCGCCATGACTACCCTTTAACCTACTTTTCATTTTTTTTTTTTTTTTCTTTCCTTTGCAACTTCACAAAATGTGTAGAAATGGCCAAGTGTATGTTAAATTAATCTTAAATTAGTTACTACATTCAGCAAAGATTGATATACAGGAAACTCCTCTAAAATTATTCTAATTACTAAAAAAAAGACTATAATATGACAATTATTATAGTCTAGACTATAGAGAAAATTTTGGACAAACTTTCCAATTCAAGAAAAAGGATTGTGGCGTGCGGTGACTACATCGTCGATCTATTGTTAAACTCCCGAAACAGCATTTTTTTAAAGGACCTCTTTGGCTCATACGACCTGCATGCGGCTATCAATTCTCCCAGGAGGATTACGGGAACCAGTTCAAGGTGCATAGACAATATCTTCTGCAACTCACCAGATCAAAATGAGGCTGAAAATGTCACAATTCCTTTCTCGACCACAATGCCCAAATTATTTATTTTACATCATCCTTTACAAGTTCAGGTAGTAGTAAGTATGTGTGGAAAAGGCAATTTAGGACCGCCTCCATAAACGAATTCAAATCTCTTTTAACTAAAAAGAGTTTTAATACAAACTCGGCAGATGCGAATTCTGATTATGAAGCCTTCTTGCGTGTGTTCAATCTTCTATTCGAGCAATGCTTTCCCAGGGTTTTAAAGCTCCTATTAACTAAATCTAGTAATAAACCTTGGATTACCAAAGGCTAAAAATATCTTTAAACAGGTTACAAATATTGCAGGATAATTTAAAAATTTACCCAGACAATATTCACCTAAAAAATTATCATAGACTATATAAACGAATTTATGACAATGCGATTTTAGCTTCTAAAAAGATATCAATTGAGAAAGAGATTAATGAATCTGATAATAAGGTAAAGACCATGTGGGAAATTATTAATCGAGAAGGTAGAAATAAGCCCAGCTCTTGTAGGGAACCTATCCACTTAGTGTATGAAGATAGAAAATATTGTGACTCGGTATCCACACCCAATATTTTTAATGATTTTTTTATAAATGCTGTCAAAATTGTTAGCTCAAATAGGGTTAGCTCCATAGCAGCTATCCCGGAAACTCCAGCGTCAATCTTCCTATATTTAATAACACCATATGAATTTGACAAGAGCCTCAAATCGTTAAAGTCGAAATCTTCCTCTGACATCTTTTCTCACTCTGTTAAGTTAATAAAAAGTATGGCACCGGCAATCTCAAAAGCCCTAATTGACATATTTAACAATTGTATCAAAAAAGGAGTTTTTCCAGATTTAATGAAGATTGCTAAAATCCTGCCTGTACATAAGAAAGGCGATAAAACCGATCCGGAAAATTATAGGCCAATTTCGTTACTTCCAGCAATCTCGAATATTCTTGAAAAAATATGACTTTGCGATCAAATTTAATATTTTTAGTGAATGCCAATTTGGATTTCGGAGAAATATGTCTACGACTATGGCTATCTCAGAGCTAATAAACTGCGTGCATGACGCACTTCAAGATTCACTACACCCCCTGGCTATCTTTTGCGATCTATCCAGAGCATTTGACTCGGTTGATCATTCCATTCTCTTACATAAGTTAAACAGCTATGGCATACGAGGTAATGCGCAAAATCTTATAAAATCATATCTATCAAATCGCACACAAGTTGTTGATATTGAGGGATCGAGATCAACATCGAAAAAAATATATTGTGGGGTCCCACAGGGCTCGATCCTTGGTCCTTTACTTTTTCTCTTCTTTATTAATGATATTGGAAATTCGTTACCCCAAAATGTCCATATAATCCTATATGCGGATGACACTAGCTTTTTAATTAGTGATAAAAATATTCTTGACCTAAATCATAAGGCTAATAATGCTTTGAATACCGCATGCAATTGGTTTAATCAGAACAATCTCCTCAATTCAAAAAAAACCACAGGCATGCATTTCTCGTCTAATTACAGAAGGTCGATTGATTCGCCCACCCGATTAGTTCAAAACGACCAAATAAGTTTAAGCAAGGATTCCAAATTTCTTGGTCTTGTGATTGACAATAAATTAAACTGGAAGTCCCACATAAATGAACTTAGTAGTAGCCTCTCGTCTGCGATATATGCTGTGCGCAAAATTAAATACTTAGCTGGAGAATCTGCATCCCTCTCAGCATATCATGCCTGCTTCCATTCGAAAATGGCCTACGGTATAATTCTATGGGGAAACTCCACTGATAGCTCTCGAATATTTATACTCCAAAAGCAGGCAGTAAGAGCCATCGCGGGACTAACGCGAGATACTCACTGCGTTTCGTACTTTAAAAAATATAAAATATTAACAATGGTAACTGAATATATTCTTCGGTGTTTAATTTATGCGAGAACCAACGTCACAAAACGTGATTTAAATGGTGATCACCACACCATGACACTCGCCACTGGTTAAATATTGCCCTTACCAGAGTGCATCTAACACAGACTCAAAAGTCCTTCAATTACGTTAGTTTTAAGCTTTTTAACTGCCTCCCACTCAAAACTAGACTTCTGGAGTTAAAATTTTTCGAAAGTTTTATAAAAATAAAATTGGCATCCACACATGCTTTCTATACGTTGGACGAGTTCTACAGCTGTGCTGAATCGTTTGTAGTCTAAATAGTATTTATATATAAAGTTTAGGGCATGAAATGCTATTTTATAATATATCAATCTATAGGAGCTAATGGGCCCTTGCTGAGTTGGCCACGAAGACCCATTCTGTTTCAGGGTCGGTCACACTCACGGGTCAACACCCATCCGATGGCTTCCACGCATGGGGTGCGGAGCCTGGGTAGGACACTGGGTCAACCAGTCTCCCCTGGGAATCAATCCTCTGGCGCTCCTGGACGGTCTGCGCACCGAGCGGCGCAAGCCAATCGATTGTGCTCTCCGACTAACAATCGGGGGAGTCTGGGAACTGTATTGTTTCCTATAGAGCGGGGGTAGTTGTCTACCTTACGGCGACTGCTCTTGAAATGACCATTGGCCATCCGATCCCGGTTCAGAGTCGGGCAAAGGACGCCTTGGTCCGCGATAGATTCGGTTCACTCCGTTTCACCGCTTCGTAAGGGAGAGGACCGCGCAAGCGACCTCGAACTCGGAACAAATCGAGTGACCGGAGAAATCTGGTCAAAATTGGTAGTTAGGGCGCGAGTGCCGCCCGCCAGGTAACATACCTGGCTACTCGCGGTAAGGCGTTGGACTCTAACGGGTTGTGGCGTAGCTTGACAGTGGATTGTTATGTCCCAAGTCTTCTACGCTCACTGCACGAACGAACAATCGTTAAAACGTCCTGCGGTGACGGGTTCGCCCGTTGTGGTTGACAACTCAATATATATGAATATTGTTTTATTTTAAGATACGCTTCAGGCATTTTAGTTGTTAAGTTGACTATTGAAACGGTATTATTTCCAAATTGTGTTGGAATTTAATTAGTGGATCATTTAAAATTCCATTTATATATTTTTTTTGTTTTGTTTTTTTATTATTTTTATTTTATACATATTTTATTTTTTATGCGATTATTTTTATTTTATTTTGTTATGTTTTTAATTTGACACTATTGCCACTATTTACATTTCTATTATGGTTTTTCATTTTAAAATTTAACTAATATGTAATTTATCTTGACGATTTCACCAGATTAGGTATCTTTGTTGTAGATATCTAGTCTTTTTTGAAAAATAAATGATGATTATGATTATGATTGGCAATTAAAAAAATAGTACATTAAAATACACTGGTAAGTACGATGTTATTTGCATAGTAAATTAAAATATCTTAATGCGCATTCATGTTGATTTTAAGCAGATGCACCAGGATGGATATCTTGAAAAATTTAATGTTTTCATTTGCTTTTAAACGATCAGGCAATTTATTAAAAAGTTTTCCCTTATTTATTATTTATTATTTAATAAATCACTTCAGGGAGGATTTTTTTTTGGTAAATGGAAACCGCCAGCGTGATTCCCATCCACAAAAGCGGCAACTCCACCAATATCTGGAAATATAGGCCTATAAGCATATGTCATGTAGCTTTTTGAATATCTCATGTGAGACTATCTATACTCCGTTAGGCTCAACAGAATTTTGCGATGGGATCAGCATGATTAGCAGTAGAAGACGAGCTTGTCGATGATTGTGAAGAAAAATTGAGATAGTTTCTTACAGTAAGTTGCAGCTACTTATCTCCGAAATTCGTCAGTATTCTTATGCATTTGAGCACATGATTTGTTATAAAATTATTTTGATTTATCATAAAATAAAACGATCCCTTGCACGCAATTAACGTCGTCCGCGCAATGCTCGCCGGAGATACATGGGCCCGTATATTTAGAGGCCCGTCGCTGCAACCGCGATGCTATCATTGGACCGAGGTTAGAAGCGCCCCTGCCTCTCTCGTTCTAGCTATTGTTCTGGAAGGGTAGCGAATGGTTTCGTGCAGCTTGGGCCATAAGATTTACTTTGTTCTCGAATCGGCCTAACTCAAAATTCAACTCCTATTCAGAAGTCTCCTCGTGTGGAAGGCTATACCGGGTAAGACTCTCGCGTCTCAGGCCTCACGACTAGTGGATAGGTTTCTCCTGGTAGGATTGTCCCCCGGCGTTACTGGACGGTATACACACCGTTCGGGGACGCTAATCGGATGGGCACTCTGAATAATTGCTGAAGGAGTCTGGAGACTATAGAAAAATACTGTCTCCTAAGCAGCCGGGACCACTCTTGAAATGACCATTTGGCTACCTGATCCTGAATTCAGAGCCGGGCAAAAGATGCCTTTGGTCCCTGATAAATTCAAACTGAATCACCGCTGAATTACGGAAGGTAGAGGCCGCGTAAGCAACTTCGGTCCCGTAACCAGTCGGAAGGAAGCAGGTATCCTGAAGGTTAATTTCAGACGCAGATATCCTACCAAAACTGGTAGATAGGGGACGAGGTAGCCCTACTGGGTTACCTTCCTAGTGCCTTGCCCTAAGGCGTTTGACTCTGGCAGGTTCGGGGGTTTGCTGGACGGTATGTTTGTGCCGTCCCAAAGTCTTCTACGTTCATCTCACGACTGAAGAAGGATCACATATCGTTATACCAGCCGTCCAACTGTTGAGCTGGACGCTTTCTCTTCACGAACTAAGGGGATGTCTATAACTAGCTTCACACTGGTTTCTTCTCATTTAATCTCATAATTTAAGAAGTATATTTGTGTAACTTTAAGCATTGTTTTACTTTTGGTGTTTACGTTGTTCTTTTATTGACATTTTAATTCCAAGTTTATTTGCTTTTTGATTACAATTTCATATTATTATATTCTCAGTAACTCAGGTAGACGCTCTGCGTCTTAAATGGTTTTTTTTAATGGGGGTTAGCTGCACCAAAAGTAAATTGTACTCTGCGGAAAAATATACAAATATTTCTATGTAAAATTATAAAACAACACATTAAAGAAACAACAAAAAGTGAAATAAAGACGAAAAGACACAAAAAATATACTTAAAATAATACATACAATTTATAAAACAATAATATAAAGGGTGGGATATTATTGTAATGTAAATACAAAATGATTATATTGTGTTTTGTGCAAGTAAAATATAAGTATGCTTAGATAATAAAATCATTATAATGATAAAAATGTCAAGGGCTGTATGGAATATAACAATAATAAATGTCTCCCGCAGATCTCGACAAGAGGTAGGAAGGCTACACGATGCGGACGGTGCAAACTTTTGCAATCGCGGCGCACTCTCACTCAATAGATCCCAAGTTAGGCAACGAAACTTATCGTAAGTCACTTCGACTCGTACAAACGACAGGACATTATTGTGACACGGCCACTTTGGAAACTTTTAAGTATACTTTGAAAATTTCGCTGGGTGAATTCACGGAGCGGTGATTTCTCATTAAGGGCTGCCTTGCATACGATAACGTTGTCATGGCAAATGCGATTAGGAAAATTTCACTTGTTTTAGTTACCATTCTACAAAGGGACGAAAAAAAATATTCATATATGATAAATAATACACCGTTTCCCATAAATAATATTAACGTGTCAATCATCAATCACTTGTTTGAGTCGGTCCGTTGTTAGCTATAAAATAATACTGAATGTACGAAAGTTCAACTTAAATAATGCTTTTAATCAATGATTTTCGTGTAGATTCACCTCATGTAAAATGAAATCTTCTAATAACTTAAACCATGTTTTTTTCACAAAAATGTGGACATCCGTAATACTTCATTTTATTTTTTTATGGGTAAACGAGCCTACCTTTTCAGTTGGTGCTTTTAAATCGGGGATACAGTGTTTATTCAATTTATCGAAATGTTAACCTTTATTATTTATGTCGTTTTGTCATTTTAATTAAAGTTGGTTAATACCTTTGCTGTAGAACTATCGTGCACATAAATGAATTAACAATTTAGTAGAGGTTTTCTCTGCCTCCTCGGAATTGATTTTTACCCCTTTTAAAAATATATCCCAATACATTGTTTGCAGTTCTTGATCATATTGGAAATGTTGTGCTAGACTGTCAAAAGCTGCAATGGACATCCTTGGCACATGAGGTGTTTTTTTAAAAATGAGTACAGATTTCTAACTTGAACCGTCGTTATCCAAGGCCAAATTGTCCAAGTGCCGAAGAACTGTAATAATGCAGGTACGTAGATAAAGAGTAATGACCTAATGAAATACAGAAAAAAGTTTGCTGGTCATTCGCATTATCAAAATTCCAATATATCAGCCTTGAATCGTAAAACAAAATCATATAAATATCCTAATCCAAACATTTACCTAGTTGAAATCATTTTATTCGCACACGAATACGATAGAGAGCGAAGCCTTAAACTGGGCGGAGAGGAAGTGCAAAGAACGAACCGCGCGACGCGGCCCAATGGCGAAGACGGATGGCAGGAATTCCCTTTACATTTCATTAGTTTTCCGCTTGGCGAGGAAAGTTTTTAAGTGGCTCAGTTTTCTTTTTACGCGTGAAAAGTTTTCATCTTCACAGCCGCCAAACGGAGAAAGGCAGTGAAGAGGGGGGAGGGAGAGCCAGGGAGGTCGCTAGCATCCTGCATGCGGCGACGATTGATCATCCGACGATCACGCAGTGTGATTTTATAAAAGCCTTTTTAGTTTTAGCAAATTTATTGTGATATATGAAAAGCGGGGACACGACACGCATATCTTGTTGTCAGGAATGTTCCGATGAAATCATAAAGCAGTCTAAAAAGTCATATTATGTATGTACCCGGCGGCTATTTAAACACATTTTAGAATTTTTAAAAGGAATAAAATGATACATATTTTTTTACGATATAATATGATATAGTTAGTAGATATTTTAGTATATATGTTGACTCTCTATGTTTTCCTGAAACGATATTGTGTAGTATGTATGTGTAAATCTAGCAGATGTGTATGCGTATCCGTAGATCCAGCAGTTGCACCACAGTCTCTTTTCCGATATTTTTATATATTGCCGGATAACACTTCCATTTTGCTTTTGCTATCACTTAATATGAGGTAATAATACACAATGAATAAATAGAGAAAGCGGAATCGTTCAATTGATTTCGAAGAAGCACCGATCATTCACATACGCGGACACCACGAAGAAACGTAGTTAAAAAACCCTAAATACTCTCGCCCATTAATTTAATTTTTATAAATTTTAATGGTGACAAATTTTGTCGACATACACCACCTAATTAACGCAAAAATAATGAAGTTGCAGAACATTTTAAACGAATTGAAAGTTTTTTAGTTACAAGATTTTTCCTAAAATACTTATTTACCTATATAAAGTCTTTTTATATCTTTTTTATATATTTATGTATATCTTTTTGTTACTATTTTTTGATCTTTTTAATAAAATCTAAATTTTGACCCCGCTTTTTTAAATTTTTGCTCAACCAATGTTATCGGATTTATTCTAACCTCTTCTGGAAGGCGTATCAACTTACTAACTATAAAAAAATGGTATTTTAAAAATCCTAATCAAAAATCATAAAGCTATTTCGGCTTGTGTGATTCATTGTTTCGTGTGTGTGAATCACGGTTTACAAATAGTTAATTCGTAGAAATCTACTCTAGATGTCGGACGACATTGGCGAAGTTTCCAGTCTAGTTCACTAATGGATCGGCGGAGCGTTGAGAAACTCCTGCACATTTTGGTTGATAATCCGCCACTTTACTCCCGAACTGGCCGTGCTGACTTGCAGGTCAGCTGCCAACCTATGCTAACTTAATTAAAGTTTTGGTGAAATTTAATTCGACACTAGATACGTTCGTAGTGAGCTTCTATGCCATTAATACTAATTATGTATATCTTTGAAATGTTAACGGCTTTTATTCCAGAATTACTGAACTTACAGAGTAGGAGCAGAGTACACTCCTCAATACTTTTCCTGAGACGAGTGGTAATTAGCGGTATCCGAATAATATAATTAAAGCGATTAATATAAGTGGGTTGCGTTTACGTCGCGCGAATACGCCGCGCGGAGCGGCAATAACATCGCGAATCTTGTCGTATAATGTCCAAACTTTGGCAATTTCGAAACGCCGTTCGTTCGAATGAGTACCTAAAAGGGAGTGAGCGCGGATTTTCCGGCCCGTTTCCCATATTTAATAACCCATATTGAGGGCTCAATCAACTCGAGTAATCGCTCGAAATGTGAATTTGAGGTAAAACTCATCGCGGCTATAATGAAGGGTTGATTGCAAATTCGAGCAATTTGTCTTGTTCGAAGAATCAGTGCTGAGAAGTCATTTTATGTCAAAAATGGATGACATATTTGTTTCCATGGATATCTAAGAACCATACATGTTGCAATCTGGTTTTAGAATTTCTAGTTAAATGTTAACGTTTGACTATGAAAACTTTATACAATTTTGTGAAACATAAAACCTTTGCATATTAAAATCAGCAAGATTTTCTTCAAGGACGTTAAGTGTTGACTAACAACAACTCAAAAGATGAATTCACCGAGTACCTAACCGTCAACATAAGCAAAACAGTGCAGGTTGAAGTGGTGTAAACTGATTTTAAAACTATATTTGACCGCGTCAATAATTGTATACTCGTCCGGAAACTTGAGTCTCTAGGCATTCACCAAGGGGATCTCCTGAGTTGGTTCGTTTCCTACGTCCGCAATCGTAGTCAGGCTGTTATCATTAGTGGACACGGTTTTAACCTCATTTCTGTCCCATCCGCTCTACCCCAAGGTACGTATCTCAGTCCACTGGTCTTTAACCCATACATAGGCGATTTTGTTTCCTTATACTATAATAATAATATATTTGTAACGCTATTCATGTATCTATATGTTTACACATCTGTATTTATACTTGGTCTATATGTTATGGTATTACTACAAGGAAGTAAAGTATTTGGGAGTCTCGCTCGACCAGAGACTAACCTAGAACAGCCACCTAGGCAAAACAATTCAAAAAGCTAAAAGTGCTTTGGGTATAAGCACTTCTAGCTTGTTGGGGCCTGCACTGGCAGGGAAAAATTGGGGCCTTAACCCTAAGATCTCCCACTGGCTATAAACTGCCATTGGCTATAATCACGTACGCCTCGGTGATATGGTGCAACAAAGCAAACCAGAAAACTGTGATGACCAAACTAAGCAATATCTAAAGGACGGCGTGCCTCATGACAACTGGCGCTATGTCCTCCGCTCCTGGAGCAGCTCTAGATGCACTGCTGAACTTACTGCCCCTACACATTCACTTGCAACAGATGGCAAAAGCCAGCATGTACAGGCTGTCTGCCCGGGAGAAGGTAAACCGGATCTCACAAGCACTAAGATCAGCTCTAGACTCAGTCAGTGCAACTCCAACCCTCAACAGGGTATTAGACACCATGCTTCCACTCCTAAACTTTGGAAAACTTTTTACAGTGGAACTGCCGCCCAGAGACGACTGGCTAAAAAGCCAACTGCAATGGGAGGCCGGTAGCCTTAAATGGTATACTGATGGGTCCAAATCGGGACTGGACGTAGGCTGCGGTATATATGGAGAGCGACCAAACTTCCAAGGAAGTCTAAACTTGGGGAAATACGCCTCCATATTCCAAGCGGAGGTATACGCCTATTATTGAAGGTGCGGATATCAACCACCATAAGAACTACGCCAACCACCGTATCTATATCCACTCGGATAGCAAGGCAACTCATATGGCACTAGCTTTGAATACCATTAATTCAAAGCTAGTGCAAACCTGCGTATCACTACTGAATTCCCTGGGCAAAAAGAACCGTGTAATTTTAAGATGGGTTCCCGGCCATACAGAAATCGAGGGAAATAAAAAAGCCAACGAACTCGCTAAGACGGGAGCAAAGGGAAAGGTCCACGGTCCTGAACCTTGCTGTGGCGTACCAAAAAGCCTTGCAAACCTAATGCTCAAAAAATATGTATAAAACAATCCGTCAACCACTGGAACAGCACGGCAGGGTTGAATCATTCCAATGTGCTAATTAAGGCTTAAGCTAATAAGACTTCCCGGGAGGCCTTATCGCTAAATAGGAACAATCTACGCATAGGGTAAAGCGAGGTCACTTGAACCACGGGGTCAAATATACACATCTCCAAACCACTCGGAGCACACAACACAGTATTCCAAGCAGAATGTATGGGAATAATAGAAGCTTGCAACGCAGTGAAACAGCGGCAGCTAAAACACGAAAACATATGTATTCTATCGGACAGCAGGTCAGTGCTACAGGCACTGGGAAGCGATAGATTTACATCTGGGCTCATATACGAATGCCACCAAAGCCTCCTCGAGGTATGCGGAAAAGGCAATAAGGTGACACTGAAATAGATCAAGGGACACAGTAACTCAAGAGGAAACGATGCTGCGGATGAACTAGCCCGTAAGGGCTCAGACACACCGGCATACGGACCCGAACCTATCGTGCCCCTACCCTACTCGCACATAAACAACCAACTTGACAACCACTACAAACAACTACATCAAACACACTGGAAAGAGATAGACACCTGCAGACAAACCAAAGAAATAGTAGTGGAATACAACCACAAACTTACCAAAACACTTCTAAGGACAAAAAGGCCCCAACTACGCAAACTAGTGGGACTGATAACAGGACACAACACACTAAACAAACACCTCTTCAACATGGGCGGAACGAATAGCCCTATGTGCAGAGCATGCATGGAGGCGGAAGAAACCACAAAACACATTCTGCTAGATTGTAAACAGGTAGAAGTATACAGGACAAAACACCTTGGGACTCCAGACACCCTGCGCGAGGCAGCAGGAAACCTGAAAGCCCTGCTGGCTTTCGTCGAGGAACTGGGGTGGGTGGAATAGCGCTACCCCCGTTACACGCAAAATAGGCACACTGGATGTCGACTTGCGGAGGAACGCCCAGTATAACTAACTAACTAACTAACTAACCACGGGGTCAAATGAACCACCCATATTATAATGAAAACTGTATACGTAATGGAAATTTTGGGAATGCCAGCTAAGTCAGCGGATCAAGTTCGCAAATCCGCCGCTGTACCAGTTGCTAAATCACGTTCATTGCGTGAGCACGAATGCCATGTTTCATTTTTTTGCGCTGAAAGTAACGAATCTATTCACATTTTTCGTCTTACGCACAATATCTTGCTGGTACAGCTACACATTAAAATTATTTTGACTACATAATAAATATATTAAGCATTTACAATGTCAAGAATATGTTATATTTGACATATTTAAGGATAGGGGGTTAGTTGAGCCAAAACAAATGGGGTCACTTGAGCATGGCTCAATTGACCCCGCCTTTTTTTACCTTATTTACATGTTCTATTTATTTTTATTATAATGTGAACTTACAAAAGCAAAGCTGAAAGGGAAGAACACATAAAAGAGGCTGCAGAATATGTTGTGAGACTGCTTCCTAAAGGAAAGATCGCTTCGACAAAAATGCAAAAAAGTAGGAAAAGACGGTGAGAAAAACGATTTTGTCTTCTAATAAGGAATATTCTGATGATAACACTGAATACGAAGAATATTTCTGCCTTATTTGTGTCGAGGCTTTTTCAGACAGCTTTCCAATTGAAGAATAAATTAAATGCCATAATTGCCGAGAATGTGCTCATACCAAATACATTCCTGGGTCTGGTCCATTTTTTATATGCCAAAATTGTGACAGTGATTGAGTTTTTTTATTATTGTGTAGTGAATAGCTTTTGTTTAATATAACATATTTTAATTAAAGGAGTAAATAGCTATTATTCGTTTCATTAAATTATTTTATAGAAAGCATTGCACTGCAATTATGTAGGTTCAATTGACCCCGTAGGGGTATATGGGGTCAGATGAGCCACGCGACCTTCGCCAGTAAAATCGTTATTTCATCCTCTTATGAATATTTGTTTTAGCAATTGAAGTAACCTAGTCTACCTTGAATACCTTGTATAGGTCTACCTTGAATAAAATAAAGCTTACACTGTTTTGAACAAAATCCGGTTCAACTGACCCCACTCTACCCTACTGGTGAGGGCGCTCACGGGGCATTGTGGCCTGAACAAACACATGTACAACCTCAAGCTCCGAGACACGAAAATGTGCAGGTTCTGCCAAGTGGCAGAGAAAACTCCCCAGCACCTCATGTGCGAGTGTGGCCCGCTGATGCGTAAAAGATACACCCACTTGGGTGGTCATTACCTCCAACCTGAGGAGGTAAAACAATCTGGCGCCAAAAGCCTGTTGCGGTTCCATACTGAAAATTGACAGAGTAATATGTATGAAATTCGTTATCTCCTTACAGCTACTACCGCTTGTCGAAAGTTCTCCAATCGAAAGTTTTCCAATCTGGGGAGTATATTTTGACAGTAATTTGCAGTTTGAGTCAGGAGTCTATAAAAAAATCACGGTAATTAAAGACTAGTGACTATCAGTATCTACTGGCATTCGCACTAACTCATCGACACTCTCTCATTATTTTCTAATTGAATCACAGCGACTGGGGCATTATGTATATGGGATGACGAAGACAAGGATACAGAGGGTGTAGAGAGCTTGAGCGAGATTCTGTTTTTTAATCCCGCCTCAGAGTCATGTTATACCATATCTTTCCTAGCAGCTCCATATTAAATATAAAACGAAGACGTAAATTACATGTTGCGACATAGTAAATAAAATAGTGCGAAATAATTTGCATGGATATTTATGTATATTCAAAATTAGCAAGGTCGAGAAACATTAGGGCCCAGGAAATTGCCTGCAGTCCCTCGCCATGAAAGGAATAGCTTTGAAGACAGTTTCCCATACCTTATCGCCGTGACCTAGACAATGCTCTTTTGGTCATGAGGAAGTACTCTGCAGCCATTTTAATGAAGCTTACAAAGCAATATTTATAAGTGAACCAGTAACAGTTATACAAACGAGCGTCTTGAAAATCAGGTAGCATTTTAATCACTTAGCTACTAGTGGTTTTGGCGCATTTCTTTTTTTTCTGTTCTATATCAAGTCTGTTTTCAAGTCGTAATTTTCAATAATTCTGTTTTAATAAAATCACATTTTAATAAAATGCTATTTCGTTAAAACAATTGTATTATTATTTTTCAATAAAATATATCACTTATCCTTTGGTCTACTTTTTCTTTAAGTGCCTTCTCCGTCAAGACATTTCAGTTGGAGTCGTCACCGCGGTATATAAAATCGAT
The DNA here is from genome assembly GCA_944548615.1 of Micropterix aruncella. Lineage (NCBI taxonomy): Eukaryota > Metazoa > Arthropoda > Insecta > Lepidoptera > Micropterigidae > Micropterix > Micropterix aruncella. The sequence continues at coordinate 150,049 of OX155959.1, forward strand.
AGATCGTTAACATAGTGCTAGCGATTTATCTGACCAGCAGCTGACTTTGTAAGTCAAACTGACGGTCATTTTAAAGATTTTTTTAAATTGAAAATTAAGATTTAGCTTATAACAGTTCCGGTATCGTTTACAACACTACAGCTCTGAGACAAATGGTTTAAATTAATATGATTACAGCAATCGCCTTAAAGTAAAATTTATATTGCTGACTGTACGTTATATCCAATTGTACGAAATTTGAACTCCGGATCGTATGTCCCTTTAAAATAAATCCAAATGGGATCAATATATCATATAATGAGTGGGATGATATGCCACAGGATCCGCGAACGATTAAATGATAATTAGATTTTTATCGATTTTAATATGTTTCCACCATAACTCCAGATTTCCAGAAATCACAACAGCTCGCGGTAAACACACTTGAATTTCTATTATCCTGGTACATCCAGGAGTGCAACTTATGTTAAGTATTTATGTTAAAATGTCGTGAACTTTTGAGTCTCGCCTCTAAGGTTACCGAAACTGAAAGTACATATTATGTACTTTCAGTTCAGGTTTTTGTTTGTCAAAAATAATTTAATTTAATTACTCCTTGTGACATTTAAGCGTAAGAAGTAGGTACTCGTATTTAGGAAATAATGTTCTAGGTGCAGAATCGTGTGATATTTGTTTTGTTACTTTTAATATTATATTTGAAATTAAAATTATGATTTAAATACAAATTAAATAAACTATATCTTTTGCAGTATCACTGACGACATAACAGATCTGACTGAATGACTGTATATGAATTATGATTGCCTAACTGATTTAAACGAATGATTTGTAGGTGTGTGGGTGGGTGGGTGTGGGTGGGTAGGCCTTGGTATGTAGACAAAGGGTGATACGTTAATGTCCCGGCCGAGAGCGTATATTTGTCGAGCGTCCAGCTGACGTTGACGTTAACGTTCGTTTATCCTCGTCGCATAAAACGGCGACTGTTTTGAAATTCAAAACGACGCGCCGCCTCGAGGCAGCCGCGCCGCCATTTTTCATCGCGAATAAATATTTCTCCTCCATTTCCGTTCGGCTGCGATTCAAATTACGTCACGACAGCGAGAGACCGAAATATAAATGGACTTGCGATTGTCACAAGTAAGCGTCTCATAGATCGCCACGCAAACCTAAAAAGCACAAAGCTGTTGTTTCTCTAATGTTGCATGGCGAACAAGTATTGCTGCGAGATATGTTATTTCAATAGAACAACATGTTTTTCAAAATATTATAATATAATGTCACAGCAGGCTCATTGCCCGAACTTCTGGCATTGATATAGCAGTCTCCAAAATGAACTCCGATCTGAATATAATTCCACAATGGGCAACGGAATATGGGCTATTATTGAACCCTAGCCGCGAGCGATGAGGTCTGAATTAATAATGAGGTTAGGGTTACCCACTTATTTATACTAGTCGCGCTGCCATGTTGTCGACTAGTTAACGCTGCGAGGTCACCAAAAGGGTTAATTGATCCCAGCAACCTAAGCGAAACTTCTTAGTTAAAGAGAAAAGTGTGTGCACCAGTTAATTAAAAATGTAATTTTACTGTTTTCTCTTGACATTGTTGCGAGAATCGTTACAATGGTAGTATAATCATGTACGCACACTCTTTTGAGTGAAATAGACTAAACAAACCGATGTACGATTTATTTATTTAAAAAATCATTATATATAGTTTATTAATATCAATTACTATTATTATTATTTCGTTAAATCGCTGTTTATGTGCTTTTGTTCTTTTTTTGATCGAATTATATTGAAATATATATTTTACCTTGTAACATGGACATTTTATATATAATTGTATCTTCGGACTATTTAAATTTAATTCTTTAACTATTTATTGCGATATCATTTTTCCATTTATTTCGATTCAGTATTATTATTATTTCTATTGTTTTGTATTTATTACGACATTATATTATTATTATTCAATTTGATTATTTCATCATTTATTGAATGTTATTTTCCAGGACACTACAGCTATAGTTACATCACACTACACTACACTACAGTTACATCACACTACACTCAAATTACAGTGTTTATTAGTATTAGTTAATATTTAATATTATTTGATACCTAGCATATTTTTAAAATGAAGTTGTCTAAAGTATGCACAAGCCACTGTCTACTTGGTATGCTTGCCTTAGTAAGGGCCGTTGATTTGAAAAAAATGTGGTCTGCGGTGCTTTCTATTTTGATATTATTTACATTTAAGGCTCTAATTTTAAACTTACAATGTACTGCCGTGAAAAATTAGCATTTCTTCAATAAATAAATAAATAGATAGTCTCTAAATCTAGCAATTTAATCGAGAAGCAAGGGACTTTTAGCGCGATCCTAATAAAGAACGGCGCGCGGTGACAAAGGCCGCTCTGTTTGTGCTTGCCCTCGGAACGAGATTATTTAAATCGACTATTCATATGGCATTCGACGTGGGTAAACAGGGCGACGCGACGCGCGACGTCACCGCAACGCACCCGCCAGCGAAATACATCCGCTCGTAAGCCCGGATGTTGGCGCACGACCCCCGACACCTTTACGCACACGACACTCATTTTATTTCACTTTATTCCATAAACACACCACTATATATATAATAACTATAACTACATTGTATCTCTCATAGTATGCTTATACTAATACTGATCTTAATTTTAATGTAATTGTGATCGTCTAAACTCGTGTTAATTTATTTATTGATTTTTCATACAAGAAGCCAGTTAGTAGGAGTTCTATAACAAAAACTGCCTATTTTGTTGTCTTGTTTTCGCGCCTTTGTGCAGATTATGTTCGCTGCACCCGTTTTTCCATGTTTTCCCCGTGTTTAGTCATGTTTCCTGTTGGTTTTCGATGTTTTCATGATTTTCTCCCATATTATGACAATTAAAAGAACCATGTTACGAAATTTCGTAAATGTCAAATTTTTGACAGATAGAGCTGTGCAGTCATAATTTTTATCGCCTTAAGCGATTCTTGCGATTAATCGCGGTTGTGCTGGTCTAGCCCTACCTGTTATGGGCGATTTCCGCCTTGCAATCCTTCTGTTTCGATTCAAGATGGCTGGGACACAGACGCATAGGTTCGGCTGTGAGAATTGGCGACCGCCGTAAGGGAGAAGCCGGAAAGTGACCGCCTAGCGGTAAAAAATTATTATGTGAAGTGTGTGTGACTTATCTGGTAAGCATTTAATCTCCTTTTGGGTAGCTTTTCAAGTAGGATCCTCGCGATTTTAACATATTTTTCTATTGATCGCAGCTTGCGGCACCTATGAACTTCTGACACATGCGTATTTTAATTGCTGCTAAATAAGTGACGAAATCGTCGCTAAATGTGACGGGACTTGCCTCCACGTCAGGGATTTTGCCTTCATATCCGGAATTAACCTTTTATTTGGCTGAACACATGTGACGCGCCGATAAGCGGGAATTGCAGAAAGGGTGTCTGCGGGCGATTAAACACAAATACTTTACATACTCTCGTGTTTCTTTTTGTGCTTTAGTCTTTTGTGTGTCTGAGGAAAAGGGTTTTCTGTTGGCCAAATTCACTGCCGATCAATATAGCCCACTCTCTGAGATCGATTTTTTTAGGTTAACATTTTTTCAAAATTTCTTTCGGGTATCTTTTTTTTTATATAATTAGTTTCCTTCTTTTTCTTTAAAAGTAGGTGGCGTCCTTTTACTTGCAATCTTTTGGGTTTTGGTGGTTCCTACCGTGTTTCTTCCAAACACGGAAATTAGTATTTTGCGGTTATAAGTTGGTAAAACCAATTTCAGAGTATACAGAGTATTAGAAAAGATCTCCAATTTCCTTAGTAAATATAAAATAACATTTATGTTAATGTGTATTAACTTATTCTTTACCTTTTAAGGTTCTACAGTTAGCTTTGGTCGATATCCTAAACGTCAGGCAATGGACTGTATTTAATTAAGGTGTGGTGGGCGCTGAGCATCCACAGTGGAAATAGATCCAGGATTAAGAAAAGGAGTACCTCAAAACACCGCTTCCTTCCTGATCTTCGCTGGCTGCTTCGCTGATGGGTAGCTATCCAGACGCTGGTGCTGATCCCGATGAAAAAACTCACTAAAATGTACGGCACTTCCGAAAGTTATTTTTATGTAATTTTTCTATCTCGGATAGACGAGTATTTCACGACGTGCGATACGATCCGCAGCGCGTAAATTTGATAACTGAATCGTCGACCGCGCAGATGGTCCGAGCTATGACTTTTCGTAGGTACTTATTTATTATAACAGGGTATAAAATATATTAGAAAACATTTATTTAGGATTAGGGAGGAATAAGACTTAAGGATACACCAGGCGTGTCCAAGCTTTATATAGGTAGGTATAGTAGATGAATATAAATAGTCATATTAATAACTATTAACACCTATTAGTTAACAGTGAATAAAACAGAACATCAAAAATAGGGTCCAAAATAAAATAACCCGTCTAGGTAGTGAAATAATCGTTACGAATTATCACTCAATCTAGAAAAGTCTATTTTGTTAAAATCCCTAATATAACAGAGCGGATTCTTGGCAAGTAGTCTTAGATTTTTGTTTTAACCTCCTGGGTACATTTGTACTATACATAGTACGTTAAAAAAAATAATTCTGAGGTCAGCGTTTAAAATTGCGACACCAAAATATGAAAAACCAAATTTCCCAGTGTTTCCCAAAGATATTTACAGGGTATGAAATCTAATTTCGCTAATGAATAAACTTCTCATCTGTTATTATAAATGTGGTATATTTAAAACGTACGCAGTCGCTTGCCCTTGAGCGCAGGCGCAAAATGAATTAAAAATAATCGGAGTGACGGATTCTAGAGAAACCGACACACGAAAGATCCGTTCGCATCGCCGTAATGACCGAGTCAAGGCTATGGCTCGGAGGAGCGAGCGATCGCTCATTTTGGAAACACCGGGTTCCGAAATGGAATGATGCGTCGGAACGGTGGTAAGGTGAAGCCAAAGAAAGAAGCCGGCTCTTCGGAATGCAATGACTAATAGGTTCGGTGGAATGGTGAAGTCAAAGGAGTACCTTTATCATCGCAACTTGGAGTGGAACGGCCAGTCAGGGCAATATTTGTCGGGTTTAAATTCGGACTAGAACCCGCTTTTCCGGATATGATTTTTTGCTAATGGAATAGGCGCCGGAATGGTCTCCAACAAGGAAAACGTAATGTCTCATCACTACACCGTTCCTAAACAACGTGACTTCAAACAACGTATTATGTTTCAAATTCTGCTTTAGATATATTTCGGCCTTAATTAAGTTTCTCGTCTCGTGCAAAATTGTCGCTATATTCATTAGAGGTGACCCAGGGGTGACCTTGGGCGTTTCTGGTTTCACTTATTAATTAATATTTTTCCCCTTGTTACCTAACAAAGGCGACAAAGTCTGAATTAAGAATGAGTTAACCCCTCAAATATGAGGCGTCCAATAATGGATGCCCACTTATTTATATTAATCGCGCGAATACGTCATCGACTAGTTAAGGGTGCGAGGTCACCAAAGGATTAGTTTATCCCAGCAACCCAACCGAAACTTCTCAGTTTAAGCGAAAAGTGTACGAACCAGTTAATTATTAATTAATTTGACAGTTTTCTCGCGACATTGTTACCCGTTTCGTTACTTCTAAGTTGTTATAAAAGTGGGTTTAAACTCATATTTTGGTCTGGAAAATAGGAAGTGGGCGCGGCGGGAACAATTCAAATAAGGCAACATTGTTATCGCGGCTGCAAAGGCACGTAACTGGGCCAGTAAACACGTGCCAAGTCAGTTGCGCAGCAGCAGTAACGGCGCGGTGCAGTGCAATGCGGAGCAGAAAACGAAGTGCAGGCGGGTGACGCAACGGAAAGTGTAAATGCTAGCCAATGTAGGCAGGCTAGCGTACCAAACACAAAAGTACGAGTACTCAACACCGACGGAACCGAGCGACAAAAACAATAAAACCGAGGCTGGATTCTCTTGGCAGCAGGCCGCGCCGTCAACCAAAAATCAATTTACATACTCTAACACACTTTCCAAACTAAATTCATTTAAGAGTATTTTATGACGCGAGCTTGCGTTGAAAATGGAGGCGCATCCACAACTCCATAAAAACCTATAGTCCAATTGCAAAATAATAAGTAGATGAATAATGTTGTAGATGAAAAAACTATAAAGCTTGGAAAACCATTTGAAAATATCGCCCTATATCCATTGCCTTTAAACTTAACAACGTCTTTAAAAAAGTAGTATTTGACCAATTATATCCTGCAATTTCCATATCAGTGTCAAGGCATAACCTGTTTAAAAACTTTTACGGCTTACATCGCATCTAACATGAACGAACAAGATTGATGTAACAAGTTTGATGTAATCTATGCTAACTACTCGAAGGCTTTCGATTATAAAATAGAGGAACTATGCTATTCCTATTCAGTAGGTAAATTACGTGGGTTCTAGATGAAGTGCTATTAATATATGCAGACCAGTCGAGACGCTAAAAATAAAGGCGATTTAAATGCAGTTTTTTATGCTGGCGCGCCTGAAGATTTCGTCAGACAGGCAGCGGTTAAACGGTACTGTAAAACGGCTTTCCGAGAAACGTTGTCGACGCCAACTCTCGTAAATATGCCTCTGTCTTTCTGTTTCTACATCTGGTCATAACTTCATAGAAATGTTATATTTAAAATAAATACATTTAAAATATTCCGATGCATGTATACGGATTTACAATTTCAATAATTAGAATATCAAAATACTAGTACCTACAGTGACTAGATTAAATCGCTTCGATTTGTTAAGCCATGGAAACGCCAAAACTTCTCAGAACGGTGAGTAATCTAGACACCATATATTTTACCTACTGACCTAGAACTTGCATATTTTTAACATACATACAATTAAACCAGTGATAAGAGTTCCTACACAAGTCAGAATTACAAAATTAATCAAATTTGTATATATGTAAATATACACCAAATCACTAAACATGCAACACAAACGAGGGGCACCACCTCATAAGCACTTGCGTCCCAAAACAATGACAACGTTTGCGCAAAGACATTTTTCATATATAGCGCCAAAGATTTTTAATGAATTACAATTTAATTTGAAGACAACCACTAAATAAAAAATCCACTGGGATAGACAATTTTCCAGTTGATATACTAAAGAAATCCAGTGATATTTTATCTAAACCCCTCAGTATATTATTTAATATGTCGTTAAGTAATGGTGTCTTCCCTGAATGCTATAAAATGGCAAAAATAGTACCGGTCTTTAAAAAAGGTGATATACATAATATCGAAAACTATCGACCCATATCTTTATTGACCGTATTCTCTAAGGTTCTAGAAAAAATAATAGAAGTCAGGATACGTGATTTTTTGAAGAAAAATAATATTTTGAGCAACACACAATTTGGTTTTATGAAAAAGAAATCGACCCAACAGGCAATGTTGAAGTGTTGCAATCAAATACATACATGTCTAAATATGAAAAGGTATTCGGCTGCCATTTTTTGTGACCTCAGTCGAGCCTTTGATTGCGTCCAAACCGATCTTCTACTTGCAAAATTAGACTATTATGGCATCCGAGGTACGGCAAATAACCTATTCAAGACTTATCTGCAAAACAGAATGCAAAAAGTGGAAATAGCCAATATTGGCAGAGATCTAATCGAGTCCGTAGCAACTTCCGAAATACTTACTGTCAATATTGGAGTACCCCAAGGCTCAATTCTTGGACCGATGCTTTACATTATTTACATAAATGACCTGAGTCCAAATCTATCTAAATGTGAAGTCACCCAATTTGCAGACGATACTAGCGCTGTAGTTGAAGCTGACAACATAAATACGCTCACTGCCAATCTCAATACATCTCTTGGTGAACTTGATGATTGGTTTAATGCGAACAAGATGTGTCTAAATATGTCTAAAACTGTTATTTTAATTTTAATAGCAAGACATCATCTATAAAAGTTAACTACCCGGTTGAACTTGCGGAATCAGTTAAATTCCTCGGACTACATCTGGATGCAAAGATGTCATGGAATCTACATATAGAGCATGTTAAGTCAAAACTTTCGTCAGCCTGCTATGCTCTATTACGTATCAGAAATTGTTTGGAGAGAACTGAAGTAATATCGGCCTATTACGCGCTAGTTGAGTCACACCTGCGCTATGGTATTCTTTTATGGGGTAATGCAGCACACATCAACAGTGTATTGACTCTCCAGAAAAGAGCCATACGTGCGATAGTAGGTATTGGTCCACGGCAGTCATGTCGTGAACACTTCCAAAAACTAGGGATATTGACCGTATATGCGATTTTTGCTCAAGAAGCTCTTTGCGAATTCTATTGCAATAAGAGCTCGGCCATATCCCACGAGGAAGTACATCGGCATGACACCAGGAATAAAACCCTGTATCTCCAACCGTTCGTAGCACGTACTGCCAAGTTCCAGGCGACTAGTCGATACTTAGGCCTCAAACTTTTCAATAAATTGCCCGAGAGATTAAAAGCAATTAAAAACATCGATATTTTCAAGAGATCCATCCGAGTCTATCTGCTTAAAATCAACATGTATGCCCATAACGACTTCTTAAAATATTTTGAAAATACATAGCATCGTATCTACCCATTTAATCTAATACATATTATTTACCGTTAATTGTTTTGTTGTAAACTGTTATCATATAGTCTATGTTTTTGTAAATTGGTAAGTTTAAAACTATATATTGTATATCATCTCTTGTCTAAATTGAGTAACTAGTGATTAATTACTGTCATTCCTACAGAATTGTATGGTTGTATTGGAAATAAATACCTTTTACTTTTACTTTACTTTACTTTACTAATGGAATAAAAACAAATAAACAAATTTCTCAGCTACTGTTGGAATTTGGAAGACATGAGATTGAGGTGCTCATCTCCGTCATTCTCCATTAAGCGCCCAATATTTAACCTAACAACTAAATCTTCTGTTTTTATTTGTTGCTTCTAGGATTATTATTATCTTTTTTTTTCTGTATTATTTATTGACTAGCAACTTGACTATTTTAATTACTACTTATTATTACTGGCTTTTTATTTTATTTTTATTTTTTAAATTATTACCTCTATGTTATTTTTCTCTGTTTACTGATTATCATTGCAATTATAATTTTATTGATTTTATTATTATTATTATTTTAATAATATTTTAACTGGATATATTTTGATTTCTTTATTACTTTTTTATTTTTCAACATGATTATGAATTAGGTATTAGATATTGTTAAAATAACTCTTGAAATTTATACTACGTGTTTATTAGAGTTATTAGATTTACTTCATTTTTTTTTACTTTTTGTTTTTCTCAGTAATAGTACTTTTTTAATAAGTGTGCGCACAATATAAAACGTACAAGTGACCTAGTCGAGTCTACCTTGGTACGGGCTTCGGCCTAGTTAAGCAAACTTTAGAAAATAAATTTATTCTTATTCTTATTCTTATATATTTATGTACTCAAATATGTATATAGTATCTACATTATAAGGTATACATACGAGAAGGTTGAACATTCCAGAGCAGATTTTCTAGGTTAAATATAATAAACAAACGATTTCACAAATGATCATATTATGTAGGTACTTTCGTGCTATCGTACTATCGTACATATCGTAATAATAATAAGTCAGAATTATTTGATAAATTCACAAATTTTAGACAGTAATTAAAAATAGATCTACTATTGTATATATTTTGAATGAAATAACTATTATGAAACCAGATTATTTTCATAGTTAAGTATTTTTTTTTTTGTAATTGGACATTGTGAGTCGAATGTTTTTTTCAACAAAGTTGTCTAAATCGGGTCAAAGTGGGGAGTGTTATTGTATCGTGAGCGTACGGGAGGTGTGCGGGATGCGTGTGTGGCGTGGGGTGGGGAGGGGCGGGGAGGGGAGGGGCGGGGAGGGGCTCGTATGACGATATGGGATTATTTGTGAGGCGGACGCGAGCATAGGAGACGAATTTGTCGGCGCGCCCCCCCTGTTTGCCTTCGACCCGGCTTACCCTCCGCGGAGCCGCGCCGCCGAAAAGACTGGCGGCTCTCTCATATACATAATGGCACATTTTTGCTTCGGCGTGAAAGCAGACAAGTGCCGACGCGGTGAATAAATATAGCCGCGAATCCGACGCCGGCGACGCCCCTCAGCCCGAACCGGGCCGGGGCGACGGACGACTTTTTTGCGCGCCCCTGCAGAACGCGAACTACTTCCGGGTTAGCCTATTAGCAAAGAAATTTATAAAAGTAGCGCAATCATTGTGTGGCATCAGCATTCTTAGCGATAGTCAATATATAAATCACTTTACGATATAAGAATTGTAATATTTGTTTTCCTTCTTTACGTAATACATTACATATTTGCCTAATATATACTAATATTATTTTGTATTTTACTGTGCTCCATAATCTGCTATATTATGTAAACCAGGCTTACAGCCTGAAGATATTACTATTTGCAATGTGTGTAATTTAATCGGACAAACTCTTGACAGATGTTTTGCCGATTTTAAGTTCTGCTTTACATTATATATTAGATTTTTCTTTGCAACTATTATTATTATTATTATATTATAATAATGTATATGACAGTGAATAAAATAAGTCTCTCTTAATATATTGATTTTACGAATGATTGGATATTATATTTTTTAATATTACAATGATTAAATCTATCTGGATATTTAAACAATTATTTCAATTACTAGACACGAAATTAATATATAAATTAATACGATTAAATAATTATTAAACCTGGTAAGACATAAATCGTGATTGCTATTTGCCCCAATAGTGTGGCCATAACAGAATAACTTTCGATGAGTTGAACACGGTGATAGATTGCCTTAGCGATTTTTTGTTACATACATTTACATAATTATAGCTTCATTGTGAGGAACCTCGTTATACTGACAAATCGATTCAACCTTCTGCTTCTTCGAGCGTTATATCCACATGATACATATATCAGTCGGTTCTCTGAATAGCAAGGTGTTCCCCTGGCCAATGTACTGAGGGAGTTCTTCTCTGGGATGTCCTTCTGTGATTCGAAGCTCCGTTTCCTAATATGCATCATGTGACCAATATACAAAAGTATCCGTCATTTTGTGAGGATGAGCGCTCGCTTCTCAACATATCGTAGAAGATTCTCATTACGAACTTTCGTTGTCCACATTATTCTATATATAAACCCAAAAGTCTCGGTCAGGTTCCATGACTCCGATCTATGTACAACAAAGTAGATAGAAGAAGTTTTTTTTACAGAGAACTCTCTTAAGTTTTCTGAAAATATTTAAAAGCATTTTTTTCTTACCTCTATGTGCATTTATTTATTGTTTTTTTAAAGGAACGTCTTATATAAGAATCAAAATGAAATATCTACTATTACCACTGGTATATGTTCATACTACGTATAATAACAAGCTTTCTAAACTATTGTTTTAATCCAGAAAAAGAACGTGATATGATGTTTATACTGCTCTGGCCAATTCTTGACATTATTTCCTAAAAAGGTTGATTTTCTTTCGGTTTAAAACATGTTTCAGCAGATGTTATGCTGATATTGAAAAAAAAAACAATAATTCAATATTAAAATTCGAAGCGAATGACAGTCAAATGGCAATATCATAGAAATGTTTATCTGTTTTATTTAAAACACCAGATATTTTCATGTCTGTGAGATATAGACAAAAATGATCCTCGTTTACCAGCAAGTGCTTCACAGTGAAGACGATAAAATTACGCTATGCACATATAAAGCACTGTAATGAAGCAAAATCGAAAACCAAGTCCCTATCTAACTTGATTATCATTTTCTTAAATATTTTATAAACCCAGAAAGGAAAAATTGTTGTATTTCCTAGCTCTATAATCCCCTGCGATGTATTATGATCGCTTGTTTTTGGCGGGTAGGCGTTGTTTTGATGGAAGGATAGCGGATGGCGCCTGGTGTCATGCCACTCCCGCTCCGGCGGCAAATGGCCCATTATATTAACCAGGAAAAACGATACATGCACTCATCCCATATACCTACCCTCACAGAAAAAGTCATATATACATATTTACTGAAATTTACAATATTTACTCACCAGTGACAATTTTGGAGGTGGTCACTAAAAGAGTATCTTCTGCGCCTTCAGTCACAGCTCCCTCCAGCCGCAGAGTGACGTTGACAGAGATATTAGCGGAGGAAGTTCTCGTGGTATTTGAAAAGCCGCCGTGGAGAGTCACCAGGACGGCGGTGGTCTTGCCTGGTACTGCCACTTCCGGAGCGACCACTGAGAAACCACTGAAAACAAAGAAAGCAAGCTTAATCTTTATTCGAATATAGCAATAATTACAAATTACAAATTATTTATTGATTTCAAATTATGAGTAGATCCAATATACAAAAGTCTTAACATAACTAGGCTGCCGCCTGTTCCAAGTTAGACAATTTATTTTAATTATCCTAAGAAATCTATAATATTATATTTATATAAATAAACAAAATTATACATAATGTAACAGAAATATCTTAATTACCTAATTAAAAATTCGTAAAAAAATATCATGAAAATTTTCAATAAGCTATTATTGGTGGTCACTAAAAGAGTATCTTTAAATGTACCATAATAATATCTTCAAATGTACCATAATAATATACAAAGATGTATTACAGCTAGTTACGAAAACCACTATACTTTTTTTTATATTAAGCCTACCTTAGTACAGGCGAGGCCTAGTTAGGATGGCTTTGAATTTTAAAAATACATGTAATATTATAGATAAATAAAGAATTTTGAATTTTGAATTTTTGAATTTTATTTTAAAACATGATAAAAATTAATATACATTTATATATTATCATGTATTAATAAGTATTAGTATATATTAATAATATACAAAATAAATTCACAAAAATATAAATAAAATTAAATTTAGAAATCATCAATTTATATTACTACATGTACTATTATGTTTTTATTATGAAGATTCAATTATCTAATAAGGCACTCAAACGATTTTTAAATGTACTTATATGAAATTTCAATGTCTTTAATGTTTGGTGGTAGGCCAATTAAATCATCAGTTGGGAAATGTCTATATTAATTGCTTCTGTCCTTACTAAATATGTCTCCACTTCGTATTATAGCGGAATTGTACTCATTATTGAAGTGGCTGTCTAGACGTCGCGTTGTTAAATGTTTTATTTCAGATCGGAAGATCGACCGCAACCGGAGACGAGTAGCAACGAATCGATCGACAAACTATATTTAGAATAATAAATGCGGGATGTTCAATTAAACATCGGTCCGTCCTAAAGATGGATACGACTAAAAAGTTTCGCAGCGACCTTTAATAATTTGATTAGGGAGATTAGAGCTTAGGATTCGAGAGAACGGGATCAAATGTAGAGATAGAGCAAAGCCCTTCCACCCGGGGGAATACAAACAGAGACATTATGAGCCACCTACAAATCCCCATACTCGCGAATACGCATCCCCGTCGTTTCAGCAAAACACACGCTCCTCTTTACGTACTCTACATCGCTGATGCCCACGCCCCTTTCTATTTTTAGTATGCGAGGTCCAAATTCTGCAGCTATGCGTTTAATATAAAATTACACATAATTTATTTAGGCTAGTTGAGCATCTCGCGATGTTTAATTAATAATGTCCTGCTTAAAAGCTCGCAAATTGAGCTTAATGTCGCGAGAGCCTTAACGAGCGCCGAGAAGCATGGCTAATGACTGATTTGCCGGGACGCCACGGAAATCCCGCAGGATGAGCAACGCCGCCGTCTGGGAACGGGATAAGATCTACCCCGCAATACATAGCTACCTACTAGGCACCTCACTATGTAATACTGGGATTATATTACTAAGAGCAGAGACAGCCATTGACTGGGATCGCGGTTATATAATCTCACATCTTTAGGAATTAAGGCGAGGATTACCTTCCGGGCCTGTCGCAAGAGAGATGATATTATTTTTTTAATTATTTGCTTTTATATAGAACGATCCACTGTTAAATCCGTTTCGCACGTTTGGCTCGCAAAGGCGTAGGTATTTGCGGGTTACTCCCAGTTTAACGTAAATGAAAGGTCGGTCTTAAAGGTTAACTCGTTTTGTACTAGATGTCAAGACATAAACCCTAATAATTATACTAAGGATAATAATAGCCTGCTTTATGTATAGTGGCGAACTTCTTCTGAAAGAGGAAACGTTTGCTTGCTTTTGTATGTAATGACATCATTTACTAAAATAAGTAAATCCAGACGCGCGTCCCGTATTAGCACAAGATGAAGTACCTGTCCTACAGTTATATGGGGGTGCTGTCTTTGCCCGGAACGGAAATTCTCAACGGAGAGGTGCCAACGAAACGCACCTCCTCTCGCCTAACACAATGTCCTGATTTATAAAGACAAAAGTTATTATTTATTATAATGTTACTCCGTAGGCGAAATATGTAGCATAAATTAAATAGCTTTTTTTTACCGGCCCACCAACCGACGAGGTGGTAAAATATTGTAAACGCGCTGAATTCATTTTCGAGATGAAGACGGATATATGCATTTCGATCGACCCCCACCCCCCGCCCCCCGAGACGATTAGGACAATTTCCTGACTGAAGTCTGTCTGTGTGTCTGCGCATCTGTATGTATGTTTGTGTGAGTGTATTCCTCAACGATAGCGTACAAACGCTTCATCCGATTGGGCGGAAATTACGCATGCAGGCATCATTTGGTCATGGGAAGAGTTCTGTGGAGTTAATCGCGCCACCAGAGGGCGCCCTAGTATATACTTCAATCTCGAATTATTGGACTCGAAGTATTGAAGTCTATCTGTGTGCCGGGTGTGTGTGTGTATGTATGTGCATATGTCTGTGTGTATCTCCACGATAGCTCCCAAACGCTTAATCCGATTGAGCTGAAATTTGGTACGCAGGTATCATTTGGTCATGGCAAGCTTGTCGTGGCACCAGGGGGTGCAGTAGTCATCAATTGGACTTAGAGATCTATCCTCGAAATATTAGACTTAAAGATCCATCTTCGAAATATTGGACTTAAATATCCATCCTCAAAATAATGGACTTAAAGATCCATCCTCGAAATATTGCGAAAAGATCCATCCTCGAACGGCGACTTCTTCCAGCGATTTAGGTATGACTCTTCAAGAGTCAACCTACGCCGAAATCAAATAAGCCGCATCATCTGTCCACGTCGGCGCCTGTGCAAAGTAATATAATATTAACCAATCTGTAATGACCGTACCTCAGCTCCGACATTCTGTCATTCCACATTCTCATGTTATAATCACCTAGTCTCAGTTTATTTTTTAAAAAGTCAGGCTCATTGCAAGGTTCTTACAAAAATTAAACTTTTTTTTTTCAACTTAAGTTTTTGAGATAGTGTGTAAAATGTTGAGTGCAAGGGGTGGTGGTGAAGTTAGACGACGGGGACGAGAGAGAGAGGCTCATTAGCCATGCTAATAACTTATGCATGCGACACTAACGCGGATTACACGAGGAACAAGAAAAAGCGGCGAAGAGGGGCAAAAGGCTCATTAACATAAGCAATTCGACCGTTTTGGATGGTCGCGCTCCAGACTGGATGCCCCGATCAGAATAATGCTGAATAAATGCCCCACTAAATCTGGTAAACAGCCGCCCGGGGACCAACAAACGCGACCCCGAATACTGAGCGTTACACATTTAGGTCAGAATACCTTCGCCTTACCGATGCCTTCTTTATTCAGCCTTGTTAGCGAGAGTTTCTCGATTGATTTGTCTCTCGTGGATTGAAAAGACTCGGGAGATTGAAAAATCGAAGACAGTGATAGATTGGAAAGAAGCGAGAAAATAAATTGCGCAATGTTTCTACATAGCTTAAAGACTTTTATTTTCAGAGTTATTAATTTTATTGGGTCTAAGTGTGATTTTGTTTGTCTCCACCATATAAATAAGAACGTTTAAATTTCTTTCTGCCCATTGTGAAATTTCACAATGGGCAGTTTATTATCATACGAGAACCTCTAACAACCAACCCCACTATGAAGCGCTTATATGTATGCCATAATCTAAAAGAATCTATAAAAACATGCCAACAAACTAAGTCAATCCAATTAAAATCTAAAATTACACAACATTTACTTCAACTTGGTATAAATGAGGTGGAAAGACAATAAGTCATATTTTAAAGTAAAGGTCTGCATTATTATTGTTGTCATACATTGCACTTCACTTTATATTTTGATACTAAGTATTTATTTATTTGTTCTACAAACTTCATATTAATACACTTTATATTAATATTTATTTCCATGACCATGCTATATCAATATTTTAAATATAATTATAAGTTTAATTTGATTTCGCTTATCTATTTTATATTTCATCATATTTTGTATTTTTCATTTTAATATTATGTGCACATGAATAATCTTTGCCATACATAGAGTTTTCCTTGGTACGGGCTATGGCCTAGTTAGGCAGATTCTGCAACTAATACAATAATAATTTATGTTTTTGAATAAATAAAATTATTATTATTATTATGTGTGCGTGTAATATGTGTGTAAGTGCGTATCTTGTTATTGCATTTGATCTACACAATTTAAATGCAATTCCGTTATTTTTTTTCCAACGGAAAACTGTGACCCAGCCGAGAATCGAACCCGGAACCTTTCAATGTAAGATCAGGTGACCTAACCACCATGCCTTCGGGCCGTGTAATAACTGTAAAATATAAAAACTTTGCAGATATTTCAATTTAATTCAAAACTTAAAAGATAATCCAGGCTATAATCTCTCTCACATACACAAACACACACACGCACTTTTACATCAAATGTCACGCATTTCCCATTTATTGGCCTTTACAGATGACGCTAGGTATACGAAAATATTCTCTAGCATCGCCTAGGAATATAAATACGCGCTTCGTTAGCCTAATTGAAAACAAAGCAAATCAAAATATGTAATTCCAACAAGCACTCACTTTTCGCGCTAAATCTTTACGTAATGAGTGGAATTCTCACTCCCAGTGCGTCGTAATTAACCTGGAATCAAATATAATCGGGGGATGTGCAAAGCGAATCGAGCCCATTGGCA
Organism: Micropterix aruncella; assembly: GCA_944548615.1. NCBI lineage: Eukaryota > Metazoa > Arthropoda > Insecta > Lepidoptera > Micropterigidae > Micropterix > Micropterix aruncella. The sequence continues at coordinate 167,233 of OX155959.1, forward strand.
AACAAAGCCTCCTAGGCATTCTATACGCGTTTGTACTCGACCGACAGCCTGCTATACGAGGCTTTACCCAACTTTGCCAATTAGAGGCGGCGCTCTCGGGTCAATCAACCGATACCCGAATCGCGTAACACACATACCTCATGCTGACTATGCATACGCACCTATCGTGGATGTTTTAGCGTTCATTTGAACCACAATTAGGCCAAACACCGAACTAACTTCTTCTTAGATAAACATCCCATTATTAGACAGAGATTGCCTTATGGTTAATCCTTACTCTGCGCATCGTCATTTTAGTGAAATTGAATCGGTCAGTCATTTCTAAAAGTCCATATGTTGCAATGACATCTTTTTTTAGGAAAAGGAAAACACTGTTCTTTAAGCATACTGTTGAGTATAGGTCTATTATGTTTAATTAAATGTAAACTTTGGGTGGAAATTTGTGGAGGGATTTCCGAAAAATGCAATATCACAGACGAAGAAAAATGCTCCGGAAAATCTTGCTCACGTGAAGTTTTAGAAAGAACTCACTTATTTTGAAGAATATTGCAACGGATTACAAATAACAACTTCAAAACAAGATGTATAATAATATTTTCAGATAAAGTTAAATATAATATAATCAATAATTTAAGAAATTATTAAAGCTTTGCATGAATCACCAAATCTCGCATGAAAACATAAAACAAATATAAAATAAAATATTATAAATGAATAGCTCAGGTGATATATAGTTATACTTTATACTTTACTTAATTATCTATCAAACCGTCTAGTTATTTCTTTTTAACCCATCAAGACAGTAACGTCCCGAATCGGGTACGATATATTGTAGTCATTGCTAAGTAACGTCCCAAAATGGGTACGAGCGCGGCGCGACAAACCGCACTCTCAAAAAACTGAATTTACACCTAAGTCACCGTGCAACCACCTCCTGTCAGATATTTATTTATTTATTTATTTATTTATTTATTTATAACGTACAAGAACAAAAAAATACAAGGACATGCATACTGTTGTACATGAGGAATAATTAAGAACAAACATTATAATAGCGAAAAACATAGCTCTATGGATATAAATATGCTAGCATATCCGAATGAGGCGAAATCGCAAAACCAACTAGACCTAGAAGGTCTGTCTCTGGCTGTGCTGTGTTATACCAACTGTATTTTTGTAACTCGCGAACTGACGAAGGTGATCAATTTTAAATATTTCTAAATCTAACAAATGTGTTGTTTACACAAATTAAAGTAAAATTTAAAGTAGAAAAAAAATAAATATATATGTATGCAATTAAGGGCTAAAAATAAAGTAAACTTTACATTATATACAATAAATTTAAGTGGAAAATAAGTAATAATATATACAAATATATGAATAAACACTACATTCTAGTATATATGTTTAAGAAAATGATATGTAATATTGCACAATTTTACAAATACATATTTTTTTAAATATTCACCCTACAGTATTAATAAGGTCTTTAGTTTTTGAACGCCCAATATCTAGAAGCCAGTTTTTTACTTTACCTTTAAAAGTTACATAATTTTTCACGTTTTTCGTGGTTTCACATAGTGAGTTATAAACTTTCGGGGCGATAAAAAAACATTGTCTTCGGGCAAATGTGCTTTTAACCTTTGGAATTGTGAAAAATTCCTTACCAGCATTTCTCGTTAAGTACAATTGTTGACTTCTTGCTCTGTACTCTTTAGTTTTGTGAAAGCTTACAAGGCACTGCTTAATAAATAGCTGGCAGATATCCAAAACCTTAAACTCCGCAAAGAGCTGGTTTGAACTGTACCGAGGAGGCTTTTTGTTTATGACTCTTATTAGTAACTTTTGTGCTTTTAATAGTCGGTCCATTGTTGTTTTTGTACATGAGCCCCACGCTATAATTCCATGCACCCATGTACTTTGACCAAGAGCCATATACACCATTCGCAGTGTTTCTTTACTCAGTACATTCCTAAGTTCGCGGAACACGTACAGTAATTTCCTTGTTCGCGCCGTAAGCGATTTTATTTGGAATTCCCAATTTAGTTTGGAATCTATTTCTATGCCTAAATATCTAATTTTTTTTTCAATGTTTATATGCTCACATTTGCAATTATTCTGGGTTGAAGATACACTGCAGTTAAATTGGTGAATTTTTAAGGGTAATACGTTGGAGGTTAGGTTGGGTCTGAGTGAAAATGCTAGGTACTTCGTCTTCGAGATATTGAGTGTCAATATATGTCGATCAAGCCATGTTTTAATACTGTTCAGGGAGCATTGCGCGTCTGTAAACGCTTCATCCCAAGTATCTGCCTCAATTATGACAGCGGTGTCATCTGCAAATGAGATTATGGCTCCTTTACCTTCAAGTGTCATATCACATAAATCGTTGACATACATCAGAAAGAGTAAAGGACCCAATACGCTGCCCTGCGGCACCCCATATAAAACATTATGTTTATTACTTTCCTGATCCCCTATCGCAGTGATCTGTGACCTGTTTGTAAGAAAACTTTCGAGCCACTCATTAGCTTTACCAGAAATACCAAAAAGGTGAAGCTTTCTTATTAGGATTGTGTGAGAGACTGTATCAAAGGCTTTTGACAGGTCGAGGAAAATACCAAGTACTTTTTTCTTTTCGTCAAGTTTTTTGGCAATAAGTTCTGTAACCGAACTTATGGCCTCGTTTGCTCCCCGACCTTGTCTAAAGCCATATTGATTGTTTGATAGTAAGTTCGCAGATTCCAGGGGGTGCATAAGCCTAGATTTGGCCACTTTCTCGATCACTTTTGATACTACACTCAACAGGGAGATCGGGCGATAATTACTAATGTCTTCCTCGTCCCCAGATTTAAATATTGGAGTAACTCTGGCATATTTTAAACACTCCGGGAAAATTCTGCTTTCGAAGCTCCTGTTTATGATGTGCGTAAGAGGGCCAGAAATAAAGCTAGGCACCGTTTTAAGCATGGCCACTTGAATTCCATCTTGACCCGGGGCCGAATCGTCCTTGAGGTCACTTAATATTTGACAGACTTCTTTGATATCGACTGGAGTGAATTCAAAATTAGATGAAGTTTGGCTATTGGCTCGTACATTAAAATTATCAGCTAGCGCGGACTCAGTTGTTTTAAGGTTTGACAATATATTTACGGCCAGGTTTTGTCCAATGTTACTAAAAAAGTCGTTTGTGTAATTAAGAATCTCTGCAGGATGTTCCTCTACGTGTTTTATATCCCCTTTAATATTGATAGATGTTATTTTGTGACGCTGAGTTTTACCATATGCAATTTCTTTTATAATACTCCAAGTTTTATTTTGATCGCCATTTACTTCTTTAATAACTTCTTTATAGTAATTTGTTTTCGTTTTCTTGATTATTTTTTTGCATATATTACGATAGCTTTTATAATGATTTTTCAACTGAATATCATTTGGACTTTCTCTGGTTTTCCTATGAAGTCTGTCGCGTTTCTTAATACATGAAACAAGACCGTCTGTGATCCATGGTTTAATTTTTATCTGGGATCTGCTTATTTTAATGACCTTCTCAGTCGTTGCGCATTTTATTCCTTCAGTAATTAGACCTAAGAAATTGCGAGTTGCCTTATTTGGATCAGATTAATGGATTATTAGTTCCCAATCAATTGATTTTATATTTTCTACGAACATATTCTTATCTGTAATACGTTTTGTAATATATCTGGGCGGTTTTTTTCTAATTTGTTTTGATATGCAGATTCCGGTGGCATAGTGATCTGTAATAGAACACTGAAGTACAAATGGTCTCATCTCATATTTAGATTTAACCATGAAGTGGTCTAAGCAACTTTGACGATCTCCGTCAACTCTCGTGGGCTTGTCAATTGCTACACCTAGGCCATAATGAGCCAATAAATTTAAATAATCGTCTGTTTGTTTGTCGTTTTCACTTAGTATATTAATATTGAGATCCCCGATAATTAAAACATTTAAATCCCTGCTATATTTTTGTAATAATTTATCTAAAGATTGCAAAAACACCGTAATGTTTGGTTTACTAGGGGATCTATATATTGCTAAAATATTAATATCGTTTTCTAACAGAAGATGAAGGCAATTTGCGTTGTCGATATTATTTTCTGTGACTACTACCCGTAATTCAGTTTTAACATATACGACTACACCGTCGTTTTGTCGCTGTACTAGGTTCGTGTTGTAACATACAAACCCATCTATAGTCTTTGGCACACGCATATCGTTGATCCAGCATTCTGTTAGTATTAGGACATCCAACGAATTATCGAACTGGTCTATAAGAATTAGGAGATCAGCAAAGTTTCTGTTAATACTACGGATATTCATAGATAAAATATTCATAGATAAAATATGTGTGAGAAAGACGGATAAATATTCAGTCGTGCTTCTCGCAGTCTAGAATCCCTAATATAATTGTTTGTATTCTGCGGGCACTTAGTCGAGTGCTGCCATTGCTCGGATCTGTGCTTCCCTTCGGATATTATGTAGCTTCTCTTCGGATATATGTAGGAAAATAAATAAACCAAACTAATAGATTTCTTAAAGCATGTAATAACGTATACAAATGTGTTTACAATTTCTAGATAGGGTTTCGTATTTTGAGATAAAACGTCGGTATCGCTAAATAAGGGTTTTTTTCAGTTCTCCAACTTTCTAATAATTATTCATAATTATCTAATTGTTTTACAAAATGAGGTTTTAATGCTTTATTTTTTAAATTTCAATGCGGTCATTCTACAATTCTTCTTTTCATTATCAAACAAGTAGTTTTATGATCGTTTTTCTAAAGTGCTATATTTTTGACCTTCAACTCTCATGAATGACAGGTGACTGCCAATATTTACACCCGCCGCTTGAAGGGTTAAATTACAAAATCTTAAATTACATAACTGATTTTTTTTATTAAAATTAAAATTAATTTAATGTATGGACGATAGAAGACGCCCGATTGAACAAAACATTATAAGTCTGCATATAATATATCTTTTTATTTTTGTATAATAGCCTCGGGGAAGTTAAATTTAAGAAAAAAAACAGAATATACTGAAATACTGTAAATTCTGTTTTCAGATATGATAAGTAATATAAATAGTATGTATATTCAAAAATAATAATATAAAGAGATATATTTTTAGTAATATCCTAATATGTCTGAGCATCGATCGCCACCGCTATGCCTTTGCGATCCCCATACTATCCCATAGTTATGCATAATCTAATCTTAGACATCCAATTGCTTGTGGGCCAATTAAGGACGGGTCGTAAATAGACATAATCATACATAATTGTGCCATTCACGTGTCCAGATTTGATATCATCCCGTGATATCATCCCGTAGAATGGGAGATGCTACGCAAGGTCTTTAATGTTTCAGCGGCGGCTCTCCCCTCGTAATTTACTACTGCGTAGGGCCTCGCCACATTTTCGGGACTAGTGATGGCATTCAGTACTGAAGTATTACGAGAATACAGTGGCGAGACAGGAAAAAACTGATAATACTCTAATAGCAATTAATCCGAAATAGGACTACCTAAATGTGCTAACACCCTTTTTTAAATAATCTTTCATTTCACTTAAAGAAAAATAGTCTTTTTGCGAAGAGGAAAGATGACAATGAGTAGGCAAGGTGTTCGGGAATTTCACCAACTACGGGTACCAGAAATTTCCTTATCTGTTTTATTAAGTAAAAGCATGAATAATAGAAAAAATATTTATTGTGCCAAAATCTTTATGAGTTTTATTGCGGCCGTTAGCGATTGTCTGAGAGTTGGTCGGTGAATGGGACAGATACAAAGTACAGCGCACGTGCTATTTTTTGTACCGACGAAAATTCAACCAATGATGTTATTTCATACTCTTGGCACGGTCCAACCATTAATTTAGTGATTGTAACAAAAATATTATACTACATTTCAAAATAAATTCATAGTTAATATAATTTTGTTCTTTATAATGTATAAATTCATTACTTAGTTAAAAATGTAAATACTTTTTTTGTACAAGTAATGAATAACATAAATAAAGGAAAATTAGTAAAAGCTACTTGAATAGCAGCGATGGAAATCCCAGCTTGGATTGGGAAACGCTTATGTTTGAATGAGATATACTTACGGATGTGCACGACTTTCGACTGTGCATGTTAGTTTATGGGTCCCTGTACCGTCGACGAACGATCACTCATCATCCATATATCTCAAAAATCGAGCTTTTCCTTTTGCAACACAAAATGCCTCCAATTGAGGCGAATTAAAGCGAAAAAACTAAAATAAAATACTTTGATCACATCGGCAAAGGCCGTTTCATAAATGGAGGATGATGTTTCGAAATAATTCAAAATTTCGAACGTTTCCAACATTTAAAATATGACATTATTAGGCTGCATTAGTTATCAACGAGCCATTAAATCGAAATAAAAATAAAAAACCTCCAATGCACAATGAAATGAAAGAAGATACTTCAATCTTAATTTCTGGTAGAGAAGTTTATACTAAAGACTATATAATAATATCAAAATAAGGTAAACTTGTAGAAAATTGTATAACATTAGCAAATGTATAAAGAAACATGGTAAAAAAACTGTATAATATTTTTTATATTTGATAAGGTTTTGTAAATAATCCGTTCATAGGATGATGATTCGCAGTAAAATAAAATTAGTAAAAGCTACTTGAATAGCAGCGAAGGAAATCCCAGCTTGGATTGGGAAACGCTTATGTTTGAATGAGATATACTTACGGATGTGCACGACTTTCGACTGTGCATGTTAGTTTATGGGTCTCTTTACCGTCGACGAACGATCACTCATTATCCATATATCTCAAAAATCGAGCTTTTCCTTTTGCAACACAAAATGCCTCCAATTGAGGCGAATTAAAGCGAGTGTTTTCGCTTTAATTAAAAGAAGAAATAAACGAAATAAGAGTATTATCCCTCCTCCCAACCCCCTCCCCGCCCTCCCCATCTCCTTCTCCTTCCTTAAGGGCAGTTCTGGATCCGCTCTTGTGTGTTTCACAGAATTAACAATACGGCAGTCCAGCGATAGTGCATCAAATAACCCTCCCTAGTTATTATTGGACGGCTCATAAAGGACGCTTATTTGGCACGTTCCTCAGAGGGTATCGTACACATGTACTCATGTAGTAGGGAGGACGCGACGTTGAAATATTCCACGTCCACCGAGCAAAAGTTGTTATGCATATTTAACGGCGATCGTAAACTCTAATGCTGCGGCAGAACTCGCCTCCGCCTCGGGGCGATGGCTTTTTTAGCGAGATTCACCGCAGCCACTACGTGCTCACCCCTGCATTCATAAAGGGTATTGCTTGCTTTTTACGCCAACCTTTCTGCTCTACGTATTAATAACTAAACGGCTGGCGCTTCTTAAAACGCGTTCATTAATACTGACAACAGACATTGAAGCAGTCTCTATACAATATAAGAAAACTGACGAAAGAAAATAGTTGTGACTGGAAAAACTGACAAAGTGACAAAGAATAGTAACGCAATGAGGAGAGGTTTCATGGTGGGGTGTTCCTGTTCCTGGGTGGGTGTTTTGCATTGCAGTTTCTTGGGGTCTAACACAACAGTTAAATTAAAGGTATTCTGACAAGAACTGCAAACAATGGTGGAGAAGCTCATGATTAAATAGCCGAGCCTGGTCAAACGCTCCTTGCTGCTTATTCGGCATGAAAACTCGCGACCACACAATTCACAGCAAACAGTTACTAAGTAGCAGAAGTTGGAACTGGAGACTCGTCGCAATGATCAGAGTTTGCTCTAAGAGACTTCCAATTTGGCGAAATTTCAATAACTTTTACAAAGAAAAATCAATGGCTAAAGGCGGGGTAAAACGCCTAGAATTCAATTATCAAATTCCTGTCCACGAGTGTTTTATAGCAGAGGTATTAGAGACATATTAAAATAGAAAGTCACGGGAAAGTGAAAGGTGTTGCTTAAGTTGTTGCTATTGTGAAGTTAATACGTTAGTTTGTAAGTGAAATTTGTAGTTAAACTTGCTCCTTCTGATGAATAAGTGTTTTAAGTTTGAGGTCGACATATTTGTGACATTGATATGGGTACTTGACGGGCCTCAACTAACTAACTTCGAATATTATACACGGTCTATTATTTGCTTTTTTGCTATGAATATATAGAATCGCTTCTTTAATTGCGTGAACTCTCTAGAAATTCGTAAATTTACCTGAAAGATAGTGAGAGATTTTTAAAAACATTTCAGAATCAGCAACATGTAATACAGAAATACATCACTTCGTAAGATCACAATTTATGAAAAATGACAAATTATATAACTTTAAATTATTTATGGATGATATCTAATTGTATTTATAAATACAGTTCAAATGTACATTGTGATTAAAGAATTACTTGGTGAAATTAGTGAAAAAGTTCAGAAATGCTTTTGCTGGGATCATACAGGTGCGCCCGTAGGCATAGCGTTTACTGAAGCAGTCGAGAGGTTGGTGCGGGTGGATGCGGAACATCCACCTCAGACGTGCTGGGAAGTGGTGGGACCCAGAGATGTCGGGTCTTCGCGGACGGAACTGACCAATATCGTACCGTGGGACTGCCTATGTGGCATTACCCCGCAGGTGAACATCTGTCCCTGAACCGTCACACGGAAAACATCGACTGGAGCCCTTTCTATGACATTCGCGATCAAAACCTGGTTGCCGGATTCTTCTACTACACTCCGTACGGGTGCTTAGATCCTGCCATCCCTCGTCACACGAATATCGCTAATAATAGGTTTAAACATCCCGAGTGGTTCACGGCCGAAATAAAGGCAGACATTTGGGAAAAAGCCCACCTTTCATGACCAGTGGAGGAAGAACTAACACTTTATACTCTGCCTCGGGTTAAGCGGCCTTCGTTGTAAAGCAAAATGCAAAATCAAACAGGTTCACACAGATTACACCCGCCATATTGAACAGTCTATTAAATCCAAATCTGCCTTTTTGAGCTTTGTAAATGCTAAGCGCGAAAATCACGAACAGTGCAGACTGTTAGATACGGCAGCTGTTGGCCTGGCGTCACTTATCCTTGGAAGCGATCCATTGGCCACCAGATCCCGAGTGATCTTGACGGGCAAAGGACGCTACGGTCCCGCGATAAAATCGATAAATGAATTACCGCTAGCGTCAGATAGAGGCCTCGCAAACTACATCGAATCTGTGACTAGACTTATGGATGGAGAAATACATCCAAATCTGGTAGAAGGGCGGGAGGCTGGCCCGCTTGGGGCACTTCCCAGTGTTAGTGTTTCTCGTTAAGGCGTTGGACCCTTATGGGCTGTTATAGTAGGTTAACTGTGGATTTGGTTGTCCATAAAGTCTTTACGTTTACTCCATGGAAACAGAATGGCCTTATAACGTTATAACGTGGCGGGTTCGCCCGTAGTAATTATCACCTCCCAATGTTACATATGGCAATAGTTCCTAAGGTGTCTCCTCCGTAGCTTGAGGATTTGAAGAATGCTATTCAACCGTGTTTTATCTAACAATGATAACTCTTTTGGATATTATCCTAATCGAGACTGCCGACCGTCAATAATGGCGTTGGTGTAAATATTACACCTATAAGTGAAGACGATGTAAAGTTCGCCATCGCCAGGCTGTAATCCAAGTTCTCCGTGGGTCCTGATGGCGAAACAATTATGTTCGCATATATTGAATCGGCTCTCTCCTACGCCCTCTGGCCTATATAATCAATCTGTCCCTGAATGCTTCAATATACCCGGATAAGTGGTAGGTGACTCGTGTATTTCCGATCCACAAATCTGGGTTTAAGTCGTCAACAGTTGCAAAGCACTTCGAAATTATTCTTAATCGAGATATATATTGCTAGGTGAAGAATAGCCTCTCCGATGCTCAGCGTGGGTTCGGCCGTGGTCGCTTGACTGTCACGAATTTATCTGTTTTCACAGATTATGTGGCAAATATCCTCGATATGTTTGGAGACCAGCAGGATGATGTCGCCTACTTTGATTTGCTTTTAGTAACGGTTTCGACCGGATCTTTTTAATTTTAATAAGGCTTCTCTTCTTCTGTGCTGACTATTTCATAAATCGTCAGCAGGTTGTCCTGAACAATGGGTTCACGTCGTCGCCTTATTTTACTAGGTCGGGCGTTAGTTAAGGGTCAAAATTAAGTCCTCTTCTCTTTAACCTCTTTGTCAACAGCATCAGCAACATAACTACCACGGTATGCAATCTACTGTTTACTCGTAATTTTAAAGTGTTCATCAGAACCGGCAGCCAGCAGGCTTGTGAAGCTCTCCACCGTAACATTGTTGCTGCATGTAGCTGCAGTGTATCTCATAACTTGAGTTTCAATATATCCAAATGTGCGGTAATAGCATTCAGCAGGTCGGTCCTCCCTTACTCTCATGACACACATGGCAGAAAGTCTACTTTCACAAGAAACGGAGGTGATTGATCACAGAGTGAAGTTTCACAGTGAGGTCACATATCGCTACCATTTTGTGATACTAGATGGATTATCGTATGGGCTTCTCGGATTTGTGCTCCACAATTTGTAGTAGCTCAGCGATATGAAGGTTATAAGCTTGCTGTGTGACTTGATATTAAGGAGAAGGATGGAAATCAATGCTGCCATTGGTATGCTCGTACGGAGCAGGATACACTCAAATATGCACGTTCATAGGATATAATAATAATAAATAATAAATACAAGCGGAGCTGCCATGGAATTCACCGACCGGAGTCGGGCCCATCATAATACTATTTTTTTTACACTTCTGGGGGGTGAGCAGTGGATTCCGGACTTACGAACCGGCTGTGGTAGGTTTAGGACAGCTGTCTTGCCACATGTGAGTGTTCACCTTACCACCCATTCACTCCCCCTTCGAAGCCATAGAATTTGAGATGCGCAAATCGCAGTTTTAGATAATTTTTCTAAGAAAGAGTTGATTATTTTTCTAGAAAGGCCAAGATCTTTAAAGAGGTGAAATAGAGATTTAGCTGGCAGGCCACGAGCGCCAACTTCCACCGCGTGAAGGTGAACAGTGAAGCCGTTCCGGGTTACGGCATTTGCAAGATCATGGTATTTATTTAATTTGTACTCGTGGTCTTTTGGGATATTTGATTCCCATGGAACAGTTAATTCTACAATAAGAGCCACCTTCCGAGATACAGAGTAAAGAGTTATATCTGGACGGAGGGCTGTGCATCCGAGACTTTCAGGGAATTTATACTGCTTAGAGACCGAAAAAACCTCCAGAATCCAATCTGTAGCTTTCTCGATTATTGAGAAAGGTTTTGTAGTTAAATGTTTTTTGCCTTTAGAGCCATCCCGCACAAACTGTATTGGGGGTTTGGAGGATACTGTCAAACCCTTGTTGGCACGAGCCACTGAGAGACTAATTACCTCGCGAATAACAGCGAGAACTTTGTCATGGCGGTAAGTGTACCGTCCTTGATCTAAGGCCACCTTGCAGCCAGCTAGAATGTGTCTAGCTGTGCAAGGGGTATTGCTACAGAGGGGACAAGAACTATCCTCGGCAAAGCTCCAACGAGCGAGGTTACTGGGGTCTGGAAGTGTATGCTGAAAGGCATTCAAATAAAATTTCAGCATCTCTGGCGTCCAGTCATAGAGCATTACCTTCCAGTGCATTGGAGGCGGAATGCAAAAGTCCCCAATTGTTGTCCAATCATTCTGGCATTGAAGGCCAATAGCATGAGCCATACTCTTGCTGTCGTAATCCCCCCGCAAAAGAGACTTCTTCAAGTCCACGTCGCTCGTGGTTGTACTGCCATACCCCAGACCAGTGCCATTCTGGCTGATTCCAGTAAGGAACTTTTTGTGGAAGTCTACGCGGGCTTGTAGATCATTTGAATCACTACGGCCACTTATTACGTGCTTCGATATTGCCGGATCTTTGGAATTGCACAGAATCGAATTTTTGGTTATTCTGGAGTTGGCGTAGAGCAGAGAGGGCAGTTTAAGCGCTAGCCCAAAATTTTGTTTGGACCTGAAGAGAGTCGAGGGGTCAGCTGGTTTGGCTAAGGACAGCCAGGATTTTAAACTAGCTGTCACCAGCGCATCTAGACGGGACAGTTGGGTTTTGGTAAAATCGTAAATAAGAAAGGGCCATGACAAATGTGACGTTGGATAATTGTCATAGATCCAGGCCTTACGAGGGCCAGAAATTAGCAAGGCATCTATTTTTGCCAGGCAACTTTTGAAATGCTCTATTACATGATCGCCCGAGACGTCTTTTCCCTGATGGGTGATTTTTCTGCCGAGGAATTTGAAATGATTGTTTGGGTCTATAAGGGAGATATTAGAGCCCTTATAGACCAATTTGGGGTCATAGGATGTAAATTTTGTGCCCATGCGGGCGAGTCCAAGGCAAAAACATTTGGAGGGCTTCACTTTTATACAGCCTGACCAGTCGCAGAAAAGCTCCACTTTCTGTAATAGCAGGGAAAGCTGCTTGGGGCTTCTGGTGATGAAAGTTAGGTCGTCGGCAAAAGCGAGACACGACGAGGTGTATTGGCCGTCTGTTTTAAAACGGTAGCGCTACTTCCTGTCAAACTGGGTCAGGCTTTCCAGCAGTATATTAAAAACTATATTAAAAATCGTCGGGGAGAGGCAACAGCCCTGAAATAGTCCAATTGAATATGGTATAGAGCGGGTAGTCCATTCTTGCGTTTTAACATGGAAAGTCAGACAGTTGTAGTAGGAGGCTACAATGTCACGCACGACTGGTGGGAAGTTGTACCAGCGGAGTGCAAAGTGGAGGAGACTGTGTCGGACTGACCCAAAGGCATTCTCTAGGTCGAGCCAGCATACATTGATTTGGCGTTCGTGCTGTCTCGCATCCTTGATGGCAGCAGCCAGGAGAGAATTGTGCTCGAGGCAGCCCGAGACGCCACGCATGAAGCCTTTTTGAACTGATACTCTAAGGTACTCATTCCGGTGCATGAATTCGCTCATCCTCGTGTGGACTATGCTAAAAAAGATTTTGGCCACAGTGTCTGAGAGAACAATGGGCCGAGCGTCCTTTGGTCCGGTGCAAACTGGGACCTTCGGAATTAAGATGACTGTCGCTCGGCCAAAATTCTGTGGGACTACACCGCTATTCCATATATTTCGGAAGATGGATCCTAAATATTGCAGAAGGCAGGGGCATTTTTTGTATACTAAATAGGGAATACCATCGGGACCCGGAGTAGAGCCCGACGGCTTCCTCTTTACTTGATTAAGAATCTCATCTAGAGATGGAGGTTGAGAAGCAAAAGCTACCGTAGGCAGGGGCGGAGGTGTAATGCCCGGCGGAGGGCTGTAATTATGGAGCCGCATTGGGTCCTCATACGTGGTCAAAAAGTATTCCGTGGCCATTTCTTCCGGGATTTGGATTTTTCCCTTGGCGGCAGACAAAACCGTTTTGCTGTAGTTAAAACGGTTTTTGTCGAACCGGGCTTCCTCTTTGGATTTGAGAAATGCTGCCTTGCGCTTGTCGTTTTGCGTTCCTACGCTCTGTATGAGTTTTAGTATAGAGCGGTACGCGCGCGAGAAGTTGTGGCAGAGGGCTTTATTCCCGGCTTTCTTGGCTTCACGTAACTGGCGACGAAGTAGCCGCTTTTGCCTACGGAGCTTTGCCTTAAATGCGTTTTCTCTGTGAACCGGGTCGACATGGGTAGATTTTGGGTAAACACCCGAGAAGTATTCATGGACCGCCACCTGGAAGGACGACAGCTGGACGCTGGCAGGGGCATTACGGTTCACCGAGTGGTCAAGAATAGAAGTTAAATTATTATTATGAAATTCCCAGTCCTCTTTCGCAAGTGAAGGGAATTTTAGAGGAGGGAAGGATACGATTTGCGCGGGTAGAGGAGACCGGTCGGGTGACAAACTGCGGGCAGATGTGGAGTCAAGGGACATGTGAGGTTCAACTCTGTCCGTGACTCCTTGCGACGGTTTAAGACACTGGCGTGCAGCGTCGCTATCATCGTGCGACGTAGAATAATACAGTGGTAAACCCGTAACCTGCCCCAAATGTATTTTTTCGTGCCATATAACTACATTCGTGCTAGATCATTTCAACTCTTGATGCAGTCACCATCCCGCACAAATATCAGGCGGATGGGGCAAGAACTGTCCAACGCCTGAATTCGCTATTTTCGCAGGCCTCTGATATAGATATACTTCAAATATCTCATAATAGCTTGAAAAACAAATTAGAGGTATTCCTTGGGTCTATTTTTTACTATTAAAGTTTTCAAGTATATGATACAATGTGTTGTATGGATAGTACACTGCTAGTTATATATAAAATACATACCTAGTGGGGTATTAGTATATAATTTTATTACAATGTAGTAAATATAAACATAACAATGCATATGAATATTTTTTGTTTAAGGTATATGGTAAAAATAAAATAAATATTGTGACTCTATAGACAGTCAAGCCGAAGAACGTTTTTAATGAATTTAAATCTTTTCAGAGTATACTTACAACTTTTTTATGTTTTTTTTATAGCGTAAAAAATGTAAAGCTAGTTTATCTCTTTTTTATCAATAATTCTCTGCGTTTTATAGATATAAAATATTTTTAAATATAACATTAATCACATGAAACTCTAGAAATATAATGTACATGACTATTAATATAATAATTAATTGTAATTATATTATAAGTATTAAATTAATATAAAATGAATATTAGAAACATTTGTAATCATACCTTTTATTTTTGTTATGCGATGTGTTGTTTGTTTATGCGCTTCTGCATGTATCTCAGAGGGGGGGGGGGGGGGCGGGTTGAGCGAAAAACTAAACGAAAATGAGAATTTCAAACTCTCAAAAGTGACAAAAATTAACGAACAAAGAAAACAGTATTTACTTTAAGTAAGCAGTATGCTGTTGTATGTATGTGTGTGTGTGATAGCTGAAGGCGGTTTCAGGTAATTTACTTTGCTGACGCTACATTAGCTTTATCTCTTCTCCGCTCGGCTGCGCCTGTATTGGAAGAAGGCCCGTCGTCTATACGGCCACCGCATACAGCGCCACATTCGTACTGCCTTTGAATATCAAATCATCTGCCTGCCATACGTCGCCCACAACTTTCAGCCAATTTTCTTTCACTCCTCTTGACAAAAGGAAAATTTATTTCTGCCTTTGTAGAAATGCGCTGTCATGTCCTCGCAAATAAAAATCCATTTATTGCGCGAAATATATAATGCCTTTACGATTCAGTATGCGAAATAATAATGATTCTTTACAAAAAGCAACCTTTTCTTATGCTTTCTTGTATGTACGCTACTAGATTAAATACATATACGCCAATCTTTCTTATTAAATAATGTGTACCCCAAATCGTATTCGTCGAGAGATCACGCAAGTATGGGATTATGCGAGGTATAATTCCAGACGCGGATTATTTTTCTTCTCCGAGTCCCCGGATATGTTTTCTCTGAGTGGTCCACCGTCGAGAGCGTTTACGAAATGCCCGGCTGGTCGAGGGCGGCTTACT
This sequence comes from Micropterix aruncella, assembly GCA_944548615.1. Lineage (NCBI taxonomy): Eukaryota > Metazoa > Arthropoda > Insecta > Lepidoptera > Micropterigidae > Micropterix > Micropterix aruncella. The sequence goes on from OX155959.1 coordinate 182,769, forward strand.
TTACCCTCGCGACCGACTAGCTTTGAAATACTAGCCTATTTCAAACACATTCCAATGAAAGTAGTAATATTATCATAATGTATTGTCCGACATGTAAAATCTGGATTTTCGGCGTTTAGCAATACCGAGTATTTGCAATACTTGTCTACTGCCTCCGGCTTTTAAAAAATCAAAGATCGTGGCCATACCAAAACCTGGAACACCGAAAGATAAAATGATAAAGTTACTGTCCCATACATTGATTAAGGTTATCTTTCAGTCTCTTTGAAAGTCCTGAAAAACCGTCTCATCATACTCCTGGAAAAATAATTTCTAATGGAGCAAGCTGCATTTCGACCAGGACAAAGTTGTTCTGACCAGCTCTTAGCCCTTACTTCCCACATCGGTTACCAGAAAAAAATATAAATACGGTGGCAGCTTTTGTCGATCAGTCGTCAGAAGTTGATATCATATGACGAAAGGCACCAATCTTTAAATTCCTTAACGTCATTCCCAGTACAACTCTAGGTAGACTATACGAGAACATGATAGGTGGCCGCTACTTAACGTCTGCATAGCTGGACAGAAAATAAGAATGAAAGCCTCAGCGATTGACTCCCCCAGGGCTCAGTGTTGGCACCCACACTCTTCAATCTATACACCGGCGACCTCCCAGCAAACTACGTCGAGAAACTATATTTAGGCCGATGAAATCGCACTGGCAGCTTAGACTGCAAGCGTCGAATAAGGGGGAAAATTGTTGTCCCTTTTGAAAGCATTTCGCCATAAAGCGGAAATAGATATCTTTATATCAAATCGATAGTTTTATTTTGCTATTTAGTTGTAGTTGCTAATTTTAATTATTTACTCTTACCCGCCTAGATAAAGAACAGGAGAGTCCTAGTTAGGAGGGCACTGATCATTTGCTACATTTGCGTGTTAATTTTTTTCGAGTTACTTTATAACATTGGTAACAATGTGGCTATACCATATGTATAAAAAATATATGAATAAACCACTAAATAAAATAAAATAAAAAATAGTCTAGTACTTACAAAACGGGCAACTACTCCCCAATCCCTCGAAAACCGAAACTTGCTCATTTCACCTGAAGTCGCAGGGCCAATGCGAGTCTTAACATAAGCTTCAACGGAATGAACATTAAAAATAACACTAATCTTAAATGCTTTCAATCACTCGCTCACATACAAATCCTATCTTGGAGAGTCGCGTCAAAAAAATCATCAAATAATATTATACTTGCTCGCCCCGGGGAGCAAACGCTAACACCCTGAGAACCTCGTCCGTCACACCGCATGCACCAACCAATTCGGGCATCGGGCATCTACCGTTTGGTTTAACACCGCTCATGCTCACAAGTTGATGCTCAGCTTAATCGGACGATGCGCATTATCTCCGGCACACTCAATAGCACCCCAATGGAGTGGTTGTTAACACTGTTCAACATTGAACCTCCGCATATTAGACGCTAGCCTGATCTATGCAGAAAGTGGATAAAGTGCGGTCAAAAACCAAATTTACCACTACACTCCGACTATAACTTTTTCAATAGCATAACACGTGTGAACTCACTTAATCCCCCCTGTTAATCAGCCGAATCACTTCTGGTCAAAAGGTTCGAGCTGACTGGCAACCAGATTGGACCAGCTGCAAGGTAGAAAAACATGGCCTCAACTCAGCCATGCACCTGAATTCTTCTTGTCGCCCGCCTAGGTTCGGCTTGTGCCGGCGCGAATGGATGACCCTAAACCACATCCGCACAAGCTGCAGTAGACGCGCCGGAACGTTTCACAAATAGGGTTAGAGAGATACGACTGCGGCGATCTCTCTAACTCTATTTTCCCCCACTCGCGACTGCGGCGCTGCCGTTCAGTCCATTCCATACATTGTTCAGGAGTGTCCCAAATGCTCCTTCGACGGTGCACGATTGTGCACTCTGACTAACAGTCGGGGGAGTCTGGAAGCTGTACTATTTCCTATAGAGCGGGGGTGGTTGCGGACCTTACGGCGACTGCTCTTGAAATGACCATCGGCCATCCGATCCTGGGTGAAAGCCGGGCAAAGGACGCCGTGGTCCGCGATAGATTCGGTATACACTGTTTCACCGCTTCGTAAGGGAGAGGACCGCGCAAGCGATCTCGAACTCGGAACCAATCGAGAGACCGGAGAAATCTGATCACAATTGGTAGTTAGGGCGCGAGTGTCGCCCGCCAGGTAGCATTACTGGCTATCTCGCGGTAAGGCGTTGGTCTCTAACGGGTTGTGGCGTAGCTAGATGGTGGACTGTTTTGTCCCAAGTCTTCTACACTCACTCCAGGGAGATAGAACGACTAATCGTTAAAACTTCCTGTGGTGACGGGCTCGCCCGCTGTAGTCGACAACCCAAGTTGCTCCTTCGACGGCAGCTACGCCTACGTTCACCTTGCCCCCGATCCCGCATTTACCTGGACAAGGTCAATCTACAAATATTGTACCTTATGTTTTATTGTCTTTATTTTTTACAACTTTATTTCTTTTTATAATTTTGTTATTTTGTCTAATCGACACATATTATATTATTTAATTTATTTTGCACCGCTTCGATATTTTACAATTATTATTAAGTTTATTATTATTTCAATTCCTATTCATATTTAATTTTAAAAATGTAAAACTCTAAACACTCAGTGGAATAGTGCAAACTGTATTGGGATCGGCCAATATTAACTGATATAGTATTTATTTATTTATTTTTATTCGGAATATTCACCGCATAGATAATTAAGAATAGACTCACAGCATAAAAGATATGTTCATAATATGTTCTCAAGATATGTTCTCAAGACGGATAATGAATATTAATGTAATAAGCTTCGCATAAGATAGTGATAGAAAATATCAAAAGCGATTTACGAAGCGTAATAATAATTGAAACACTAATTAACAATTATCTTGATCGATTATTTAGTCCCTACCATACCGAAAGTCTATCAGATATGTTTTTTAGCATTTTCTACTGAGTTTCATGGAAGAAAAAAAATAAAGTCGGCACAATCAAAAATAGTCGAGCTTACCAAGATGAATTATAAAATTCTCTTTTTACCGTATAATCTTCTTTTCGTTTGTTTGTTCGTTCATTCTATTTATCTTTCCGTCTTTCGTTTTCTTGAATTATAAATTTCCTATTTTTTTATTTCTTTTCGAAGTAGCTTCCGTAAGACGTTCTCCCGGGAGCGCCTCGGACAAGAGGCAGCCGCGTTATTATTTCCTTCTTGTTTGAGGTGGTCGGCAGCGGAGCAAATACAAGTCATTTACCGATAAGGGGATATAGATAGAGATAGAGAGAAAAATATATCTCTATCTAGAGACAGAGTTGCCGGCCGTAAGGAAAACAGGGGCGATCTGCAGTTCACCAATTACCCTGAGAGGTGAGCTGAACCCTCCGAGGAAAAATGTTTGCTCCTCCTCTCGCTTACTGCGGTACCTGATCGGCTTTTGCCGCTGAGCCGATCTAATGATTCGTTTTGCCACGGGAAAGAAAAACAGATAGGCATAAATTTATTGTGTAACTAGATAGAAGTAGATAGTCTTGTGACGCAATAAATCGTCCTTATAAGCATTTGCAACATTACATTATGCAATCGAGATACATTTATATTTCAGGTAAGCGAGTTGTCGACTACAATGGGCAAACCCGTCACCCCAAGCTTGTATAACGATAAATAATCGTTCTATCAGCAACTCGAGCTGTCAACTACAATAGGCAAACCCGTCACCTCAGAAAGTTTTAACGATATTAATCGTTCTGTCTAGCGTGAGGTGAGCGCAGAAGACTTAGGATGAAAAACAATCCACAGTCTAGTTACGCCACCTGCCCATCAGAGGCTAACGACTTACAAAGAGGCACCGGGAAAGCCGACAGCCTTGCCCCCTGACTACCAGTTTGGAAGGATATCTCCTTCTGGAATTAACCTTCAGGGTACCTCCTACCTCGAGACTGGTTACAGGATCGAGGTCGCTTATGGAGAACTCTCCCTTATGAAGCGGTGATACGGTATCAACCGAATCTATCGCGGACTACGGCATCCTTTGCCCGGTTTATTCACTAGGGATCGGGTGGCCGAATGATCGTTTCAAGAGCAGTTATCATAAGATTAAGAACCACCCTCGCTCAATAGGAAACATAACTGTTCCTAGACTCTCCCGGCAGTCAGAGTGACCAATCGATTGGCTGACGCCGCATGGTGCGAAAACCGTCCAGGAATTCCCGAAGGTTGACTCCTAGGGGAAACTGACACGCAGGCCAGCGTCATACCCTGGTTCTCCCTTCTGCGTGGAGGCCGACGGATGAGTGTTGACCCGTGAGTATGACCGACCCTGAACGAATGGGTCTTAGTGGCCAACTCCAACAGGGCCCATTAGCTCCCCGTTCTTTAAGCAGTGGGATGGGCGTAGAAGATTTTAGACGATGACAATTCTCTTTCTAGCTCCGCCAACTAGCCTGCGAGAAACCAACCCTTTTCGCCCGGGACTGGGTAGTTAACCCAGCGGGCAAACCAAACGCCCTCCCTACCAGTTACGGCCGGATTTCTCCGGCCTTCCGGCTGTTCGAGGCCGCTTGCGCGGTGCTCTACTTAATGTAAGCTGCGATTGGGTTCGAATCATCGCGGTAACGGCACCATTTGCCCGACTCCTCACTATGGATCGGGTAGGCGACTGGTCGTTTCAAGAGTGGCTTTCATTAGGTAAAGAGACGATCCCGCTCTTACCGAAACAAAGTCCTGTCCAGACTCCCCCGGTTATCTGTCGGAATGAACAGTCAATTAGCTGACGCCGCACGGTGCAAAAACCGTCCAGGAGTGCCCGGAAAACGATTCTCAGGGAAACTAGCCCACAGGCACAGAGTCCTACCCGGGCTGGAACTTTTACTTAGAGGTTACCGGATGGTTGCTGAGTTGGGCCGACCCTAGAATGAAATGGGTCATAAAGACCCAACTGCACTGGGCCCGTTAGCTCCCATTCATGTAAGCAGTCCGATTATTAAAAAATATTGTGAAGTTAACACAAGCTTTTTGAGAGCCGCTTTTGAAATAGTATATAGTAAGTATACATTCAGAATGAATTCACACGTTGGCCAGTTGAAGCAGACAATTGAATTGACAAGGAAATAAAGTCAATATTAAAAGAGAAATAAAACACGCCTAATTATCATATTCAAAAAGTATTTTTAATTTGACGAATACTTCCTTAATAAAGCAAACTGGGTAAGGAACGCGTTCAATACTCAATAATCAGCATATAGCATCAATGTGTGTATACGTAAAAATCAAGGTGAAAGTAACGTATTTGATATGGCGATCTTTGCCCTCAAGTTATTTATTGCCTCGGGAACCAAAATCCGCATGTGACTGCGCGGTCCCAGCTTTCCGAAAGGATATTGGATTTCTTGATAAAGTGCCGAATAAATACATCCACGATATGCCCCCGCGAGCGAGCGGCTGCCGCGTCCGCGCCACCCGAACCAGCACCTCTCCACTCTCCGCTCTATCTATGAATATGTGAGGTGCTGATTTATTGACGACTCCATATTCAAAGGAGAAATCGACCGCTAAATGACGCTCGATATGCGGCGACGTTTCCATTTATAACGTCTCTCGGAACCTTAACCGAGTCCAAATCTTCTCGGGAGTTTCACAGACGTAAACATTTTATGGATTCTCCCATCGCACTACACCCATATTAGTTCGTTCGGCCGATTTGTCCTCCTTATCTCCACTCACCGGAAATCTTATAATGTTTATTTATTGCGGCGATAAATTTAATTGGAAAGGATGCTGCTACAAGCTCAAATTAAGTCCAGACAATTAGAGTTCGAGGCAAATAAATGCCGGAACAAAAAGGTCGCAAAGAGGTCGAGGTCGCATGTCCACATTCCTTTGACCGAGTATAGGGGGAGGGGGAGGGACAGGGCCCTCCCCGCGCGACCCCTGCTGCGGGGGCCGCTGTTGTTGTGATGGCGGGCAACATCTGCTCGGCCTCTCCATAAAACATGAACGAGTCGTTACTGAGAAACAAGAAAGACTTGCCGTGTCCGGTTCTACTGCAGCTTCCCAAACTTTCAACAACTCCTACACACTCAGCAACCTATAAAGATATAATATTAAACAAAAGCTTTTAACATTTCATAATTAGGCAGCTTGGCGTCTTGAAAATGACTCTCGGACGTGAAGAAAACTATAGAATTTAAAATATATAGTAGACGAACCATTAACTAGAGCTGTCAACTACAACGGGCGAACCCGCCATCTCAGGAAGTTTTACCGATATTAGATTGTTCTATCTCCCGTGAGGTGAGCGTAGAAGACTTGGGATGAAAACAGTCCATTCTCTCGTTACACCACTCGCCCGTAAGAAGCCAACGCCTTACCGCGAGATATCCAGGATAATCACTCAGAGAGCCGACACTCGCGTCCTTACTTCCAGTTGCAACCAGATTACTACGGTCTCCCTACGGATAACAGGTTCGAGGTCGCTTGCGCGGTCATGTCCCTTACGTAGCGGTTATACGGTGTTTACCGAATCTATCGCGGACCACGGCATCCTTTGCCCGGCTCTTCACCCGGAATCGGGTTGCTGATTGGTCGTTTCAAGAGCAGTTGCCGTAAGATTAACAGCTACCCCCGCTCTATAGGAGACATTACTGTTTACAGTCTCTCACGTCTGGAATCCACAATCAATTGGCTGACGCCGCACGGTGCGCAAACCGCCTAGGAGCACCAGAAGATTCATTCCTAGGGGAAACTGGTCCGCAGGCCAGAGTCCTACTGGGCTGGCACTTCTGCGTCGAGGCCGCCAGAAGGGTGTTGACCCGTGAGTTTGACCGACCCTAAACGTATGGGTCTTAGTAACCTAACTGCAACAGGGCCCATTAGCTCCCGACGAACCATCAGTGAATTTCACTACCCAAGAAATTCAAGGCATACCTACGTCTCTCCATATCTGGGAAAGTGTTCATTATTTAATCGTTTACTTTTTGATGGCCCGCTAAAATGCTTTACTTTTTCATAGTGATTTAGCTAGAATTATCGTACTGCAAATAGCTGCTATCATACAATAATTCTTAATTATTAATTTTTTAAACCTTATAAAAGAAAGATAAAGTCATACGTCACCGATTTTCTATGTGTAGGTAAATTATGAAACTCTATAGAAGGATTGAATTCGTTGATTATGAAGTCACACAATTCGTTGATTATGAGACTCTTTATTTTCATTAGCTACTTCAAAGGCAAACGAGACAATCTTATGTCATAATGTCAGCCCACGTACGATAATAATTTCCGCAAAGCACAGTGTTGGCGGTATTATCCGGGTTTAATTTATTGAAATTTCGGTGACACGTGTGCGCGCTTTCATACAGAGTAATTCATTAACGAGTCTGTGAAGTTGACACCTCAAATCAAATCTGCTGTGGAAACAGCTGGCTTATGTTGTTTGTCGGCCGTACCCATGGTTCAGCTTTCCTCCAGTAGCCTCCTCAAAGAGGGAACTACCTTTGCAATGCACAAGGGAATCGCGTCGGGCGGCTCTGGACGGATGTGCACGGCTCAGGCAGTGCTTAGTCGGTGCAACTGGCGAATTACCGGGGGAGTCTGGAATCGTATGTTTCCTAAGAAGCGGCGTAGATTTTAACCTGATGTAACCTATTCTTAAAAATAACTTGTTGGCTGCCCTTTTATGGTGACTAATACAAACAAAAGGTACTTCCAATTGCGACCAGATTACTCCGGTCTCTTGATTGGTTACGAGTTCGAGGTCGCTTGCGCGGTCCTCTCCCTTACGAAGCGGTGAAACGGTGTATACCGAATCTATCGCGGACCATAGCGTCCTTTGCCCGGCTTTCACCCAGGATCCGCTGGTTGAAAAACACTGCTAGACGATTAGTAGGTACAACAAATCATATTACAAAAACGCAATATAGCGGAGTATACGTAGGGACCGTAAAAATAAGAATTGGGCTTCTCTAAAATAAGAATTTTCTAGTAGATAAACAATATTTTATGTAATTAATTATTTGTCGAAATTAGAGGGTAAGATCAATAATCTATCTACTTAGGGGTCTAGAGTTCCCATACCCCTCCCCCCTCTCACTATGCCATTATGGGAAGCTGACCGTGTACTTTTGAAATCATTAAATACGTACATAGAATGGTGTGCCAACAAAAATTAAACGTATATGGGCAAAAGTAGAAGTAAACTAATGATAAACCATCATCCTATCTCTAATATAGGTTTCGGAGAGAGTGCGTGACGTCAACTTCATATCCATCTCTGAAGACAAATCTCTGGGAAATAGGGCAAATATTATTATAGCAAATGATGCCAATTTATAAGCGGTAAGTGAGATGGCCGAGTCCGTCAGGCTTACCGCGAAATCTACGACTGAGTAAATTGTCAATTTCGCTTGATGCTCATTTGGTAAAGTCTTCCCGTATAACCCGTATTGAATTCGACGGAGTCTGTAGTAAATTGTAAATGTGGCGTTTCACTCGTTGCCAGCGTCGACCTCGAGGCGAATGAGTCTGGCGCGGGGCGAATTCGGTCCCCCTTTTAATGCGGCCAGTACGTGACTTATAAATGATACCATTGTTTCCGCGAGGAGTCACCCGGAATTTAAAGCGACGACCATTTGCAGAATTATGCTATTATTATAACGGTTGAAAATCGACGGAATTTCGGTAGTTATAATGAAGTGTAGTAATAGACGCAGTTCAGAAACCAATCTCTCATTTTGTCGGGGGTAAGATGCTGTTCAAGATCTCCGACAACGGAGTATTACATACTGGCAAATTACATAATGACGGTGAAGGCCACGAGCGAGAAGGGCGTGACAGACAAGGATGGAGGACATGAAGCGGCCTCCGCATCGGATCATGACCAATATCGCAAATGCAATGTCGCACATTATGAACGAGAATATGATTGAGAAGCATTATTATTCTAACCTGGAAAAATATTATTCACAGAGCATTAGGTATACCTAATTTTAGGTATATATTTTTATGTACTTACGTGGTGCATTTCTCAGCGGCGATGTTCCCCAGCAGGGCGAACAATAGAGAGAGTCGAAGGCCGGAAATCACGTGACAAATCCACCCGGAGCCGGACGCCATGTTTGCGCAGTGATTTAGACCGCCCTTCCGGCTACGGTCAACGCATTTCCGCACCGCGTCGATCTCTACGACAAACAAACGTACAGTACGTTAGTAAGGCAACATCACGTCACGTGCGATGGTAGACCGATTGCTTCAATTAAACCTAACACTAATTTGAGGAATGAAGCGATACGGGATGACATTCAATTTGTGCATAAAATGTATATCTGTCAGAATAGAAACCGGTAAAAATATAGATACGTATAATAAAAAGCTGAAATCATTGAAAGTAGTAACAATTCAAACAGAAGAAAACCAATTCCTTTCTATTTTCATATTTACCTATCATATTCGTAAACACTTTTCAAGAAACCCTTATAAAAACTAAAAAAATATTATATAAAAACGCAGGGCCCATTCACGATATTCCTTTGCAAAAGTTCCTACAATCGCTCCTCTTACATTACCCGGCAACAAATTTTTGAATTTCAAAATAAGAAAATATAATTGATTATCGGATATCAGAGAGGAAATCCATTAATAAAGGCTAAAATAAGATACCTAAGTCTATCTGGAAATCGCATCCAATTATAGATTATCGTAATCTAAGAAAACAAATGGCATGAACGGGATGATCGGGGCCCTCACGAGGGAAGGTCGAGGGCTAACGACGCCGAAGCCACTTTCAAAACCCCGCGCCGGAAAACTTGTCTTCCGTAAGCCGCTTAGTTGGCCTTGCTGCGGCCGAGCGGCCAGGATCTCATTTAAAAGGGATCGCATTTATTTTGATGCAAATTGACGAAACCGCAGGCAGCACTGATGTCACGATCATTAACGCATTTATTAGCCTTTGGCTTCGCTGGATTTTGTTCATGACGCAATTACTATATTTGAAATAAATTTAAAAAACACGTCCGAAGTCTACCTATATCGTAACCTTTCGCCGGTCGAGGCTTCAGATTAAGCAAATATATGTGGAAATTAATGCATTTAAATGTAGAATTTCCTATCACCTAACCCAGACGGTCGGTTTTCTATATTATTACAGCGTGTTTTTTTAATGTTACATTAAAATTATAATAAATACGCTTACATTAAAGTTCTGCAACATGATATTGGTTTAGCATACGTGTAATTACAGCGCAATATTAAATTGTACGACGGTGCTAATTATATTATATGTAAATACATAGTTACAATTTGTTTTGCCTGGAAAATATATAGTTAGATAATTGAAATTTGATTGAGGGAATACTTTTGTATGAAGGCAAACTCAAATTGGTGTAGCTGCAATACCATCAACTGGATCAACTTCGACTAGCGTGTATGTACTCAAACACAAAGTGGAATTTACATAAAATTACAGTAATGAAATGCAAAATCGCTTTTGCCTAACGAGGACTTGATGTATTTTTTTTTCGAAAAAAATACAACCATCCTGACGGGAATACGTGATGTTGACAATAAATTAATTTTATTCGTTTACTCAGGGGCGACTCTGTGACCTTTGACACAGCGGTGAATACATTATGGCCAGGGATCAAACACCAACGAATAAATAACGTCATATCCTGGAGGAAACTAGAGTTGTAATGGTTTAATCTAAAGTTGTGATGGTTTAATCTAGGTTTAATCTAGTCAATAATATGAATGAAGTTATTATTTAGGGTTGTAGTCTAGGCGGTTAACCTTATATTTTGATAGAATACTTCCAATTGTGATGAAAGCAAATCCTTTTGCACACGTGTTCGTTAGACCCAAATGGTCGATTTGGCCCGCTGCTCCGACATATTTGGCCTTGCGGACTGAAAATGGCGGCCGTTTTCCAAGATGGCCGCTAATAAACCAAAATTATTTTTCTCGTACTGATTTTAATGACCGATGGGTCCTTTTTGGCTATTTTAGGGTCGTTCATTTCAAATATCACACTGAAAAAAAAACCGTTAATTTTGAACAGGATTTTTAACATTTTTAACGAGTATTTAATTATACCTTACTGGCTTTATGGCTATATTAAACATCGATGAAGAAAGGCAGCGACAAGAAACGTAATAATGAAAATGCAAAACGTTATTTTTGCGTTTATTTTTAAATGTTTTATTGCGTTTGTTTTTTAATAACCCTTCCATATTATTACACTTTTGACGGTTATATTTTTGACGGGATATCATAATGCCTTTATTTTTGCAATATGTCCTTGTTTATACGCACCCTCCTAGTACGTATATTTCTTTCAGAATGCGCATTGACAGCGCGCATTGTTGGAGGGTTGGTGTAGTTGTATAAACCCCAAAATGTAATAACATAATAGATAGATTATTTTCTTAAAACAAATGTACTGGTTTCGGATAGCTAATCTGTGCAGCAATGCATAAATACAATGCATATGCAAGCAATACATAGTTTGTGTTTTATTTTCACGGCCTGCTAGCCTACCCAAGAAATATAACAAGTTGAAACCTAAGACTGGCAGAATTGGTATTTGACCATCTGAATCCCCAGTTCTACGCCACTATCGTTCAGAGGCGCAAAGTAACGTTTGTTGTCCGCCCCTGCTGAGCCGGTCGGTATTTCTGTTAGCCGCCGCACCATTGGACCCGTGATCTGCATAAATTTGCATCGGCCGTGCGGGCGACAACTATTAATCAAGAGGGCGAAGGGTTGCGCGCAAATCCACCCACAAAAATATTTTCAGCCTCTCTTCCTCTCTCATCCGGAAAAAACATCCCCTCTCTGTCCATCCACGTCGTGCCAAACGAACTTACAACTGGGAACGGGCGATGGAACGGGGAATTGAAATTGTGTTGGAACTATAAACGATTCAAAAGCGCACCATATAATATTCTAACGTGAATACAAAAATCCATGGAAAGAAATAGCAGCTAATAGACATTTCACTATTTTCCACTAAGGAAACTTTACTTACATATATTTTCACTTAACCACACTACAAAATATAATATAATAAATTACAGCCACAACAATTTCCAGCGTAGACGAAAATTAAATAAGTAAGTACTTATTTGCGCAGACTGCAAACAACCCACCATTTTAATGGATATAGTATGAATTTTTAAAAAAAACATGTTAAAACTAAAGGCAAAAGTGAAAGATCCAAAATGTTTTTGAATCCACAGTGAAAGCAAACTTTCTGCAGTCAATAACACCGAATAAACAATACGATAGTCAGGATAGAGCTGTTTGCGAATTACTGGCTGTTTTTGCGCTGCCCAAATTGGCCGTTCGTATAAACAGACCTTTATTAATTGGCAATAATAAGCTCCCTCGCAAATTGGACCCATTTGTTTGCGCTGCCTGTGCTCAGATAAAACTAGATTTACACTGCGCCCAGTGTAAACTTAATCTGTTCCTGCGCTATATACATAAGTACAGGCGATGTAATATAACCCCTGATGGCCGCGTTGACATGATGCACCCTCATTAATTAAACATTAAACGGGAAGGTATGAGTGAGCCATTGGTTATTCATAGCGCTTCCGTTATTGTTGCTTTGCATGCATAATGCACGAGGAAATTAATCGTATGCTGTGGGGCAGTGTGCATATTTTCTGTTGCTTTGATTGTATTTTTGGTTAGATTCGAGCTGATAATTAGAATCTATATAAAATTATGAGAAGAAAAATAATTAGTTTCGCTTGACGCCGTTTATATTTCAATAATATCGAAATAAGAAAATTAAGGGTTGCAAACTTCTAATAAATTAATTCTAATTTCTATTTCGAATCTACCAATCACGTTTCGAATAATCATGAAATGGCGAAGACGACATTATCGTTGTCGTTTTCATTTTTGTTTTTATTATTATCATTAAATTAATGTTATGACGTATGTTCCTTAAAAGTATTTATTTATTTATTTTATTTATTTATTTATTTACAACGTAGAGCCTTATTGTCTAATTATTTTATATGGTCTTATATCTGTACTTTTAGTTTAAAATGCATAACGTAGATTTAATTTGATTATTTAACATTTTACTGACAATTTGAATATTACGATAAATAATTTTAATACGTATCTTTTAGAATTACTAACTACTTCAAATATTAGGCTTCTATTTTGATTATTTATATTTATAGTTTGACAATCTAGTAGTTAATTCTTGACTACCTATGTATGTTCAGTAAAGAGTAGTAACGAAACATACTACATAACCGAATTATTTTGACACGTCTAAGAGCGGTCTTTAGCCGTCAATTGGACACGACGAAAATGTAATGTAATGTACAAGAAAAAAAATACAAGGACATGCATACTGTTGTACATGAGGAATAATTAAAAACAAACATTATTTTAGCGAAAAACATAACTCTATGCATATAAATATGCTAAACATAATGTTTAATATGGGGTGATATATAAAACATTGTTTAGCATATTTATCTGCATAGAGCTATGTTTTTGATAATCTTTGAGTATTCTATGATAATCTTCGATCTCTAGGTTCAGAACCTACTACGCTGAATTCACTCATGTTTATATTGTTTTTCAGTGATTTCCTATGTGATTGTCTCTGTATATCTGTATTATTTTTGTAATTTTAATTTCTGATGTGTTTTTTCTCGTCAGTCCACAGTTATAGTCTGAAAACATGGTATCCATCTATCACCCATGGAGTGATAAGGGAAATGTACATCCTTCGTCTACGAGGATTCTCTTTCAATGAGTCAGCATGTATACAACCAACCGAGGGATTACCTTATTCTGTCGCCAATAGTATATGGGCGTATACGTAACTATAGCGAACACCCAATCCATACGAAAACCTTTACTTATGTTTTATTTAAAAAAAATCAAGACATAATAGCTATTCCTATAAATAAATTGCACGAAGCTAGGGTCGATTTGTCAAATTAAAATTCGATACGGTAAGAGATGATTAAGTAATTTTGGTAATTGCAAAAATAAAAGTAGTTTTGACCACAAAAAAAACAAATCTAAAATGATAAAAAAATTAAAGAAGCAATGAACAGGCTTAGTATATGGTTCCAAGTAAATAAATTGTTACTTAATATAAATAAATCTATATCAATATGCTTCTCTTTGCGGCCGTCTGATTCCAATGAAATAGACGTATACTTTGGGTCTGTCTAACTAGAAAATGTCTCCTCCACGAAATTTCTCGAATTAGAAATTGATCAAAAATTACAATGGTCTGATCGCTTAAATGATCTCAGTAAAAAAATGTGCAGTGACATATTCGCCATTAGAAAGATAAGAAGTTTATGCGGTTTTGAAGCCGCTAAATCCGTTTATTTTGAATATTTCCACGCCATAATAACGTATGGCCTACTGTTTGGGGAATGGTACTAAATTCAAAAATATTTTTTCTCCTCCAGAAGAGAGTGGTACGCAGTTTATATAGAGTCTCACCGAGAAGTTCTTGTAAGCCGCTATTTGTAGAATCAGGAATCAGGAATTATGACTCTATTTTCTTCTTACATCTACCAACATTTATGTATGCTCGTAGACACCTAGCAGAAGTTCCGGTGAATAGAGATTTTCATCATCACGATACGAGGAATAAATCCAATCTCCAAATAAACCGACAGCGACTTAACAAAGTGCGATACAGTTTTATTCACCAAAATTTGTTTTGCTATAATAATATCCCAGAACAAATGAAAAGCCTCGGAGAGGACCAATTTAAAAAGATAATTATACATAATTTGGTAAGAAACGCAATTTATGGTATAAGGGAGTTTGAAAATTCTGAGTTTATTATCTATGTTGATGATTAGCGAAATTCGTAAACAGTTTTATACATAATGCTATTATGACTGACATTCTAATTTCTTATACATCTATTCATTTAATAAAAATACGAATGCCTATTGCTGGATTGACAATAAAATAAACTTTCTTTGATAGAATTCTACATAGAATTTGCATTTCTATTTTAATGTATTATTCTCACTGACTATTAAATTACATCAGTATATTTCGATTATTTGTATGTAGGTGATATTGAATATAATATTACAGCCATGACAACTATCCTGATAGTTATGTTTTTATTAATTAAATTTTTAGCATTTAATTTTGTGACGCATCCAAGTGTAGGAATGCCTATCTACTGAGGTAGTTGATTGTATTATATTGCATTGTATATAAATGATTTGTTAAAACTCGTTTTCTGTGTAGAATAATAATGTAAATGACAATATCAATAAATAACAATCTCTTAATAATATTTTTTTCCATAATATGTCCATTTTACTTTCCCGGCCCACCAACCGACGAGAAGGGAAGTGTTGGGAACGCGCCTCTGTGTATCAGCCTGTGTGTATTCCTCCACGATAGCGCCCAAACTCTTAATCCGATTGAGTTGAAAATTTGCATGCAGGCATCATTTGGTCATGGAAAGACTTGAAAAGGTTATGGTTGAAATCGGAACACCAGGGGGCGCGCTAGTAATATTTCAATCTGCAAATATTGGGACTTAAAGATTTCAAATTTGGTAAACAGATTGACTGTTAAACCGAAATCACATAGAGGAATTTTGGTTGGAATATGTCATATACAAGCTACACTAATAATATTTAAAATTAAACAAATATTATACTCAGTAGGCGCGGTTCGTTTCTAGGATAAGGTCCAACAGATGGAACGAAACCCAACCAGGTTCATCCGCCGTCCGAGAGCGGGCGTAATAATATTCAAATGAATCAGTCCTTGGCTACTTACCGAGAAAACTTGGGGCTACACGACCGATTTTTTTAATGTTTTGTTCCTTTAAGAGTATAACAAAATAAACTACTTTGGTATAGCTCACCTCCATCTGAGAAGCACTACCAGAAGCGTGTACTAAATAGGGTGCCTCGGCTTTTCGAAGTTTTTTTTACAGCTTCGACTTCGACTTGACTGACCAGGTCCTAAAATATTAGCGTCCACCGCGTGGAAGAATCACTTGTCCGTGAATACACTGCCTTTTCTTACCGACGATAAGTTCTTCTATGTCTTCCTCGCGAAATTTACTCAAAACGTTTAAGTTAACTTAGCATGCACTCAGTGATATGAAATATAATTTGAAATGGCTTTACATTAGTCATTCGAAGACGCTACTCGCTATACCAGAGTAATATGATAAAAAGCGTTCGGTAAGCGTTTAATTTGTAGCGAAGCTCGCTGAAGGCGCACTGGCAAAGCAATCAGCCATTATTAATGGCGGAGAGATAGGAGAAGCGGAGCTTTGAAACGGGACGCTGTTTGTTTTGTTGCGAGGCACAAATCTCGAGGCGAGAGTGGGACGCGGCTAGCGGAGGGACAAGGACGGCGCGACCCGCAATGTGGGTCACGGACACCGATTCTCCCGTCTCTACGGCCTGGCGCTGATCTGCACACTCTGTATTTGAATACCGCTTGCCACCTGAAATATGGACGATTTTCGCCCTTTGATCTCGTCGAAATTGCCGGTCAAAGGAGGCTGAGACCTCGCTATCAAACGATACAAGCCCGTTATTAAAATGGAGCGAAATAATACCGTCGTCACAACGATTTCTAATAGCATAAGATATTCTGAACATCTTGCGGTGTCAACTACAACGGGCGAGCCCGTAACCACAGGACGTTTTAACGATTTTTCGTTCTGTCGCCCTGCAGTGAGCGTAGAAGACTTTGGGCAATACACTCCAACATCTAGCTACGTCACAACCCGCAAGAGACCAACGCCTTTACCGCGAGATAACCAGTAATGTTACCTGGCGGGCCGACACTCGCGCCCTTGCTTCCAATTGTGACCAGATTTCTCCGGTCTCTCGATTGGTTCCGAGTTCGAGGTCGCTTACGCGGTCCTCTCCCTTACGAAGCAGTGAAACGGTGTACACCGAATCTATCGCGGACCAAGGCGTCCTTTGCCCGACTCTGAACCGGGATCGGATGGCCAATGGTCATTTCAAGAGCAGTCGCCGTAAGGTAGGCAACCACCCCCGCTCTATAGGAAACAATACAGTTCCCAGACTCCCCCGACTGTTAGTCGGAGAGCACAATCGATTGGCTTGCGCCGCTCGGTGCGCAGACCGTCCAGGAGCGC
Source organism: Micropterix aruncella (assembly GCA_944548615.1). Lineage (NCBI taxonomy): Eukaryota > Metazoa > Arthropoda > Insecta > Lepidoptera > Micropterigidae > Micropterix > Micropterix aruncella. Next base: position 199,956 of record OX155959.1, read on the forward strand.
CAGAGGTTTGATTCCCGGGGGAGACTGTTGACCCAGTGTCCTACCCAGGTTCGCACCCCATGCGTGGAGGCCATCGGATGGGTGTTGACCCGTGAGTGTGACCGACCCTGAACACATGGGTCATCGTGGCCACCTCATCATGGGCCCGTTAGCTCCCAGATATTCTGAACAGACGGATATAAAGAGTAAAAAAATAAGAAATCTTTATATGGTTTTAGCATAAATACATAAAAAATTAATGAATATTCGGCTCATCGCAAAGCAAGCAATTAGGAAACTCAGACAAAACCCATCAGTAAGATACCACAGATCAAAGATAAATTCCAAGGTTTACAGACATTTTTATTACAATGGATAAATTACCCCATTTAATCTTGCTTAAATTACGGCTCCAATGCGGGCGAGATATGAGCAATAGGCCAGGGAAATTCAAATTGAATGTTGTAATATACAAGAGGGTAGTCTGATTTTGGCAGCAGCGCGGCGACCGCTGTACTCTCTAAATTTACGATGAATAATTAAATTTCAAAGGAACAAAGGGAACTGGGGTGTAGACATTAAAATAGATACTCTCAAGTATATCCTGAAATACAGCATGAACATCGTATCAAATTTGTAATTCGGCAGAATGAAAACAGCCCAGCTGAATATTATAACAAAATGAGCAGATAGGAATGGCAACGGCGGAAGGTAGGTCAATTGTGGCAATGGCAACGTTCGGGCCGGGAAATTGAATCGGGCGCCGCGTGAGTCACGTGGTCGCCATGGGCGCAACGACCGCCTTCATTTACATACAAACCGCCAGCTTAACCAGTGAAATTAGCTTTATGGATTGCGTCTTCAAATTCAGCTGAAACAAGCGATTCACCAATGCCGTTGCCGTTCAGGGTATTAAACTTCACTCAATGGAAATTGTATTATTATGTTGCGAAGCTTGGGTACGGTTTTCCTACATACTAGCAAATTGACTTGATTTGAATGTGGTATGAGAACATATATTGCATTCAAGTCGAGTATATGAACGTGTAGTATCGTCCAAGTTGCCTAACCTATCATACCTTCAATAGGGTGATTCCTTTTCTTCTGATTACTCTAACTAATAATACTTATCCTAAAACATCTTACATGTATCTGAAAAGTTACAATACCAGATTTGCCATTTCTCTGTCATCAAAATCACTTCCAGCAAACTATTCGACAGATTTTTTTTTTTTTAATCTTGTTTTTTAATTGATTTTATAATATTAACCTTCTCGGCTAAGGACTGTCTGTGTAAAAACATTGATAACTATTAAATTACTGCATATATTTCTTTGAAATAAAATTTATTATAATCTTTAGTAATAGGTGTTTCACAGTAGATCTAAAATAATGAAGAAAAATAATATTTTTAACAAAAAAAGGTTTTATAGAAGTTTCTTCATAAAAGAGAACTTAAAACAATATTGAAAATAAATATAGGATAATATCGCCATAATTTAAGATCATCAAACTTATAAAACAGTAAGAAAAAAAAAAGAAAAAAAAAGTAGTAGCAATATTTTTTAAGGAAATACATGAAGTAAATCTAAAATCATTTTTTTACACATACAGTTTTTAGTAGACAAGTTAAATATGTTAAAAAATCAAATAAAATACAAGAATTTTCTTTTTTATTATTATAATTTTTTGTGTCGTTGAATGAGGTCTAGTTTCACCCTACTTAAATCTAAGATAGCTTTGTTAAATTCATCCAAATAGGTTTCTTTTCATACATTTATTTTATGCATTTCTTTCTATGTAACTCTTAAATGCAACCTCTTAGTGTTTTTTATTTCTGATAGCAAAAGCTTAAAATTTAAAACCCAAATATAAAAATATTTTTTGATATAAACACAGCCGTACATTCAAAACAAAGCCTAGGTCATCCGCGAAAAAGGTAGATAAAAGAAAGACGAGCTACATAAGGTGAAGGGTACAAAAGCAATTGCTACACAATTTCCTTTATATATTTAAGGTAGAGTCATATCTATCCTACATACGCTATTTACATGCTAAGTCTCATATGAGCTGATTAATCACTTAATCAACAATTCGAACCAATAACCAGAAATTATGCCGGATTAACGGTTAAAAATATAGAAACCTACAATAGGCAGAGTTTACCACGAGGTTGTGAATCGCAACGTACTTTCACGGTTACTCACTATTTCATCTTTTCACAAAATGTATTCTTTTATATATATTTGTCTAGGTCGAGTGTATAACCTTTGAGGGTGCCGCTCACATTAATAGGTTCACTGAACTGGAGCGAGTGTATAACCTTTGAGGGTGCCACTCCCATTAATAGGTTCACTGAACTGGAGCGAGAGTAGGTATAACATTTGAGGGTACCACTCACATTAATAGGTTCACTGAGCTGGAGCGAGTGTATAACCTTTGAGGGTGCTGCTCACATTAATACTTTCACTGAACTGGAGCGAGTGTATAACCTTTGAGGGTGCCACTTACATTAATATGTTCACTTAACTGGAGCGAGTGTATAACCTTTGAGGGTACCGCTGACATTAATAGGTTCACTGAACTGGAGCGAGTGTATAACCTTTGAGGTTGACGCTCACCTTAAAAGGTTCACTGAACCGGAGCGAGCGTATAACCTTTGAGGGTGCCGCTCAAATTAATAGGTTCACTGAACTGGAGCGAGTGCATAACCTTTGAGGGTGCCGCTCACATTAATAGGTTAACTGAACTGGAGCGAGTGTATACCCCTTGAGGGTGCCGCCCACATTAATAGGTCAACTGAACTGGGGCGAGCGTATAACCTTTGAGGGTACCTCTCACATTAATAGGTTCACTGAACTAGAGCGAGTGTATAACCTTTGAGGGTGCCGCTCACATTAATAGGTTCACTGAACTGGAGCGAGTGTATAACCTTTTAGGGTGCGGCTCACCTTAATAGGTTCACTGAACTTAAGCGAGCGTATAACCGTTGAGGGTGCCGCTCACATTAATAGGTCCACTGAACTGCAGCGAATATCTATATAACCTTTGAGGGTGCCGCTCACATTAATAGGTTCACTGAACTGGAGCGAGTGTATAACCTTTGAGGGTGCCACTCACATTAATAGGTTCACTGAACTGGAGCGAGAGTATAACCTTTGAGGGTGCCGCTTACATTAATAGGTTAACTGAACTGGAGCGAGAGTATAACCTTTGAGAGTGCCGCTCACATTAATTGGTTCAGTGAACTGGAGCGAGTGTATAACCTTTGAGGGTGCCACTCACATTGATATTTTCACTGAACTGGAGCGAGAGTATAACCTTGGAGGGGGCTGCTCACATTAATAGTTCCACTGAACTGGAGCGAGCGTATAACCTTTGAGGGTGCCACTCACATTAATAGGTTCACTGAGCTGGAGTGAATGTATAACCTTTGAGGATGCCGCTCACATTAATAAGTTCACTAAACTGGAGCGAGTGTATAACCTTTTGGGGTGCAGCTCACCGTAATAGATTCACTGAACTGGAGCGAGCGTATAACCGTTGAGGGTGCCGCTCACATTAATAGGTTTACTGAACTGGAGCGAGTGTATAACCTTTGAGGATGCCGCTCACATTAATAGGTTCACTGAACTGGAGCGTCACGTTGCAAAGGACGAGACGAAACACCTCTATCGGAAGTTAAAATAACTGACAAAGATCTAGAATATTAAATTGTGTGCCATTTTATAAAGAGCCAGATGACTCTTCAACGGGATTAATCTATCCATGGCGTCCCGGAGTCATTGAAGCACTGCTCTTATTGTAACACAGCTCGAAATCTGAACGGGCAAGTATTCAACATAACCTATGATAAAACCGAGCAAACAATAACGTGCTTAAGCGGATAAAGAATTGATAAGAAGAGCCGGTGTTTAGGAAACAGAAATTAAAATATTATAACAGACATCCAAAACAATGTTCGGAAGACACACCGAGAGAAAAACTTCCAGTGAAACGGAAAATGCCAGACCAATTGCAATACATATTTAAATCTGTATGCTATGCTATAATTACGTCAGAAAGACACGTACTTACATCTTGCGGTGTCAACTACAACGGGCGAGCCCGTCACAGCAGGACGTTTTAACGATTAGTCGTTCTGTCGCCCTGCAGTGAACGTAGAAGACTTTGGACAGTACATTCTACGTCCAGCTACGTCACAACCCGTGAGAGTCCAACGCCTTACCGCGAGTGAGCCAGGAATAAACCCGGCGGGCTCGAGATACTCGCGCCCTCACTTCCAATTGTGACCAGATTTCTCCGGTCTCTCGATTGGTTCCGAGTTCGAGGTCGCTTGCGCGGTCCTCTCCCTTACGAAGCGGTGAAACGGAATGCACCGAATCTGTCGCGGACCAAGGCGTCCTTTGCCCGACTCTGAACCGGGATCGGATGGCCAATGGTCATTTCAAGAGCAGTCGCCGTAAGGTAGACAACTACCCCCGCTCTATAGGAAACAATACAGTTCCCAGACTCCCCCGATTGTTAGTCGGAGAGCACAATCGATTGGCTTGCGCTGCTCGGTGCGCAGACCGTCCAGGAGCGCCAGAGGATTGATTCCCAGGGGAGACTGGTTGACCCAGTGTCCTACCCAGGCTCGCACCCCATGCGTGGAGGCCATCGGATGGGTGTTGACCCTTGAGTGTGACCGACCCTGAAACAGAATGGGTCTTCGTGGCCAACTCAGCAAGGGCCCATTAGCTCCCTTACACGTACTTACAGTATTTTTTTCGATTAGACATTAAACAATTCTATGCGATGATATGACGATAACAACATTACACTGGATCTCAACATTTTCTCATGCCAAAACGCCATTATTAATAGTGTCATTGCAAGGTGAAATGTATGGTCAATCCTTATTTGGCAGTGGTCAAAATAAAATGGTGAATTATGCATATTTCCAATATGTTAAAATGCAACTGTTTGGTTCTCGCGATACAGGACACATTTTAATTAATATTAAGTTTTAATTACAGCATTCATTATTACCAAACTTGATACGGCAAATTTCTTCAGTCGGTGAGTCATGCTTTGCCAAAATCAGACAGTCTGCATATGAGAAACTGCTTTGGGAATTTAGAACTTATCAATTATTATTTAGATATTATATTTCGCTTTCATAATAAAAGTGTGAATTTAAAAAAAGTAGGTAACTAAAATTGCACAATTTTGCAAGAAATGTTCCTTTGAACATGTAACATAAATAATATGTTAAAAAATTATTTCTTAGCTTAAACTAACATTCCGATTATCCACTATGTGTAAGGGAAACTATTCTACTTAGGTAACATAGACAGGCTTAAAGTAACAGCAGTCTTGAAGAGCTTGGATGATAGGAGCGATCGATAGGAGTGAGAGATCGAGCGAAAAGGTCGATCCCGATAATATAGTAATCGACAGAAGATGATGGCTATAATTCTTCCGTTCTAAAATAACTGTGCGATGATCTGACCTTCGGTTATGAACTAACGCCTACAAAAGAGAGAGCTTCCCTTTTACTCTTTCATGGTCGTTCATCGATTATTTGTGAAAAATGCAATCACCCTATTGAAAACCGCTATTAAATTAGTATAAAAATTATATCATACTTGAGAATAGTTATTCTCATATTCATTTTTATTTTCTAAACAATCTTAAAGACTGTATAGAATCCAATACGATGTGTTTTTCGTCTTAAATTGTCATTTTATGTTTCTTTATATACGGTCTGTTTAGAAGCGAGTTTGTTTGAGAAAATAAAGATGTTTCTTTCGGTGTTCTTTTTTTCCAAGTGGTTTTGATCTTCCGCCTCCTTTGCTGATTCTCTTGTCAGGGCATTGCATCAGGCGCTGATTTTAGTGGTATTTGCCTGATGCTAGTTTACATTTACGGGGTAATTGCATATATCTAGATCCACTTCAAATGTCAAATTTGAGGTAAGACGTTTGTATAGGTAGGCAAAGTAAAACAAATCTAAAGCATACATCCGTCGGCCGGCAAATCTCCGCTGTAACGCTCGAATGTCGTTGGGATAAGTCGTGTAAAAGACAGAACGACGGTCGCGTAACGATATTAGTAATTTTATTTGATCCCTTTCCGGTCTTTTATTATGAAGGCGATCGGGCGAGGTGCGGCTTTATGAGGAGCGGTCCGGTCTGGTCTGTTAGGGGTCTGGGCCACCCGCGCGATAAGGGTCCGCCGCGTGCCAACCAAACGCTCGCTCCAAATGGAAAAATTCACTATCTGGCTAATCAAATCTAGTCGGGACGCGGTATTCCATTTACGGACGCTATGCAATTGGAACGCGGTAAGAGTATGAATGCCAAGCCCGTAGCAGTAGGTTTTTATTGTACACAGTAAGATATTCGATCGAGTCGTTCGTGCGATTCTAATTTGCAAACCCTATAGCATCGGTAATAATCGGTATACATACGTAATGATATACTGCGCTGGTTTAATTTGTATACCGCCAATCGTCAATAATCTGACGTCAATGGAGGATACTAATCGAATTTTATCACATTATCCTCGGGGAAAAATGAAGGTCTCATTTGGGACATTTTAATAACGTCATGAACGACATTAGCGATTGTTTCCTCTGTAGTTTTCACATCTCCTAAGCTGATGACTTCAAAATATGTCAGTAGTAGTAGTAGTAGTAGTAGATAGAGTGGGGGGCTTGTTTCCAGCCCTTGATGTCACCTAGATCTGTAAGGTCTTTTGTAACTACCCACTGTGTGGTTAGGTCAGTGGTCAGCCAGTAGCCCGGTACTTCTTACCAGTCCAAGTAGATCACTGATCTTCAAGTTGGGCAGATCGCTGGGTTCGAGAAAGGCTCGTCCCAGTAAACTGTGTCTTTTGGCGGCGAGCCCTGGACAGCGACCAACAATGTGTATGCTGTCTTCAGGTTCCTCGCCACATATTCGGCAGTCCTTGCTCTCGGTCAATCTAAGGTTGAATATATGAGCTATAAGGGTTGTGTGTCCGGTGAGGAGACCGATAGTGGTTCTAAGGTTCTTCTTGCTCATGTCAAGTAGGGCCTCGGTTTTCTTCTGTAGTGGTTGCTCCATCATCGCTTTTGCCTGGCGACATCCCTGGCTCTGTTTCCAGGAAGCCCGATGTTCCTGCTCCAAGCAGTCCCTGATGATTTTCTTACCTGTAGCGAAGGGGACCCCTACAACTGGCTCCACTGGGCATTCCAGTGTGCCCAGTTTTGCCAGTCTGTCGGCCTCTTCGTTGCCGGGTATGCCTTGGTGACCCGGTATCCATATTAGGGTGATTTTGTCGGAATTTCCCAATTTGTTGAGCTCCTGCATGCAGTCCCAGACCACCGAAGATTCTGTGGTGGCTTTAGCCAGAGCGTCCAGTGCTGCTCTGCTCTCAGAGTAGATGAGGATTTGTCTGTTTTTTACCTCAAGTCGACTTTGTAGTTTTATGCATTCCAATATGGCAAATACCTCGGCTTGGAAAACCGTGGCGTATTGTCCAAGGGGGATGCTGATTCTATGGTTGGTTTTGGGTCCATACACGCCTGCCCCAAAACATCCATTTGTTCCTGAACCGTCGGTGAACCAGGCGTCTGCGTTGTGGCTTTGGAGCCACTGCGGATTTTTCCATACTTCCCTGGTGGGGATAAGGATTTTATAGGACTTCTCTACCGATTTTTTTTCCGTAGTCGATCCTGGGTCAGAGTGAATGGGCTTTTGTGGAGGAGGTTTAGCTCAGGATGATTGTGTCCTCCTCGCTTCCACTCGCCCAAACACTTCAGTCTGTATGCTGTAAGTCTGGCGGAGTGGATGATGAGCTTGTCCAGAATCAGTAAGTAAGCATCAAAAATTGCAAGTTAATTTAAGGAAATCTTGGCCAGTTTTACAACTATTGTATAGAAAATAAGTTAAATTTATCTTCGTATCATGCATCCAGCAGTTTTCAAACTATAAAGCCTAAAATGTCACCGAAAACATAGAAGTTCGCAGCATTTGCGGACTTTTACTGTTTTAATTAATATATATGGAATTATGGCGAAAATTTTCATCATTAATTATTATAAATCAAATGGTAAGTAAATTTCTCCGTAACATCGACTGTGTAACGCCCGTGACGTTACGTGTTAAGCACAACAGTTGCTCAAAATATAAATTTTTCTCCCGTATGATACCTACATTAAATATTAATATCCGAATCCTTGGACGCATCGGTGCGCTCATACATTCGCCAGACTTATGGCAAGTCTATGTTATAAAAAAAACTACCCTCTTTATTGGGACGCTGTTCAGGTTAATATATTTGATATGATTGTAAAATTCGCCCAAATATATGATTGATTAAACATAAATAAGGACAATTTAATATAACTAAAATATTAAACAAACACGGAAATATCATATTTTACTCGAGTACAGGGAATGCAGTAACCTGAATCAGCCTATCATCCTTAAATCTTTGAGTGACTGACCTATATCCGAATTAGAGTAGCATTTTTGATAGGTCGTATCGAGGCGGGGTCATATTTGGACGTATTGATCAAGTGAGCTATCGGACGTGACGAAGGCAGGACGAATTACGCGAGTAACCCTCTCCGAAATATTAGCCTCCTCAGCGTATTCCCCCAACTGAACGCGAAGGCAGCTACTTTGTAATTCCGTCCGCTTCGTGTGCGAAACATGATACGCCCTGACAGCTTCCCGCCTACCCGCCTCCACCGCGGCTTCGACCCCTCGACCGCCTCTTCACTGACAGCTTGATTGACAAATATTGACGGAGACGCCCGCCGCAGCCATTTGCCAATTGAATTGTCTTATAATCTGCATATGCCCCAGCATCGTGTCAACAAGGCTAATGCTCGCTTGCAAAGTGTTGTGGACATTGACACCGCAGGTTCTCGTGTTGACTGACACCGGAAGCATACGAAGACCAGTGTTAAACCAGGGTCCAGGAATCAAGGAAGTCTATTACGGTTACGCGAGTAGATTAGCTAAGATTCCCGAATTTTGTTGGTAAACGCACTACTCTTACCCATAAACGGAAGCTCTGCGGGCCATGCATTCGCATAATGAGCAGCAACCATATCCAGAGCTTGCAGAATACATGCATGAGATTTTGCATCTCGATACCCCCCAATACACCATGTATCCCTATTTCGAGCCAGGGACACCGCCACCCGCTATGTGTGTCCGATGTTGTCCCCCCCGTATATCTGCATAGCAAAATTAAGTGGTCTAACTGGATATCTACATAAACTCGATCTGCGGCGGTCCGGCCGAACTGCCCTCATTCCAAAACACAAGACGCCCTTCGCCGGGTAGTCACGCCTGTGTCCTGTGGCCTGAAATCATATCCCTTCCAAATTCCATTATTTCAACTATGTTTCATCCCTTTCATTTATCAAGTACGCATCTGATTACATTATGTATTACCGCTCGAACAATAACTGCGGTCGAAACTTTAGTCCGTATTGCGTGCGAGTTCGTAGCACATCGTGATTATTCGCTTTGACCGTGACAGGGAAAATTTTATTAAAGTGTTTTTTTCACTAATCGGTAAAGGTTGAATTCAGAATATTGCCTATAGGCAATAAGCTCGTATTTTCATTTAAATAACGCATTTTTTTATTATTGTTATTTCATTAATCTTAAAAGAATAGCGATAGAGAATGAAGTCGTGTCTTACACGAAATTTTCTCTATTGATTCGAAAATCATCCCCTAGACATCCAAGTAGACTCCTCGTTAGTGAGTTTTATGTATGTGATTTTTTGAGAGAGAGTTTGTTTCCCAAAAGAGTGGGCGCCTGTTTACTGATATGCGCGACATTTTATTTATCCGGGGCCCCAAATATCAGTTTGTAACTGATAGCATTCCGTCACCAACGAACCCGTCATAGCGCCGTTATTTTGTATATTTACATTGATGTTAAATATACAAAGTAAAATATAATTTTTCCTATATACTAAGGGGAACAATAAATAAATGAATAAACCAGTCACCCAAAACAATGCAGCTTTTATCTATGAAATTGCGAGAGACAGACAACGACGAGAGGAGCGATAAACGTCGAGGAACCACGCCAAGGAGAAGACAGTCTCAGGATGAAGCTGGAAAAGCATCCTGACATAGTTATACATAGGCTGATAGGTCATTTAGGGAATTACGAAAAGTCTGCTGCGTTGCAGACAGTGCGAGGACAACTGAAGAAACCCTCCAGTAACTGGCGAATTATATACTGACGGCAGACGCACGAGCGGGAATTGGAGACAGGCACGCTGCAGTGAAGCAACGCCACCGTCGGATCAATGACCTGTAATGCAGGCATTATTGCACATAGAGCGAGACTAAATGAGTATGAAAGAAGGAGCAGCGACAGTCTTATTATAAGCAAATTTTACAACGTTCGCGCAAGTTCATTTTGAGCTGGTCCTCATTTAATTTTATCGGAGGTGGGGGGGAATGAATTAACTCAAAGATTGTATGGTCGAGACGTCTTATCCTGTTTAATAAGATCATTAGACGTATCACTCATTGCCACTCGCGGGGGAGGTTGAGGACGAGCCGAGGCCGAGGACAACTCAAAGGCGTCTTCGAAGATTAATAGACGAAAAAAGTTTGCGCCATTAAAAGTAAAGTCTCCGGCGCGATTTTTGTCTCGGGCAGCCATTAAACGAGATTATTTCATGAGAAATTATCTTCGCCATCTCTCGTTATTACATCAATCTATCAAAAGTTTTCTTTTTGTTTTGACTTTTCAGTGTTATCATTTTCGTATCGTAATAAATATCGATACAAGTTGACGTTGATGTAAATTGATATTAAAAATAAAATTTTAAAAGTTAAAGCATCATTAAAATAGATGCCGGTTTCATTGTCCGAAGCATTGATTACTAATAACTAATGTAAAACTATGCCGCTTAACCCGCTCCGAAAAGGCCAATTTTAATCAGTTTCACAGAAGCGTTAACCGCGACGGACCAGTCAAGCCCGAGTCGCAAGTAATTTACAAGTAGACGAAGTAAATAATCAAACTCATTTTCCGTTCCGAGTGAATTTATGGAGGGGTGGGTGTTTTGCGGAGGGAGAGGAGGGGTGGTATTCGTTCAATTAAAATACCGAAACGAAGGGGGATCGGAAGGAAAAACGCGGCGCTGTTGCGGAAAACCGCGGAATTTGAGAGCGGTTCGTTCGCCCCCTCCTGGATAGAAACCTAAGTCCGTTTAAGCGCTTTCGGCGGGGCTCAGGCGCTTACCGCCTTTCTCTCTCTTTTCAGTCTCTCGGCGGAGGATTTCTCGCTGCTCTTACGTATACCTACTATTTCCTACGATCTAAGAAGGAGTGAGGTATGCTTTAAAATTTAAATCGGGTTTTGGCGGAAACGACGCTGGCAGCTTCGGCAGCACTCGGACCAAACGGCCATTCCGCCGGCGAAAAGTCGTAAAAAGACAACAAGTTGGAGAGGCGCGCTGAACCGCGGCCGAACCGCACATTCGACGACAACCCCTCCGCGCCCTTCGCCTGGGCGGATCCACACTATTGAAATTCGCATCAGAGTGAGTTTGAAACGGCCTCGTCGCGATGAATTATTAAGTGGCGAAAAAATCGTGCACCGCCTGGGAAGCAACAAGCATCCGTCTGACGCACTTCGTCGATCAAATATTGACAACCCTCTCAAGAGCACTCACCGGCCCCATCTTTTATTCATAATACTCTAAATTAAAAGAGGATGTTTGACCCAAAATAATAATAAACGTTTGTTATGCTGCAGCGTTTGAATGTTGGCTTATTTTCTTTATTATATTGTTTCCATTATTTATTACATTGAAAGTGATGATGGAAGATGGACTCGGCGGCCGCATTGAATCTTTTTCTCGTGTATAGTAAACAGATGGAAAACATTTTTTTTTTTTTATATTTTAATCAACTTTATAGAATAGGTTGTAAGTTTTAAAATCTAGCTTGCTAGAGTGACGCCCGTAGTAAGGTTGACTATGATGCATTGTTTTAAATTTCTATACGTACTATTTTTGTTCCCTTCAAATTCTTTTCTAATAGATTATTTAGAGAGTTTAGAGAATCTTTACTTTGTTTTTTATTTACGATTTACCTAAAAGGTAGGAGTTCTATCGAAAAGTTGCAATATATTTGTATTTTTCCTAAACGGCTTCTAAGGTTTACGAAGTTAATTTTTGGTTGATTAAGAGTAGGTAGTTAAGAATACCCTGCAAAGGCTATTTTGAAAAATATCTGGAATAGTTATTTTCTTTTTGTCATTGCGTGTAATAGCAGTAGTGCCGATGCATGGATGTCATCAGTTATATGTTCCCTGTATTTACGTTGATTTCAAATTTAACTAAATCGAGCATACATCTTGAGGTGTCCACTACAACGGGCGAGCCCGTCACCACAGGAAGTTTTAACGATTAGTCGCTCTATCGACCTGCAGTGAGCGTAGAAGACTTTGGACAAAACAATCCGACGTCTAGCTACGCCACAACCCGTAAGAGTCCAACGCCTTACCGCGAGTTAGCCAGGTATACTACCCGGCGGCTCGAGACACTCGCGCCCTTACTTCCAATTGTGACCAGATTTCTCCGGTCTCTCGATTGGTTCCGAGTTCGAGGTCGCTTGCGCGGTCCTCTCCCTTACGAAGTGGTGAAACGGTGTAAACCGAATCTATCGCGAACCAAGGCGTCCTTTGCCCGGCTCTGAACCGGGATCGGATGGCCAATGGTCATTTCAAGAGCATTTGCCGTAAGGTACGCAACCACCCCCGCTCTATAGGAAACAATACAGTTTCCAGACTCCCCCGACTGTTACATTACTGGCTATCTCGCGGTAAAGGCGTTGGTCTCTTGCGGGTTGTGGCGTAGCTAGACGTCGGATTTGTAATGTCCAAAGTCTTCTACGCTCACTGCACGGTCGATAGAACGATGAATCGTTAAAACGTCCTGCGGTGACGGGTTCGCCCGTTGTGGTTGACATCTTAATATGTTAGTCGGAGTGCACAATCGATTGGCTTGCGCCGCACGGTGCGCAGACCGTCCAGGAGCGCCAGAGGTTTGATTCCCAGGGGAAACTGGTTCGCTGGCCAGAGTCCTACCCAGGTTCGCACCCCGTGCGTGGAGGCCGGCGGATGGGTGTTGACCCGTGAGTGTGACCGACCCTGAACACATGGGTAATCGTGGCCAACTCATCATGGGTCCGTTAGCTCGCGATCGAGCATACAGTGTAAAAACTATGTAAGAGATTCGGTCCATTGATGGAAACATAAAACTCTATTTCTTATGCCCGGGCCACATAGCCTGAAAATGCCGTTAATTATCGCGATAATTTAGGTGTGGCAGCAGCAAAAACGCCCATAATCGCCGTTATAAACGGCATTTCCCGGCAGTGTGGCCAAGCATTAGTGATTTTCGATTTTCGCTTTTCTCATTCGCACACTTCACAAAGGGATGTTCGCCATTCGCCTGTCCATGGCAACTGTCGGCCAATCCGATGCCGTCTAGCACTGCAATTGTGAATGTACTCTCTGATATTGCTTTGCCTTTTTATGTTTTTATTGGCAAGGCAGCTCTGCGAAACATTTTTTTTTATTTTTATTAAAGGTAAAGCATAAAATATAATTTACTGCAGCATTACAAAAAATATGTGTTTGGACCAGTAGCGAAAAATAGAGCACACTGCAGTATCTTGGTCACTGCGTAAACACCGCCTAACTAGGCCTAGGCCTGTACTAAGGCAGGTGTACCAGGAAATATTTTACCTGTGCACACAAAAAAAGTAAAAAATTAACAACAAAACTTAAAAATTAAACATGTTAAAAAAAATTATTAAAATATCATCAAAAAGTATTTGAAATTATAATCATAAAATTATCGAGTAAATAAATAAAAATCGAAATCATAATAATAGTAAATAGATAGATAGATACCTACTCAGTAAAATAAACAAATAAAAATAAAATAAAATACGAATAAAAATGGAAATAAAAATAAAAACATTATTCCAATAATCTGATTTATCAACATAGTTTTATGAAAACCCAATCTGGTATATATAACTTGATTGTTCGACATAGCAGACAATTCGAAGAATGCGAACAATCGTCAGACGATCAAAGATTTGATTGAATTCACTGGTTATGTGACCGATAGTATGGATAAGCGTGTACAAGTTTACATAATTTACATCGACTTCTTTAAAGCGTTTGACCGCATTGACCACATCGTCGTGATGTCTAAGCTCGAGAAAATTGGTATTCACGGGAATCTGCCTCGATGGATCTCGTCTTATCTTAGTAATCATCATTAGGCATTGGGTTGGCATCGATCCAATTACGTGACAATCCCTTCGGTGTTCCCCAGGGGTCCCACTTGGAGACCTAATTATTGAAGGTATACATATATGTCATTAGAAGTTAGTTATTATTATTTATAACTTATTTGTGATGGTTATAGTATAATAACTCTTTTTTAACTTGCGCAATATGTGTAGGTACATACAAAACTAAAAGCCTCGCTGCCTTGGAACAAGTCCTGGCACTTCGTTGAGCGGCAGCAGTACATAAATGCTAATGCTCATATCGGCTGTGTTATTATTTCAAAATAATTAATTTATACGAATATTAATAATAACATAGGCGTTGCAATGAGTTAATTAATTAAATAAATAAATAAATGACATCGGGAAATATTTTAAAATTAGCAAGTAAATACTTTATTTCTACGTCATGAAGGATTACACTGAAGTGCAAAACACAAATGGCTGCAAAATTCAACAGGACCTTATCGATTTACTAAATATTGCCTTGAAAACAAGTTGTGCTAAATGTGTTGTCATTTACCAGGAACTGGACTAAGGTGGACTTTGGCTACCTGCTCATGGCGTATCGCTTATTGATCTCCGAACACAATCAGATTCAAGAGCTGGGTGTCTTACTGGACGTGGGTTGACAGGTAACGCTTACATTGATTAAACGGTATGTAAATGTATAACTATGCATGGTTTCATTTTTAGAACCTGCAAATATTTGAACGGCCGAACAGTCCTGAATACATTATTTTATGCTTATATCAAAAGTGTCTCTGAATTTACGTGGTCGGTTTGGAGTCCTTAGTTTGCTGCCCACAGTTCGAAATAATAAAAACACATGTTTAAAAACAAACTTTTATTAAAATGCTCCCTGGGTGCAGCAGCCATGTCCTAGTGGAACATAGAACGGGCTATCGTAATTCAATGCGTATAATAAAAATATTGTAAATAATATTTTTGATTCTCCTGCGATGGTGTCGCGCGTCTCTCTGAATGTCCAAAATGGAACAGAAGATTTCCTCGTATGTTTCACGTACACACACGTGTGCAATACGAATCGCTAAGTGGAGACCTATACTTGCAGATTCAGCTTCACTGATATATTTTACATTAAATCTAGGATGAAATTTATTGAAGTTAATCGGTGATGTACTAGAAAGCAATTTATTACACATATTTATAATTTATTGTAGTAAATGTATATTATTATAAGCTATAATTATTTTGCATTTGAAGCATGTTAATCAGAAAAGGCGTAAGATAGGGATACTCTATTGGCCGTACGTAGTCTTAGTCTTTAGTTTAATGTTTACTTTGCCGGCCCACGCTCAAAATCCTTCCATAAGTCCTTGGCTAGTTGCCAGGAAAGTTTAGGCGTGACGCAACCAATATCTCAAATAAATAATAGTCTGTACATATAAAGTAAATTAAAAACTAAAATATCTTTGTTGATTTTGCATTGTTTTGATTATATTCTCGTGTTTGTTATTCGGTTTCTTCCCTCAATAGGTTGCAACATTTCCGTAATTATTTTCTTTTTTTATCGTTTTTTTAAATTAAATAATGTTTGAACCACGAAATCTCGTCTGCTAAAGCATCTTTTAAAGCGTGGTCTTTATCAGCGAGCGATTCTCGCTTCCAAGTTGGCAAAGTGGCATCACTCTATAGGAGAGGGCAGAACGGTAGCAAGAGCAGTCATAAAGGAAATGTCGCGCAGTTATCGCATAGTTGATGGGAAGGCGGCTTCCTCGGTTAGAGTCGGCACGGCGTTACCTATTACGCTAATGGCCGACTTCCTTATTCGAACATTTCCTTTCCGTTTTTGCCGTGGGCAACTTTCAAACGCCCTGCACTAAGTGAAAACTGCCTTCCTCTCTCCAGAATAAAATGGTGTCAGCGGAATTTCGTACCGAAGAATTTTCCAACGAATTGTTATCTCAATCAAGCTACTGTGTTATGCAGCGACTGTATTATAACGGTTTCTACCATATTTTATGATTTTAGTTTCTTATGAGTTGTCAACTACTAGTTATTTTTTTTTATTTATTTAGGTAAGTAACAGCATGAACTTATAATTAGGTACACAATTCTTTAAAAAAAACATGTTCTTATGCGATTATAGCTTACGCCCTTCGAAATTATTTGAAAAATATTTTACAAACTAAATTATGGAACAAAAAATACCATGCATCCGTAAATATTTATTGGTTGAGAGGAAACGGATAAACGACAGTCCTCCCGATGCATTTGTAGATGGCCAATGTAGCTTTGCCGAAAATGTAACTTTGCCGGGAGAACTCATCGTCCACGCGGCAAGGACTCATCCCCACCAACCAAAAAATGTCAAATGACCGCAAAAGTTGTAGAGTTAACCACAAACATATAAATCATCCTTATACAAAATAAGTAAATGGGAATACATATATAAGTTATATTATATTTATACATACATATTACAAATCAATATTACAAATCAGTAATTACTGGCAGTTGTCGCTGCAGCTTCAAGGGCGGTTCGTACTGCCGATTTGAAGCTAATTTTGTTTCTACTATAAATGTCAAGCCCTGTGAGTTTATCATTATACCATTATAACGATATTAAATCATTCTTAGGGTAAACGCAGAGACTTAGTGACAACACAGTCCAGCGTCTAACTCCGCCAACACGCCCGTGAGAGCCAACGCCTTACCGCGAGGCACTGCGAAATGAACCCAGCGAGCCAACCTCGCGCCCTCTCATACCAGATTTAGTCAAATTTCTCCGTTCTCCGGTCTGGTCGCGGTTTCGAAATAGCTTGCGCGGTTTTCTTCTGACGTAAGCGATAATATAGTTTGAGAATATATCACGGACCGAGGCGCTCATTGCCCACGATGGTCATTCGGGACCGGGTGTCCAACGGATCGTTTCAAGAATAGATGATATCAGATCGACATCTACCCCCGCTGTCATAGGAAACATACATCTTCAGTCCACTCTGGTTATTCACCGGATCGCGTGGCTGACAATCTGATATGCAACCCGCCCAGTTTCACAGAGGCATCCCAGAATACGCGATCTTCTAATCTCAACCGCCTTCGACTACAGGATTGCAACTGTGGCAGAAGGTTATAGCGGCCCTGACAGGTTAAGTCCCTCTAAGAGGAGGCTACCAGAAAGGATTGAATCGTGAGTTGAGCAAGCCAGGTGAATATAAGTTTCTGTGCCAGATCGATCTACAATAAATATACATTGCTCATTCCTTCGGCCTACGTGGCTCCACGACGCTGTCCCTCGCCTCCGAACCGCCTGCCTCGGCTCACAGCTCACATCCCAATCTTCTACAGTCGTTTACCGCTACGCACCCGCTCTACACATCTCCACAGAAAATCTAAACAACCTAACACATCGTATGAGATCATTCCAATATGAAGAATAGTGGAAATAATGCTTCTTTTTCGCGATATGGTAATCACAGCCATTACCTTTAAGCAAGTCAACTAACTACCGAGCTGGTATTATAGAACAATGCGAAAGCATCATTGTATCTTAATAAGCAAGAGGGAAACGAAAGGAGAGCCTTCAACGAAATACGATAACAAAGGAAGAATTTCAAAATTAATCTCTTTGCGCTCACTGCAATAATACCAGAGATTTTCTTTTGTGTCTTACGTAATGCTCAGAATATTATTTTCTGATAGACATACGAGTACCTACAAAACTCACAAAAGCCTCCCCGAACGATCGAACTTTCTGAAATATTTATTTTTCCCGTTTCGCGAGAAAGAAGACAACATAATTTCGACACAATTGAGGTGGTTATCGGGAAGAGGAGGGGAGGTCTAGGGAATTGAGAGTTCAGGGCGTCTTCGGCAATTATGCGGTCCTCGAACTCCCACGCGAAGTCCGCGGCGAACTTTTGCAATCACGCGGCGGCATCGACGAATCATAAATATTTCAAAATCTCACGGATGGCGAGTTTTAAGGCCTTTGTAATTGTACAATTTTTCAATTAGGAACACTCGTATTTTCGTTTGTAATTGTGGGGAGCGGCCGTTGCAGGGAGTCACAATGGCTTCGGCGAGTTGACGCTTCCGCGCTCTTCTTTCCCCTCTTCCTGAGGCGATCCCTTTTATTTTTCGCCGCTCTTTTTTTATTTCTTGGCGCAGCCCCGGGCAGTTTCGGCGCAAAGCATAGGATTGAACTTAGGGAGTACATTAGAGCGGGATGCCGCTATGCGAGCGAGCGAGACGCCTCCGGATGTAAATGAAATGGTAGCAATAAAAGTCGTAGATACGCAGTCACTTTTTCACTCAAATACATTCTCCTCTGCCTTCCTTATATAATATCTTCATTCTCCGCCCCTCAAAGGGTGACTTTTTGGAAGAAATTGTCGTTTATTTAAGCTGAATATGCGTTTAATAAGGCGACGAACTGATGCACGGAATCTGCGCTCAGACACGAACTCGCAGAACTCGTTTTCTCACAAAATCCTCAAAACACGTGACTTTACTCACTTCTTCAGTCTAATTATCATTTCAATTCCTATTTCTGCCTTGATCAACAACTTCTCTAATTTGAATATAATTATGAATACATAAAATATACGTCATGGTACATGTAATGTATCAGCATGTTATGGAATACGTGGCAATGTACTTCGATTTGTTCACTCGTGTTTATCTGATCGCAAACCGTAGAAATAGATGGAATAGGATCAACAACCCCAAATACGATAATTACTAATTGAAGATGCCTTGATAATATCGTGTAAAAGTAATGAAAATATGGTAGTTTATTGTAATTGTACCGCAGACTTTCGAGTAGTTAAGAGTACGCCTCTAAAATATAAAGTATCGCTATTTTAATAATTTCATGTATACCAGTGATTCCCAAAGTGGTCTATATGGACCCCCAGGGGTCGATTTCGATTCGCAGGGGGTCCATGTCAGCGAGAAACAAAAATCGGGGGGCACGAAATCTAAATGGGGGTCCACGTTAGTGGACTCCATTTAGGCAGGTCACCATAAGCATTCAGGCTATCCGTTAATGTCGTATCACTTCTTAAACAGATTTTGTATACAGCATAGTATTTTAAAATTATAATAATAGCAATAAACAAACGCGCGCGTCACAAGTATCACGGAATGAAATCAACACTCAACTCAAATTCCATCACTAGTCGATTGAAGAGGCCAGCGCACATGACTAACGAGGGAAGGTGCGAATGAGATACGTGAAAAAATTGCGCTTCAATGGGTATCCGTGCGAGCGAGTAGGATAAACGCGCCACATGAATGAGCAAGCGAGATAGTGCTACATGTGCACTTATGTGCGGCTTTCCCGAATGATTATACTTTAAGGTCGTGGACACTTAGGAATAAACAAATAAAATTTTAACATATTTTTTATTTTTTACAACTGTCCACATTACTAAAAACCCTATGTAGGTGATCAGTACTGTTCCAGCTGTCGAGCAACTTTAAATGTTAGTAAGTTCAGTAAAATGCAGGCAGGGGTCTACGGAAGACAGCAAGTGGTCTACGAGTCGAGAAAGTTTGGGTACCTCTGATTTATACCATGTTTTTTGGGAACCAAAGAGAATTTCTGCCGCTTCATCCTCATGCTTCAAATTCCTGTAGCAATCGTATGTTCTCTCTACGTTCGATCATTTGACCTTTTAGGCCACGCTTTAAAGTGCAATCTCGCTAGATAAGACGCCGGCTATAAACATAACTCCCGACGGGAGTCAGTGTACCCAGGGCAGTC
Source organism: Micropterix aruncella (assembly GCA_944548615.1). Taxonomy (NCBI): domain Eukaryota; kingdom Metazoa; phylum Arthropoda; class Insecta; order Lepidoptera; family Micropterigidae; genus Micropterix; species Micropterix aruncella. Next base: position 220,001 of record OX155959.1, read on the forward strand.
GTATCTTCGAAGGAGTCTCAGCGCACAGATAAGGCGATCGTCGTCTTTCGGTGGCGCATTCCGCCGCCCAATCGCCTCGATAAATCTCTATAGTAAATCCAACCTCTGCAAAGGAGACCCGATATAAGAGAGAGGGCAATAGTTCATATTTCTGTGGTAATTCCATATCGTATAGTGTTATGGGAATAAGTCCATATTAAGAAATTATAAGTAGGTCATACTGAAAGTCATGCGGTAAATTTGTTTTATCATATTTATAACAGTTTTTTAAAATCTATGTTTTTGGACAAAAGTTGATTTTTTGCTCGTACTGATGTACCCACTTCAATGGTGCCTGTAAATTTTAACTCGTCCTATATATGGAAGTAGCATATCAGCAGGTTATATATTTATATACAGCTATAGATAGCATAGATTATATATTATTATTTAAATACAACTATAGATACAAATATCTGGGTGCATGGGTGAATGAAATTAAAACCCGGATAGTAATCGCCCGTGCATCATTCAATAAAATGAGAAAAGTCTTGTGTTTCATCTGGCCAGAGGTTATCATAAAAGAAGGTGGACCATAAAAGAAGACACCAGACGGCGGCTAGAAGCTTTTGAGATGTAATGCTAGTTGTTACCGTTGAATGCTCCGTATAAGCTGGACCCATAAAGTTAGCAAACGAAAAAGTGCTTCAGCGTGCTGGTACGAGCCGAAAATTGTTGCACGCCGTCAAAAAGGGCAAGATTAAATATCTGAAACATGCTGGGGCATGACAGATATCAGCTGCTCCAACTGATATTGTTGGGCAAAATTGAGGGTAAACGACGCCGTGGAAGGAGAAAAAAATTGGGGTTGTGCAATGTCAGAGAGTGGACCGGGATCTCCAGTACGGAACGGCTTTTCCGGGTGGCGCAAGACCGAAAAAAGTATTCAGAGCTAACGGCCAACCTCCAGTAATGGAGAGGCACTTCGAGAAGAAAAAAAGAATAGATATCATGATGAACGTATTATAGCCAAAGTATAAAAGTGAGTGCCGGTATTGACACGTAATTTGGTAATTGCAATTTTATTCTTATTTATGGTGTTGTGATAATCAGGTATTTTATTTTTATTTCGTGTTCGCGTAAATAAGTGTTGAACAATTAATTCGTTTGGTAGTGTGAGTATTTTGTTTTGTTATGGACGAGTGCCGAAATTGCTTTTTATATAAAAGCCATAAATCGTTCGGCGCGCGCATTTTTTAAATGTAAAACACTATGACACTCTGGTTATTCGCTTTTGAATGGCAACAGGGGAAACACACCCTTCTTCCAGCCAGCTTGACTTATAACTGTACTTGTACTTGCAATTGTAATTGTAAATACACTTATGTAAATGTAAAGATTTATTTTATTTATTTATTTATTAAAAAGAAAATGTATAGGAAATATTTTTACATAATGATTTTGCATCACTCCTAACTATGCAGTGCCTGTTCCAAGGAAAAAGCCAATTTTATGTGATATTATTTAAAAAAAGAAGAAAAATGTTTTATGAAAAAGATGGTAAGAAATTGGTATAGTAAATTTACAAATAAAAATAACAAAAATAAAATAAAATACATAAAATGATCATTCAAAAATCTAAATAATCATTAAATAATAAAAGTAGTGGAAAATGATTATACAATAAATCCAAATACAAAATATTATTTTATAAAAATAAAAGCTGATTTCACTCTTGTTTACATATAGATAAATATACTGTTAGATATGTGAGGGTGTGTATTGTGGGTTTGTGAGTGTGTGTGTGTGTAAATTTGTTGCTAGTTTTGAAATGTCATGAGGATACATTCAGTTTTCGTACTTCCTTTACATAACCACTATAACAACTACTTTACAAAAATTCCAATTAGTATATATTAATTTACCTACATAAATATTTAGTCACAATAACTATGGCGGTATAGTCGTAAGATATACCACTTGGCAATAGAACCACAATGTTGTACTCTATCTCAAGTTTTTAAGTTTTTCAAATATCAAGTTTTTAAAATATCTTAAAAACTTGAGAGATCCGTGTTCACCATTGAATTGAAATGTGTTGAAAGTGTGCGCCGGTATACCTCTATAGGCATGCATTCATCAAACGCTGCGTTCCTCGAAGGATACATTTGTGGCTCGTAACTCGCGGATACGGCGGCGCGGCCGAATCTCGCCGAAGGGCGCGAACAGAGCGTAAGGCTCTTTTATTGCGGCCTGCGGTGAATTACGAATTTCCCCGTTGGCTTTACCCCCATCTTCCTCCTCAACCCCCCCCCCCCCCCCACTTACCCCCCCCCCCTTCTTCCCCTTTACGATCAAGGCCTGATAATTCGAGGTGTTGCACGGCTGCCTCCGAGACCTGCAGGCCTCTCTTTATTGGTCTCTAACCCTTTTAGGTTGATTTTTCCGCGCTCTCTCCTATATTACACAAGACCTACCTACATACTTTTTACGAGATGCCACAATGTGGCGGGTAACGCCAAAAGTGTTTTAAGAAAATGAAACAATGATTTAAGGGGCTGACATTTGAATCGCCAAGTATAACATAATGCGACATCGCTAATAATTTTATCGCAATCTTTAATCTAAAAACTATAATAATTATATTAAATCAAACAAAAATATTTACTTCAACAACTGTTTTGAACGAGTCTTTTTATAGAGGAGAGTCTGCAGAATATTTTAGATATAATATATATTTTTTATTTGATACTAGCTGATCCGGCGATCTTCGTACCGCCTAACAGTCAATGAATGTCGTGTTACAGATTACCTGAACTTAATTTATGATTTTATGAAAGTAATACAATGAATACAAAATAAATATTAAGTTCACTTTTTATTAAGATAATAACACAAAAAGAAAAATAAAAGTTCAAAAATTAAGTATATCAATCGCGTGTCAGCAAGACATGATTGAATTAAACTATTTACATATTGTGCAGCATGGGATGCACTCGGTTTAATTCTCTTCATTGAAGCACCTTGAGACGACATTTCTTGTTTTTTTTTATCAGCCGCAAGAACAAATGAAGCGGATGATTTGCCAATACGTGAACATGCCATGTACAACTGAGTTGGATCTCACAAATCAAAAGCCATGAAAATCGGTTCAGCCGTTCTCGAGTTATAAGTGTTCGAACAGACCCGACTTTGTTTTATATTATATAGATGTTGTTGTATGAAACAAATATTTTTTTTAATGTAATAAAATAATATTAACAACATTTCATAAACTAAAGTGTTCATCTTGGCAATAATAATGTTTTTTAAGTAAAAAAGGTTTTCAATCTTCTCTTAAATGAAGGTTCTCAATCTTCTCTTGAGAACCTTCCTGATGATTGCATTTGCAAGCGAGATCACGTGAGGTAGATAATCATGATACAAACAATTAAAGTAATTCAGATCTACAAAATACTTCCCCTAGCGCATGGTACCGCTTCCATATCAGGATAGAAAACTAACTGTAAAACAGGATAGAAAATCAAATCTCTCTGATGCATGCTACGGAATATTTGCGACTAGATAGGCTGTTATTTAATGGTTGGTATTCGATCCCGGTCAGCTACGCGGCACCAGAGTTAGATGCCGTAAGATAGTTAAGCGTGCACGTACGAAAAGTAGCACTTAGATCTAACAGATTTCTCAGGCGAAGTGGAACGTAGCACGCATGCCCTAACTTATCACAAAGCGGGTCAGTGCGTCTGTTCCACTTCAGATACTGCCACTTCGCTAAACGGTTATTTATAGTAAGTTAAAATGTATCCGATTTGTTTTGGTGACATAAAAAATCATTCTATTTGCCTTAAAGCATATATCAAGGTCTCATATATCATCAAAATAAAACTATGGGATTTTTGATAATACTACTAATTTAAATAAATTGAATTATTATTGTTATTATTTTGTTAAATCGCTGTTCTTGTGATTTTGTACTTTTTTTCATTGAATTATATTGAAATATATATTTTAACTTATAACATGGACATTTTATATATAATTGTATCCTCGGACTATTTAAATTTGTTTCTTTAAATATTTATTGCGATATCATTTTTCTATTTATTTCGATTCATTATTAATATTATTTATATTTTATTGTATTTATTACGACATTATATTATTATTATTCAATTTGATTATTTCACCATTTACTGAATGTTATTTTTCCAGCACACTACAGCTACAGTTACATCACACTACACTACACTACAGTTACATCACACTACACTCAAATTACAATGTTTATTATTATTAGTTAATTTTTAACATTATTTGATACCTAGCATATTTTTAAAATTAAGTATTCTAAAGTATGCACAAGCCTTTCTACTTGGTACGCTTGCCTTAGTACGGGCCTAGGCCTAGTTAGGCGGCGTTGATTTTAAAAAAAAATGGTCTGCGGTGCTTTCTATTTTGCTATTATTTACATTTAAGCCTATAATGTTAAACTTACAATGTACTGCCGTACAAATGTGCTTTTCTTTAATAAATAAATAAATAAATAAATAAACTATATTTTTATTCACATAATCGATGATAGTGTGCATATCACCTGCATATAAAAATGGGTTGGCGTCTTTCTTTGCCCCAGCAATGTCATTGATAAATACGATGAATAATGTATTTTCAAGGCAAGATCCCTTCAGGCAAGAGAACTTCAGGCGAATCACCTCGAACAGTCGTTTTTTATGGTTTCTTTGCTTTATAATTAAGGCTGCATTATTGTTTGTTCGCCATTATCGCATTCTCTCTAAATCTTGCGTTAAATCTTGAGTGAGAAATTTACCAATTTCCTTTTTCGTGAAGCGAGTTCTTTGCGCAGTTTCTGTACAAATATATCATAAAAACGTAAAAATGTACCCTCTATAACTTAATAACTTTTAACGGCGCGTCGGGCAAAGTTCACACCTTGGAGGAGCCCGCGGCGCGCCGCTCTACAAATACAAATAAATACGACAGGGCGCGGCGCTCGCAGTGCCATAAATAAAACTGTTGGCAAGCAATATACATGTCGCCGCGCAATATTTATTTCACAATTTGGGGGCGAAATTGTTACGAGCAGGGCGATACGCGCCGCGGAATGCCACCGAGGCGGCGGACCGGCCGCCGAAGGATGCCAACTTCGGAGGTGGCCGCGCTCTGGACTGTGATTGCTACCGGATTAAAAGCTCCACAAATCGGCTACTATGAGCAATCTGGGAATCTTGCCAAAAACCTTTTCTATATGTTGGCTACTAGCCATTTAGAAAAAACTAACTAAAAGAAAATATATTCAATTCACATGATATTTCATATTATTTGACAATTCCGTTAGATCAATGGTGCGAATGATGAAATATTGAGCACCAACTGGATATTTAAACCACACTAACAATTAACCCGTAATGTGTCCCGACAAGACAGATTTTTTTCATATGATGCATGATGCCATAAGATGTCATGTCTGCGCGAATCGATGTGGCCAGATTACGCCACATATTCGCCATTAGAAAGATAACAAGTTTATACGGTTTTGAAGCAGCTAAATCCGTTTATTTTGCATATTTCCACCCCATAATAACGTATGGCCTACTGTTTTGGGGAATGGCACCAAAACTCAAAAAGAATTTTTCTCCTCCAGAAAAGAGCGGTACGCAGTTTAAGTTTATATAGAGTATCACCAAGAAGTTGTTGTAAGCCGCTATTTGTAAAAACAGGAGTAATGACTCTATTTTTTTCTTACATCTACCAAAATATTATGTACGCTTCGTAGACACCTAACAAAGGCTCCAGTGAATAGTGATTTTTATCATCACGATACGAGGAATAAATCCAATTTCCACATAAACCGACAGCGACTTATCAAAGTGCGATACAGTTTTATTCATCAAAATTTGTCCTTCTATAATAAGATTCCAGAGCAAATAAAAAGCCTTGGAGAGGACCAATTTAAAAAGATAATTATACATAATTTGGTAAGAAACCCAATTTATGCTATAAGGGAGTTTGAAAATTCTAAGTTTATTTTCCATGTTGATGATTAGCGAAATTTGTAAACAGTTTTAAACATAATGGTATATATTATGATATCTGACATTCTAATTTTCATATAATTTCTTATACATCTATTAATTTTTTTAAAAAATACGAAGGCATATTGCTGGATTGACAATATATTTTTTGATTAATCTACATAGAATTTTCATTTCTATTTTAATATATTATTCTCCCTGACTCTTAAATCAAATTAGTATATGTTGATTATTTGTATGTAGGTAACATTGAATATAATATTACAGCCATTACAACTATCACGATAGTTATGTTTTTAATATTTAAATTTTTAGCATTTAATTTTGTGACGCATCCAAGTGTAGGAATGCCTATCTACTGGAATAGTTGATTATTTTGTATTGTATTGTATTAATAGGGGTTTCAAAATCTATTTTTCTTAATATGTCAGATGACATTTACTATCGATTAGAAGTGTACGCGCTATAAAATTCCTATGAATGAAAGTAATTTAATGTTATATATGAATAAAAATAATTTAGGGGGTGCCAAATTTCTGAGTTTGAATAAAAATTGTTTTACTAAAGCTCCTAGCATCCAGTGCGCGTCATACTATCGATTGTTCATTTGATTTTGGAACGGATCCTACGTTGATTTTTGGATGCGTGCGCAGTGCGTGGAATGTCTCCGGCGGAAAAATTCCCGTCGCGTCTAGAAAAAATCTTACGCACAGACAGAAGAAGAAAGGGTTACACGTGCGGAGCCGAATAAACTCGAACGGCCGAACACCAAGCGACGGTCGATATTTATGTGGCTGATTAGGGTGTACAACTAATTCTTTGTTAACAAGTACTCTTTCAAATCACCAAAATTATACGTTGATGTGGCAATAGATTTAGTCATGAAAAGGAAAGCTTGACGTGTAAATCTGCAGCAAGATTAGATAGTAAAATTTGCTGGGACTTTAAAGGTGTGTCTGCAGTCTGGATTGTACGTTGTCTACACTAGTTGTATGTATTCTATATTACTATCACACATAAGGAAAAGTTATTAGCAAATTGGAAATAAATAGTACAAACTTATTAAGGTTTCTTATTTACAAAAACTGTTTGTTTTGTAGGTTTTTTTAATGATCAATCTGATATGCTGGAGGGGAGGGGCGGTGATACAAAGTCTTTACCCCGGCTCGGAAAGTCGTAGATCCGGGACTGGGCTGAAGTAAACATAACCATTAGTTGTAGTTTATGTTAGATGTGTGAACACCGAATACATAATAATAATTTATAATAAAGAAAAGGCGAGCTTATTGCCTGAAGGCAATATTTTAGAGCTAACTATCGTCAAAACATAGCCATTATCATCACCTTACTGGAGTATTTTTTATGAAGTCCTGATAGTTAATTGATATGAGCGTATCAATCGAATCAATGAGCGTATCAATGAGCGTATCAAGACATTATCAATGACCGTATTCCATTGTAATTTACTGTCAATTCTTCAATAAAAAGGATGATTCCAATGTTGTTTATTTCAAAATTGTCAAATAATTCATTTAAATAGTTCATCATATTTTTTGTTCCTTAGTGAAAATAGATTATTTTTGATATTGTAATATAAAAACGCAATTAATTAGCGGTAAACTTAATCAAGAGTTGATCAATACCTTATTAACCCTATTTATATCCGGTAATACTGGTCCTAAAAAAATAAATAAATGAGACAGAATTTTGAAGACATTGCCAAAAACTCTAGCTTGCCCTTCGACATAGTCGGCGAGTTTTGTTTTTAAAATATTAACATCAGATAATTGATTTTTTTTACCTTTTTAAATAGCGGAGGTATAAAGTGTAATTTCGTTACACTAAATACAACTCTGTTATTATCATTGCTAGAAATTACAACGCAATTTTTTAAAATTCTGGAAAAAATTTCTTTTTTTTAAATAATTCATTTCATAACAGCTTTAGTGGACTAAGAGATTAATAATTAAAATATTAAAATAATGGGCAAAAAAGAATTTTAAAAGTGAACGGGGATAGGAAAACAAAAACTATAAATGTATATATTAATTTTTTTAATTTTTTATATTTATATCGAATTTATTATGTGGCAAATACCTATACCAGCGACAAATTTTATATCACCTCATCAAGCCGAAATTTGGAAATGTATGCGGTGTAATAACTGGATTTTTTACAATCGTATTAATTAAAAATGAAATAGTAATTAAATTCGGATTGAAATAGTAATTGAGGCATATATAGACATAATGTGTGTAGTCATATATAAGCAGTTGAAAAATAATCATTTCACAGATAAAAGCATGAAATGACTAAATAGAATACCAAGAAAAAAACGCAACAACAAATTACGTTAATTATTATTACTAAATACTAATAAAAATTATTACAAATATTAATTTCAATAAATAAAACAAAACAAAATGATTCAGTGATATTAAATGGTCATTAAAATACTATTAACATAATCATTAGGATCAGTAATGTTATTAAACTCAAGTGGAGTAATAATTACGATTTTTTGGAGATTTTCTAGACTTTTGAATATTATTTGTATTTTTTTCTTATAGCTACGCTTATTGCGTTAAATAGTCTATGACAGCAATTTAATTGCTATCCGTCACGGTCAGAAATACCGCAAGAAATTTTATTTCATCCGAAATTACAATACAATCGGATATGTCGTAATAATAAACGTTTAAAACACGAATAATCAAAAATATAAATGTGACAAACAATCATTGAAAAATAATAATCAAAGAAATCATAGCCTAAAACTAATGCAAAAAATAATCAATACATATAATACTAATATTAACCAAAGTCAGACAATATAAAAGATAAATTCTCAATTATCGAATACATAAACCGACAATAATTATAATGAGTAATCAAACATTATCTAATTACTCCTACGATGCAAAATTTAGGAATAATTTGCCTTAAAGACTCTCTTATTTAGACTTTGTCCTATATATGTACGTGTATATATAGTCATAGAGGTCTCTTAGCGAGATTATATTATTTTTCATAAAAATGTATATTAAAGATTTTCAAAATATTTTTTCAAGATCGTCTACCTTATAAATAACATGTTTGATGAGCCAGTGTTTACCTAAATATTCGAACATTTTTGGTTCTAAATCTCGTATCGTCTTTGGCAGTTTATAAACGAGTTTAAAGGCTAAATACACAAACGACTTTTGATTATAAGTCAAACAGGCTTTGGGGAAGGCTACGTTGGCTTTGTTTCGAGTGTCCTAATCATTTACGTGCACGTTAAGTCTTAACTCGCGTATTTTGCTTTTAGCATATTTTAAACAACTGCGATTATAATATAATGTAGTAATTTGTATTTTTTGAAAAAAGTCGCGCAATATGTTTTTCTCCATACACCGGCAATCGTTCACATCGCCTGCTTTTGGAGGACGAATTCTCGGTTACAGTCCATGTCATTCTCCCAAACCCTGCAACGCGTACGAGAGCCTCGAGTGGAAACATGTATGATACACGCTCAAAGCCGCACCGCTGAGGAATTTCATTCTTCGTATATCAAATATTGCAGACGATAGCGTTTTACTTGAAACATTGAAGTGATTCCAATTTAGATTATGGTCTACGATCATTCCTAAAAACTTCGTTTCCATGACAAAAGCAGTAGCTGTATTGTTAATATTTGCTGAGACTTGACTTTCAGTCTTACCTTCTCAGTCGAATTGAATTTCTACGGAGTTGACAGTGAATTCACTAATGATTTAAAAAATATTATCAATACACGTTCTTGGTACCTTTATTGATACTAGTCTGGAAATGTATAGTTTTGTCATATTAAAGGTGGGAATATAATCAGTTAGTGCTTTATTACTAAATGATTTTATCAAGAAGTGTTTATTATTTTTTTTACAAATTGTAAGCGACCTTTAACCAATTGTAAGTTTAAATATTACTATTTCCAGAACAATGAAATTTATGTTACTATTTACGAAGATAGCAGATCCACCTATAATTACAGTGGATCTATTATAGTGAGAGTCCATCTTAGTGTGGTATAATTAAAGTGATTTACTGTTTATGTTTATCCAGTTCCACCAGCACAATATATATTAACATCATTTTCTTCATAGGTTAGTCCAACATCTAGTCATGCTTTCTAATCCCTGCCTGTTTTATTTCCGGAACCTTTTATATCCCGGAATGTCGAGAACCTAATACCTCACATGGTGTTACGTTGAATATTTTTACGTCCTAATTTTTACATCCTGCTAGGCATCAGTGGCCCACTAGCTTAGTTTTAATTATCAAACCCAGGCACGCGACAAATTCTAGAAAGATGCCGATGCCCAAATCAGACATGCGATATTCGGTTAGATTCATTTGCAAAATGCAGAAGGGGTCGCTAACTTTAACGATAGAATTCAAATCACTTGTTCAAAAATGATAAGAGAACGGGAATTTTACCGACAATAGAGCTCATAAAAATGGAGCGTAACGAAGATACAACTCTGCCTTACGTAAATTCCGTAGCTCCGCACAATATAACCCTATTCAGAGCTAGTTTGGAAAAAAATGGCGATATTCTTATTCAGTTTACGACGAGCGGAGTTAGTATCGCCATTATAATATATTCTGAACCGCAAACGATATTGGAATAAGTTGGCAACTTGTGCAGCAGAAGGCGCCGGTTGATCTAATAGAGATCGCGCGCGTCGGGTGAGAAGCAGCGACGCGCCCTCGCCTCGCCCGTTCTGGACGAAATTTTCCACAGAATCCGTCGCCGTCTACATTTTATTTGCATTTTTATTATTCCCAATCCTATACCGTATGGAAACTCAAGCCGATACTTGAAGCCGCAACTCTCGCAAATGAAATTCAGAGCAGAGCGGTGCGGAAGGCAAATTGAGCGAGTAGGCTGCGAGATTGAGAAGAGTATGGCTGAAGATGTTTTTGTAAATAACTCAATTTAAAAATAAAACCATATGTGTGGTCCTTATTTTTTCTCCTAAATGAAGCAAGGAAAGCATGTTTCAGGGCATGAAGAGGTGCGGAGGAGTGCCCATGGTATTTTTGTTTCAGGGCATGATGAGGTGCGGAGGAGGTATTTTTTCCACTTCTCGAGGCATTACCTCACCTTAACCTCACTCTATCTCTTTAAGTTACTAACTGAGTTTTTTAAGAATAAAGAAACACATTATAAAAAGTTTTCAGATGCACATACTAGAAATACCAGAAATAAATTCATTTTTTTTATACCATGTACTAAGCTAAACACAGCAAGGCAAGACACAAAATACTCCGGGCCATATTACTTTAACAGGCTACCGGAAAGTTTAAAAACAATTTAAGTGGAAAGCTTATACAAAAAAATACTTAAAGAATTCTTATTAGACGAAGCTTTTTATTCGACCGAGGTATTTTTTAATTTTATATATTTTTTATAATATTTTGGCCATTTTTTTACAATTTTAAGTAGCATTTTTGAATTATTTTGACTTTTTTGTTTTTTTATATTTCTTGATTATTTTAATTTGTGGTTTTAGTAAGTAAATCTTAAAAATTATTTTGAGTATCGCCAGTACTAAAATATTGCATATCGACATAAAAGCATAAAAGCAATAATGAAGTACGTTAAACTCTATATACGTGGTGATATAGTAGGATATTGTAAAAAAGGATTAATAGACTGAAATTTAAATGTACCTAAGATATTACGTATTATGTATTTAAGATATTACGTTTCTACAATCTGTCAAGATTTTTTGGAAATAAATTGAAATTGAATATTGTTAATCTCATTGTCCCCGGAAATCGGCCGATGAGTGAGGAAAAGTACATAGTGAGCATCGGTCTGATTATCAACATTATAGTTTACCAAGGTTTAGTATCTAGGGTATTTCTAAGTTAAAACCATTCAGAAGATCTAACAGGTTTTCGGGGATAACGCCATGAGTATCTCACGGATGAAGAAAAGGCATACTCTAAGGAACCGCTAGGAGCAGTGTATCAATTACCAAGGGGATTACGTTGTAGAAAATTCAAACAAATTTATTTTGTGTGTATTTTTTAGTGTCGATATATCAACCATATAACATTTCTATCAAAGGAATGTAAACTAATGATAATTTTAATATTTACCTATTACACGGTGGTAGAAGGAATTACTAGAATAAAGAGAGCAAAGAACTTAATAAAACATTACTTTACCCTGACCTTCTAAAAAGCTTTAAATCCTGAAAATAAACAGAACTGAGTAAGTTTATTTTCTATTGGAATTTACATACTAGGTTTTATGCTTAAAAGCATTTTTATGTCCTTATACATGTTAAAAGTTCTCCTTATACATGTTACAATATCCCGTCAATACAGGAACAACAGACAACTTGAGCTACCAACTACAACAGACTAACCCGTCACCTCAGGAAGTTTTAACGGTATTTGATCGTTCTGTCTCCAGTGAGGTGAGCGTAGGAGACTTAAGACGAAAACAGTACAATGTCTAGTTACGCTACTCGCCCGTAAGAAGCTAACGCCATACCGCGAAAAACCAGGTTTTCTTACTTCCAGTTACAGTCAGATTTCTCCGACCTCCCGACTGGTTACAGATTCGAGGTCGCTTGCGCGGTCCTCTCCCTTGTGTAGTGGTGATTCGGTGTCTACCAAAACTATCGCCAACAACGGCGTCTTTTGCTCGGCTGTTCACAAAGTATCGGATAACCGAATGGGCGTTTCAAGAGCGGCTGCCACAAGGTACACAACCGCACCCGCTCTATAGGAAACAAAACCGTTTCCAGACTCCCTCGGCCATCTGCTTGGAGGCTGCCGGATGTGTGTTGGCCTATGAGTTCGGCCGACCCTAACACACGGGTCATAATGGCTCAACTGCAATGGGCCCATTAGCTGACACAGGACTGATTTGGTAACCTTAATCTTTAATAAATCATAAAAGATAAAAAAGTTGCTCAAAAGATTCAATGTTCAATAACTAATTTGTCCCCGCCCCTGAATTCATCTGCTACGAGTCCCCTTCCAAAGCGACAGAAAGCAAAGCCACTATAAATATTCATAAAGATAGGGAGAGTGCTCTGTTATTGGGAAACAGGGCAAGTTCGTCCTTTGATGATGATTGAATTTTAATGTGCTTGCAGCTGTATGTATATGCTGCTGTATGTATGTGCTTGCAGCTGTATATATATATATATATATATATATATATATATATATATATATATATATATATATATATATATATATATATATATATATATATATATATATATATATATATATATCTATATATATATATATATATATATATATATATATATATATATATATATATATATATATATATATATATATATATATATATATATATATATATATATATATATATATATATATATATATATATATATATATATATATATATATATATATATATATATATATATATATATATATATATATATATATATATATATATATATATATATATATATATAGATATATATATATATATATATATATATATATATATATATATATATATATATATATATATATATATATATATATATATATATATATATATATATAGATATATATATATATATATATATATATATATATATATATATATATATATATATTTGTCAAAACTACCAAAAACTTTTAAAGATCAACTTACGTTTCGTAGAAACTCGAACGGTGACGAAGAGCACTCGGAAACAGCGAAATGTATTTTGAAATTGGATTCACTGAAATAGCGAGAGCGCGGCTGAAACGTCGGCACGAGTGCCGACGCTTTAGCGTTGTTTATGACGACGCCCGCGACGCGAGAGCAGCAAATTCAGGTAGACGTAGACGCGACCGAAACTACGGACGAACCGACGGCGAGTGCTTCGAGGCTACGAGCTACGCCTCTGCTACGAGGCGTAGGCCCGCACAGCTAACGCTGCGATGCTGCCATACCGAGACGTCTAATACGCTACGTTTATTGGCGATATTTTGCATAAAACAACACTTATGTACATCTGTATGAGGCTACGACGTGCCTACTAGATCATATATAATGAATGAAAATGTTATTTACGAATAGATAGTAGAAAAGTTCAGTCATACGTCGATGGCGTTTCGAATTTGTGTCAGATGGAATGTAAAAAGGAATCATAAAATAATACCTTTGTTATTCGTTGTTGCTGTGTCAACTTTCTGACGACAAAATGAATCTTGCAACTTTATATGATTATTATCATCCCTATCATTAGAGTTATGAATCTTTCCATATTAGAGGCCATTTATAACCTTAATATTTAAAGCCATTTTAACAAACCTAAAATAATATATATTAGGTCCCCAAATACGCAATAAATGATTTTTAACTTTGTTTGAGCTGGAATTCCAAATTGAACTAAATTTGTGTTCAAAGTCATATAATTCCTTTTTTAAAATAAAAGGCTCGTTTGTCGTTCTGTCGTCTGTTATTGCTCAGATATAATCGTATCATAAGTATCTCACTTCTACGAGTATATGCCACCTTGAATTAAACTATCGTGTCATTGCTTGACACTGCGCTTGCTTAGAGAAATTATTTATTTTTGTTGGTGCAAGTATTTTATTTTTTAGCTAAAATATGCACGAGATTTTTCGACTATGTTTGGATACATTTTTTTAAGGTGTCACATCAACATGCTTAAGTTCATGCTCTCGGATGATAGACGTTTAGATCATACAGCGGGGTCCCTTTTAATCATTGACTTCAATCGAAGTGAAACCAATTCAAGTAGCTGTCTTCGTTTTTGTGGCTATTCTGCTTCTTTACTCGCACGCTGCTTGCCGATGCATTCTCATTAGTACTTGCACTGTCGGGTTTTCAAAACAAACTTCAAGCCCGTCACATTGCTGCATACGACGATACACGCCAGCTATTGAGAAGCGAGCTACGTGGCTCAATATAGCGATGCGGCCAAACAATGCTAGCTAAACTACGACACGCCAACGCCCATTTACATTTACATTTTCGTCCAATTGACGGCTAAATACCGCTCTTGGACGTGTCAACATAATTGGGTTAGGTAGTAAGTCTCATTACTACTCTTTACTGAACATATATAGGTAGTAAAGAATTAACTACTAAATTGTCAAACTATTAATATAAATAATCAAAATAGAAGCCTAATATTTGAAGTAGTTAGTAATTCGAAAAGATACGTAATAAAATTATTCATCGTAATATTTAAATTGTCAGTAAAATGTTTAATAATCAAATTAAATCTACGTTATGCATTTTAATCTAAAAGTACAGAAATAAGGCCATATAAAATAATCAGACAATAAGGCCAATATTTGAAAAATCATAGCCCTCAAATTCGGCCAGATTATAGAAAGTTTAGTTTCGACTGACCTAGAGAGCAAAAGTGCTTACGAGTTGACGTGTAAAGCGCTTGCGACGGTTCGGGCACGGTTTGGGAGAGAAGAAGGGCAGAAGCGGGTAAGCGGGGAGGAAACGTAGTTGCTGTGGCGACGAAAGGTGTCCACAGCATCGCTCTGCCGACGCATCTGTGCCAAGCCACGCGTGTCACATACCTAGGCAGCCATGCTTAGTGTGCGAGTAGCCCGCTATGTGTTAATTTGTATGGCAGCTGGTATTGAACAAACGTAGCTATGCTCCCGTGAAACAGCTATCTGCAGGGGTTTAGCAGTAGTTTTGCGCAGCGACTTTTGTTACTGTGTGGCAATATGGATCGAATGTTTGCAAATCTAACGCTAAAGACTTACGTGTGATTTAAAAAGATTTTTTTATTTAATAATGTCTGACTTTCTGTAGGTGTTCGTCTTCTTGTTATTTTCTACTCTTTAGATATATTTGGGACAACAACATGGCAACACCATTATCTTCGTAAAGGAGCCCCCGCAAACAGCCACGCACGGGCGTTATCTGCGCTCGTTTTCAGTAGAAAGGGGAGAAGGCGGTGGGATCTGCTACGGATGGCAACACCGCCATATGGAATGGAAGTTATTGTATCGGTGATATATCGTTGCATATGGCCCATGCTCTAGGGGGTTATATAACGTTAACTAACTGCTTTTATGAACAAAAATCAAAAGTGTGATAATGATTCAACTTGACAATGATACCTCTACTTTACTATCTACTTACCTCTTTTTTACTATCGCCACTTATTTTTATCTTACTTTTGATTGGAATACGAGTACTAATGATATATATGATATTTATATATATATATATATATATATATATATATATATATATATATATATATATATATATATATATATATATATATATATATATATATATATATATATATATATATATATATATATATATATATATATATATATATATATATATATATATATATATATATATATATATATATATATAATTATAATTAAACCTACAGTGTACCGTCGAAAGTGGTACCATCCAAGAATACATCTCGTTTAAACAATAAGCATTTCCCAGTCCAGTCCGGGAAAACCTTCCAGCTATGTAAGTGGCTTTTATTATTTTTATTTCTTCATCAAAGTGTCATCCTTTAAACGAATTCTTAAAAAAAAGATTTTACAAAAAACCAATTATATATATATATATATATATATATATATATATATATATATATATATATATAATTGGTTTTTTAATATATATATAATATATATATATATATATATATATATATATATATATATATATATATATATATATATATATATATATATATATATATATATATATATATATATATATATATATATATATATATATATATATATATATATATATATATATATATATATAATTTATTTAAATCCAAAATAAAAAATTACAATGTTGACATAAATAACACAGTAAAAAAAAAAACTTAGTCATTGTTTGCGAAGCAAAGAAAGTACAGATTTGATGGATTTTATCAGCTCCACTAGAGTACAGTCATAGTACAAATTTTTATAAATTTTCGGTTAAAATAATTTAAAAAAAATAGTAACATCAGTATAAAAATTTGAAAAAAAAGACATCTAATATTAGTTAGTAATGCGGTAATAATAAAAGGATAAAAGGGTAATTACCTACATAGGCATTATAATATATAGATATATTTACATATAAATACACACTTATACATATACAAAAGTATATATACCCATACACACACATACATATATACAAAACGTATCTACCTATATTCAATATATACTTTATATATACTTACATAATAATATATAAATAAACAAAAATAAATAATTGCAAAACCTTTTCTATTTTATTATTTTAAGACACAATTTCCATGAGCTGCCTTTCGCATTCACCTCTACTTTTTGCACGTAACCATTTTGTGACCTCAGCTTTGAAAGCGGTACTGGTTCTCAGCTTCTGCCCGTCGGTGAGTGTCGCAAGGAATGCATCATACATCCGAGGGGCCAGAAACAAATGTCTCTGGGCAAACCTTGTGTTCGTCCGAATTTGCTTCTGGGTTTGCTTTTGTGTCGTGTTTGTGATCTCGGCTGGAATGCCGATCTGTGTCGTGGTGAAAATAAGTGACAATCGATTTTATGTAAATCTGTCTGATATCAAGTATCTGGAAGTCATTGAAAAGTAAATCGGATGGGTAGCGATACGGTTTTCTGTTTATAACTCTCACTACTGCTTTTTGCGCTTTTATTAGTGGGTCTAGGTGCAGTTTAACCGCACCGCCCCAACCGATATTGCCATACATCATCAGTGACTGTGCCAAAGCGCAATATATGGATCTCAGAGCTTTTATATCAAGAACATTTCTGATATTCCTGAAAATATATATTAATTTACGGACTTTTTCGGCGACCTTTCCGATATGTATTTGCCGACGGAGATGTTTATCGACATGAACACCTAGGTACTTTACAAAAGGCACACGCTCAATTTGTACACAGTTACAATCAAGACTATCGCATTCGTGTAGGACTAGGTTATAATTTTGTGGAGGTTGCTGACGAGCATCTATGCTGAAGCTTAGTTTTATCCACGTTCAGCGTTAACAGATTATAATCAAGCCAGCCTTTAACAATTTTCATCGAGGCAGCTGCCTTGTTATATACACTTTCCCAACTATTCGATTCGAATATGAGGGCAGATCGTCAGCATAGGATATTATATCTGCACCAACATTCATTTCACAAAGCCCATTTATGTAAAGCCCATTTATCCCGAAATGATTCCGTAGGTGCGTTTGTCCGAGTGTTGTGTGAATAATTTGAAAGGTTTATAAATGTAAACTACGATAGAAAGTAACGTAATTAATAATAGTTAAACGTATACTTCATCTATCGGTGTGATTCTTAACATCGCTCTCTGTGCTAGATTCCGTAGATGAATTCTCACGACTTACGATAGGCAGCCCCGGTACAGCTTGAAATTTCGGTTTTCTTTAATGATATTTAACCCTTAATCATTTATTAGATAGGGTATTAGATTCCTCGATGCCATAGTAGGTTTTGCAACCCGTCTATGCCGGCGGCATGAAGGTGGCACTGATAGCATAATTTATATGGCTGTCTATAATAACATAGAAAATGAATGGTTTTTATACGAACGACTTATTGATTATAAAAATACAATAATTAAACCAATGATAACAAATAGAGCTGTCAACTACAACGGGCGAACCCGTCACCTCAGGAAGTTTTAACGATTGGTCGTTCTATCTCCCGTGAAGTGAACGCAGAAGACGGACAAAACAGTCCACCGTCAAGCTCCGCCGCATGCCCGTAAGAGGCCAACGCCTTATCCGCGAGATAACCAGGTATTTTACCCAGCGGGCTTACACTCACGCCCTTACTTCCAATTGCGACCAGATTACTTCGGTCTCTCGACTGGTTACGAGTTCGAGGTCGCTTGCGCGGTCCTCTCCCTTACGAAGCGGTGAAACGGTACAAACCGAATCTATCGCGGACCACGGCGTTCTTTGGTCGAGAAATGGAATATGTGAGTGTGGAACACTGCGGGAGACCACGTTCAATCCTGCCCGCAGTTAACAACCCCCATCATAGACCAGGACCTACAAGCGACAAACAACAAGGCCATCCAGACCGCATATTTTTAGTCCTAGCCTGGCCCGGACACGTAAACGAACGATTATGACAATTCGAATTGTTATACCGCGAGAGAAACCTGTGTATATCACTAACCGAATTCAAAAAATGAGGAGGTTATCAATTCGCTTGTATCTCTTTTTTGTTTTAATGTTTGTTACCTCAGAACTCAATTTATGAACCGATTTGGAAAATTCTTTTTTTATTTGAAAGGATATACTTCCAGATTGGTCCCATTCTTATCAAAATCCTATTTTGATGATGTGGTTCATGAGGAATTGAGGGAACTCCTCAAATATTATCATACGAAGTTGAAAATTTATATGTTAGTTCAGTTCCAATGACAATGCATTTTTTAAGGTAAGCGTGACCTGATTCTACACCCAGGGTGGCTCCCATCGAGGGGACTCCTTAACGGTCAACAGCACAGACACGAAATTTTGTATACGCATTCAGTTATGATGGCCCTTTCTAAGTTTCACCATGACATGGCTGCTGCACCCAGGGTTGGCTCCCGACATGGGGACTCCTCATTGGTCAACAGCACAGATACGAAATTGTATATATGCATTCAATTACGACAGCCTGTTTTAAGTTTCACTTAGACAGGACTGCGGCACCCAGGGTTGGCTTCCAACGAGGAAACTCCTCAACGGTCAACAGCACAGACAAGAATTTTGTATATGCATTAAATTACGACAGCCCGTTCTAAGTTTCACAAGGACACGGCTGCAGCACTTATAAAAAAAATGGAGTCGGTTTTTTTTTTTTGTAAAAATTTTGTCTAATCTGTACTGGAAGAAGTGTAATAAAGATCTGCATGTGACGCCCGATTTTATTGAAAGTACCATCTAATTTAACCCCGAGAGGTCCTAGACAGCGACAAACATTCGCCAGGCGTATGACGGTCCTGTATTATAAAAAAAAACTTCCATCGTTTTTAGGACATTCTTCGGGTTAAACAAGATGGCCAATTAGACAGTCGTTAAAATGCAACTCATTCAATCTGATCTAACAACTTATATTAGGAGCCGCCAACTTCACTATTTTAGTGTTTAGATATATTTAAAGTTGATAAATCTAAGACAGTTATCACCTTAATATGATATAGGCAAATCAAATAAAGGACATTACTGATTTTACAATTTGCGATAACAATTCCTAAGATGACTATTCATATTTTTATGTGAATTATTTATTTATATATATACCCATGTACATGAAATCAGTTCTCTTTTTTTTATTTGTCTACCGTGTAAAGCTGACTTTAATCTACTGTTAAATGAATATTTCTGATTAATTACTTTTATATCTATATCAATATATTACTAGCAACTGACGAATTGTAATATGCGTTAACTAGCTTTAACTGATTATTCGTGCTTCTATTGCATATTCTTAATGACAACGTTAAATACTGAATACTGAATGTCGAGCAAGCAATAAGGGCTTCAGTTACTATACGCGTCGTTTCAGACAAAAAATTGTCTTTATTTATATATATCAAGGCACCATTGAAGTATCAATGCTTCACAGAATAAAGGAGAAATTTATTGTATTTATTTATTTATTTATTTATAACGTACAAGAACAAAAAAATACAAGGACATGCATACTGTTGTACATGAGGAATAATTAAGAACAAACATTATTATAGCGAAAAACATAGCTATATGCATATAAATATGCTAGCACATCCGAATGAGGCGAAATCGCACAACCAACTAGACCTAGAAGGTCTGTCTCTGGCTGTGCTGTGTTATACCAACTGTATTTTTGTAACTCGCGAACTGACGAAGGTGATCAATTTTAAATATTTCTAAATCTAACAAATGTGTTGTTTACACAAATTAAAGTAAAATTTAAAGTAGAAAAAATAAATATATATGTATGCAATTAAGGGCTAAAAATAAAGTAAACTTTACATTATATACAATAAATTTAAGTGGAAAATAAGTAATAATATATACAAATATATGAATAAACACTACATTCTAGTATATATGTTTAGGAAAATGATATGTAATATTGCACAATTTTACAAACACATATTTTTTTAAATATTCACCCTACAGTATTATTAAGGTCTTTAGTTTTTGAACGCCCAATATCTAGAAGCCAGTTTTTTACTTTACCTTTAAAAGTTACATAATTTTTCACGTTTTTTGTGGTTTCACATAGTGAGTTATAAACTTTCGGGGCGATAAAAAAACATTGTCTTCGGGCAAATGTGCTTTTAACCTTAGGAATTGTGAAAAATTCCTTACCAGATTTCTCGTTAAGTACAATTGTTGACTTCTTGCTCTGTACTCTTGAGTTTTGTGAAAGCTTACAAGGCACTGCTTAATAAATAGCTGGCAGATATCCAAAACCTTAAACTCCGCAAAGAGCTGGTTTGAACTGTACCGAGGAGGCTTTTTGTTTATGACTCTTAATAGTAACTTTTGTGCTTTTAATAGTCGGTCCATTGTTGTTTTTGTACATGAGCCCCACGCTATAATTCCATGCACCCATATACTTTGACCAAGAGCCATATACACCATTCGCAGTGTTTCTTTACTCAGTACATTCCTAAGTTCGCGGAACACGTACAGTAATTTCCTTGTTCGCGCCGTAAGCGATTTTATTTGGAATTCCCAATTTAGTTTGGAATCTATTTCTATGCCTAAATATCTAATTTTTTTTTCAATGTTTATATGCTCACATTTGCAATTATTTTGGGTTGAAGATACACTGCAGTTAAATTGGTGAATTTTTAAGGGTAATACGTTGGAGGTTAGGTTGGGTCTGAGTGAAAATGCTAGGTACTTCGTCTTCGAGATATTGAGTGTCAATATATGTCGATCAAGCCATGTTTTAATACTGTTCAGGGAGCATTGCGCGTCTGTAAACGCTTCATCCCAGGTATCTGCCTCAATTATGACAGCGGTGTCATCTGCAAATGAGATTATGGCTCCTTTACCTTCAAGTGTCATATCACATAAATCGTTGACATACATCAGAAAGAGTAAAGGACCCAATACGCTGCCCTGCGGCACCCCATATAAAACATTATGTTTATTACTTTCCTGATCCCCTATCGCAGTGATCTGTGACCTGTTTGTAAGAAAACTTTCGAGCCACTCATTAGCTTTACCAGAAATACCAAAAAGGTGAAGCTTTCTTATTAGGATTGTGTGAGAGACTGTATCAAAGGCTTTAGACAGGTCGAGGAAAATACCAAGTACTTTTTTCTTTTCGTCAAGTTTTTTGGCAATAAGTTCTGTAACCGAACTTATGGCCTCGTTTGCTCCCCGACCTTGTCTAAAGCCATATTGATTGTTTGATAGTAAGTTCGCAGATTCCAGGTGGTGCATAAGCCTAGATTTGGCCACTTTCTCGATCACTTTTGATACTACACTCAACAGAGAGATCGGGCGATAATTACTAATGTCTTCCTCGTCCCCAGATTTAAATATTGGGGTAACTCTGGCATATTTTAAACACTCCGGGAAAATTCCGCTTTCGAAGCTCCTGTTTATGATGTGCGTAAGAGGGCCAGAAATAAATCTAGGCACCGTTTTAAGCATGGCCACTTGAATTCCATCTTGACCCGGGGCCGAATCGTCCTTGAGGTCACTTAATATTTGACAGACTTCTTTGATATCGACTGGAGTGAATTCAAAATTAAATGAAGTTTGGCTATTGGCTCGTACATTAAAATTATCAGCTAGAGCGGACTCAGTTGTTTTAAGGTTTGACAATATATTTACGGCCAGGTTTTGTCCAATGTTACTAAAAAAGTCGTTTGTGTAATTGAGAATTTCTGCAGGATGTTCCTCTACGTGTTTTATATCCCCTTTAATATTGATAGATGTTATTTTGTGACGCTGAGTTTTACCATATGCAATTTCTTTTATAATACTCCAAGTTTTTTTTTGATCGCCATTTACTTCTTTAATAACTTCTTTATACATAGTAATTTGTTTTCGTTTTCTCGATTATTTTTTGCATATATTACGATAGCTTTTATAATGATTTTTCAACTGAATATCATTTGGACTTTCTCTGGTTTTCCTATGAAGTCTGTCGCGTTTCTTAATACATGAAACAAGACCGTCTGTGATCCATGGTTTAATTTTTTTCTGGGATCTGCTTATTTTAATGACCTTCTCAGTCGTTGCGCATTTTATTCCTTCAGTAATTAGACCTAAGAAATTGCGAGTTGCCTTATTTGGATCAGATTCATGGATTATTAGTTCCCAATCAATTGATTTTATATTTTCTACGAACATATTCTTATCTGTAATACGTTTTGTAATATATCTGGGCGGTTTTTTTCTAATTTGTTTTGATATGCAGATTCCGGTGGCATAGTGATCTGTAATAGAACACTGAAGTACAAATGGTCTCATCTCATATTTAGATTTAACCATGAAGTGGTCTAAGCAACTTTGACGATCTCCGTCAACTCTCGTGGGCTTGTCAATTGCTACACCTAGGCCATAATGAGCCAATAAATTTAAATAATCGTCTGTTTGTTTGTCGTTTTCACTTAGTATATTAATATTGAGATCCCCGATAATTAAAACATTTAAATCCCTGCTATATTTTTGTAATAATTTATCTAAAGATTGCAAAAAAACCGTAATGTTTGGTTTACTAGGGGATCTATATATTGCTAAAATATTAATATCGTTTTCTAACAGAAGATGAAGGCAATTTGCGTCATCGATATTATTTTCTGTGACTACTACCTGTAATTCAGTTTTAACATATACGACTACACCGTCGTTTTGTCGCTGTACTGGGTTCAGTATTCAGTATTCAGTTTATTTATTCAAAATATACAATAACAGCATGAATTAGGAAATTAAGCTAATTATCGCATATTAGAATTCGTCAGTTTATATGTAGATATAAAACTATTTAAGCATAAATATTATTTCAACAATAGCATTGACTAAAGTCGGCTTTACACGACAGACAAATATTTTTTTTTTTTAAAAATAATAGAGCTGAATCCATGTACATGAGTATACATATAAAATAGATTATTATTATAAGAATATTAATAGTCATCAAGCACTTTATACAAAAAATAATCACACAATTGGAAGTATCGAAACAAAATTGGAAAAAAACAACGTATGTATATGATCAGGTATGTTACATTACACATTGTAATCTACATATTAAATATTAAATTCATAATATTATAATTAAATAATAAAAACTAAAATGAGGTACCTGAAAGTTACATATTTTAATGTTATTCCCATTTCAAAGAATTGGCATGCTCAAAAAAATCACCCAGCTTATAGAAAGCATGTGTGGATTGCAGCTTTTGTTTTATAAATCTTTTAAACGCCTTTGTTTCCATCTTCCTTGTGGAGAGTGGTAGCTGGTTAAAGAGCTTATAGCTCAAATATCCAAAGGACTTTTGTGTCTGCGTAAGGCGTACTTTAGGCAGGATAACGTCATCACGTCTGCGTGTATTGTGGGAGTGCATATTCCCGTTTACCTCTTGTTCGTTAATATTTGATTTAGCATATAGTAGACATTGTAAAATATATTCAGACGTAAAAGTCAGTATTTTGTACTTAAGAAAATATGGTTCGCAGTGCGTGTCACGGGATACTCCTGCAATTGCTCTCAATGCACTTTTCTGTAAAATGAAAACCCTAGAACTGTCTGTGGCATTCCCCCATATCAGTATACCATAAGTCATTTAGAATGGAAACAGGCATGATACGCAGTTATTGCAGCGATTTCACCAGCTAAGAATTTAATCTTTTTTATTGCATATATTGCCGAAGAAAGCGCACTACATAGTTCATTAATATGGATGTTCCACCTAAGATGATGATCGATCATGATACCTAGGAACTTTGTCGATTTGCTTAATTCTAGAGTACTGTTGTTTAGAGTTATATTGAATGGTATAGCAGACGATTTATATTTTGAGGAGAAGTGCATAGTTACGGTTTTTTTTGCATTAAGCAAGAGATTATTCTCTGTGAACCATGAACTTGCTAGGTTTAACGCATGATTGGCATTGGTCATTAGGTCGTTAAGATTGTTATCGTGAAACAGGAAACTTGTATCATCCGCATAGAGCAAGGTTTTGGTGTAGGCGGGCAAGCAATTGCCTATATCATTAATGAAAAATAAAAATAATAATGGACCAAGAATCGATCCCTGGGGAACTCCGCAGGTTATCGGTTGAGGTGTAGATCTAAATCCATCTATTTCTACTACCTGTGACCTGCCTGTTAAGTAGGATTTCATCATGTTATTGGCTTTGCCCCGAATCCCATAACTGTTTAATTTATTGAGCAGTATTTCGTGGTCAACCGAATCAAACGCTTTGGACAGATCACAAAAAACTGCCACGGGTTGGGAAGAATTTTCAAAAGTGTCGGTAATGAAATTTACCATCTCCGAAATCGCCGAGGTGGTGGACATGTTCTTCCTAAAACCATATTGATATTTATTTAGTATATCGAATTTATTTGCGAATAGATATAGCCTGTTAAATAAAATTTTTTCGAAAATTTTGGAGAAAGCTGGAAGCAGTGAAATTGGCCTGTAATTTTCAGGATCAGTTTTGTTCCCTTTTTTAAAGACTGGTACTATCTTTGCTATTTTCATTAAATTTGGGAACACACCTTGTTTCATACAATTATTAAAAATAGACCTCAAGGTGTTGGAAATCGTTGGTGCTATATTCTTTATTAATTTAATCGAGTGTGCCCAGATATCCATTGATGTTTTTGTTTTAATGCCATTCAAGGCCTTATCAAATTCAATGGAAGTTATAGGATGCAACAGTATTGATGCTGGTATCTCACCTACAATTGTTGAAGAGGGTAAACTAGGAGAATTTGTCATTTGTTTAACAGCGTTTGTAAAATATTCATTGAGTATATTTGCCGTTTCTGTAGGATCAGAGACTTTAGAACCATTGTGAAGTAATTGAATAGGTTCATTTGCCTTACTTGAAATATTTCTCCCCTCTCTATTGATGATACTCCACATAGTTTTGGTTTTGTTATTCGACTGCTTAATCTCTTTTTCTATAGTATTTTTCTTAGCCGCTACTACTGCTTTGTCATATTTTTGTTTACAGTTCGTATAATAGTCCTTAAAAAATGAATTTGTGTTTTGATTTAAATTATCCTGTAGAATTTGAAGTTTTCCTAGATCGTTTCTAAGCTCATTATCAGTCCAAGAAGGCGTACCGCCTTTTGTTGACACTAGTCTGTATTTCGAGGGAAAGCAAGCTTCAAAATGACGATTAAAAACTTTTATAAAATTGTCATAGTCAGAATTTGGGTCTGATGAATCAGTAGTAAAGCATTCTTTATTTAATAGTCTAATAAATGAGTTAATAGCGTTAAAGCCGAATTGTCTTTTCCACACATGCTTACTATTTGGGTTCGTCAAATTTGATTCTAAGTGGATCATCTGAGCATTATGGTCAGAAAAGGGTATAATTACATTATCAATAGAGCAAAAATTTGCCGTTCTATAAAATATGTTATGTTCGTGTTGTAACATACAAACCCATCTATAGTCTTTGGCACACGCATATCGTTGATCCAGCATTCTGTTAGTATTAGGACATCCAGCGAATTATCGAACTGGTCTATAAGAATTAGGAGATCAGCAAAGTTTCTGTTAATACTACGGATATTCATAGATAAAATATTCAGCGACTTTTGTTGGTTTAAATGTTGTTTGCATTGATTTGGGCAATCGAACTCAATGCAATTAAACCGAGAAAAACGATTAATTGAATCGTATATATCAGTCATATTGAAGAAAGTACCAGGCGAATAGGTTCTCGATGCATTGCAAAAAGTAGGGAGGAAATTTGTAGCTTATTTTTACACAAGAGCTCATTTGACAACTGACAACATAGTAGGCGGAAATGAATTCTGGGTGATAAAACTTAAAATCTCCTAATACATATCGTGAATGTACAAGGTGTATTAAATAATTAAACATATTAAATTCGAGTATTTGGATAAAGAAATTTTTCAGTGAGACTTCTGGATAAGTGGTGTGTGTATGCCAATCTACATTGAAATTTATTTTATTATTTAAAGTCACAATAAAAATACAATTATCATTTCTACATTATGTAGACGATAACCAATGGCAAAACAGTAATTAATTCTTCGTAGCTATACCTGTTCAACGCCGCCCAACTGGGGTAAACCCGTTCCAGGGCTAGCGTTTCTAAAGCTTTTAATACAAATTATTATGAGAATTATAACTACAATAAATTACAAGCGACATTTTCAACCTCAACCAACCGACGTTTGTTAATGAATTATTCAAATCAATTGCACCTAACGACCTTGTTAATACTTATCGTACTTAGTATTATACTTTTCATGCAACAAATCAGTCGCTTACCACAAATATTTATAAATATCTATAAATATTTATAATATATCTATAAATATCTATAAACATCAATAAATATCTGTATCTATATATCCACTATACGACCTATCTATACCTATATACATAATACATATACCATGGTCTAACTCCTTCTTCCTAATGCAATTCCCTACCTCTCCTATCGGTTTTCAATATTAATTTTATATTTAATATGAACTTAGTTTATTTTATAATATTTTTAAAATAGTCTGTTTAATATGATACTTTGGTAGGAAACGATTACCGGCGTAATATTTTGTTTTCTACAATATGTTTATGCACAATGTACAATATGTATATTGTATGCGCTGTATGTTTCCCGAAATAAAAATAAAAATAAACAATATAAAATATAAAACAAAAATGGTTTTTTTTAATTGTCGGGGTATTGAAAATAGTCAATTTAAATTGTCAAATTAATAACAAATATAATTTAAATTATAATAAATAAAATTAAATATAGATATAATATAGTTGAAAATAATAAAAAATCGAAGATAATAAAAAAAACAATGATATATTTTGCTGTAACAAAATATAGCTATAACAAAATATCTCTAGTTTCAGTCTTTTAGGATAATGATATCGTTATTATTATCGCAGTTGGATGATGCTAGTAAGCTGGTCTAGCGATCTCCAACAACTCGCCCAGCCAAAATCGCTCGTTCGATATAATTATGTTAGTCACCTTATAAATATTTTTTGTACGTTATACGTAACTTTAAGCCATGACTGTCCTAGCCTGATATCGAAGTCAACATTTACAACTCGCGCCTTTCCGTTTTCTGCTACCCTGAATTTTAGACGATTGAAGGAAAATGTAACCGGGTATGCGACAAAACAATCCATAGAGTTCTGAAAGCATGAATGTTGTATATACACAATAATGTCGCCTATTTCTTTTTGATGGCCAAATTATTACTACCAGTAAAGATTTTTAAAGCCGCGTCTATCCTGAGATTGTTGCAACGCTTGGTGTACCACTGCAACCGAGCGATATTCAGTTTGTGCATCGTGTAAGACCTCGTATCGAGAATGACTCAAGACCAAAACTTGTCATTGCAAAACTCTCCAGGATGGATCTAAAGGACTACCTTATAGCCGCCATTAGACGGAAACGAGGAATCTCAATAAAAGGGTCAAGGGTTTCAGGGTCAAGAAAAGAAAATCTTCTTTAATTATCACCTATCACCTGAAAACAAAAATCTTTTGTTTAAAGCAAATGAATTCGACAAGACGAAAGGCTTTAAACACGTCTGGATTAGTAGATCAAAGATCTTCATCAGGCGCTCCGACAATAGTCCTGCACACTTCTTATCCACCGTCGCTGACTTCGAGAAAATCTCATAAAAGTCTATATTGGCCTCATCCCCGCGTAAGTTCTAACGGTTTTTCTATTATTTTCTATACTCGTGTTCTTTTTGTTTCTCTGTCTTACGTAAATTTAATTACATGTTTTCCGCTATCTTTCCTCAATCCAATAACCCATAAACCCTCATGTAGTTATTTTATATTATTATTATTGCATTATAAATACGTACTATTTTTATTTTTATGAAATTTATACAACTCTTTTTCACAAATTTATACTCAATTTTCTTATAAGTATTGGTTTCCGATTTGTCCACACTTAAATAACTCTCATGGAATGCACTCGTCAAATGAATGCATAGCGAAAAATCTTTTATTAGTTACGGCTATCAATTTAATCAATCGTTCACTCATAGTGCAGCGGGTAGTAGCAAGTACCGTTACGATATCAAGAGCTGTCAAATTATTCTGCCCGTCGCATATATTAATCTATAGTAATATTATAAAGAGGTAACGTTTGTGAAGTTGTAGGAAGTAATCTCTGGATCTACTGAACTGATTTCGAAAATTCTTTTACCAATAGAAAGCCACATTATTTGTGAGTATCATAGGTTATATATTAATCCGAAAAATGAAAAGACTTTTTCGTGGTAGTCGGATTTCCAAAGTAAGTCTGAAAAAACGGTCGAACGAAAACGTTTCTAACTAACGCTGCCTTAACGATGAGAGATATATAATTAAGTTCTAGTGAAGAGTTGTAGAGCTTGACAATGCCTACAAAAAATTCAGCAACAGCATAGGTCTAACTTTTACAATTAAGTAACAAAAAGTAGTATTTTATATATGAAAAATAATTTAAATCGTTAGGTCATGTTTATTGGTCATATTATCAACAATTATGAATTCATATCAAAATAAGTAAATTTATCGTTTCACGTGTTTAAAACAAAAGACTTACATTTTACTGCATATAATTTCACTTTTACTGCATAAATGGTTAAAGAGATAAGACACTCACAAATAAGACACTCACAAGAAGACACTCACAAATAACGGTAATATAGTCAAATTGGCATGCAAATATATACATACATATGCAGTAAAAATATAACCCTTCTTTTAGAAGTCAAGAAATAAATCATAGCTAAATCATAGTACTAACCAAACCTCACTCATAATTTCATCACAAGTAAAAAGTTTTACCGCCCAATGAAGTGGGCACGGGTCAGCTAGTAATTAATAAACTAATTATTAATTATGTCCGTTTTGTCTGTTCGTCGGTCAATGTTATTTATAGTAAAACAACAAATAAATCGCGAAAATGATACAGCAGTAGAAAGTACGAGAAACAGCATATTATTGGTGTTTTTCAATGTATTCTTGCAAATGCAAACACGGTTATTTCACTTTGTTTATTTTATTATATTATTAATTGCTATAAAAAGTGACTCTCGTATCAGTGCTAATGTGATAATTATTGTGGAATATATTTTTCAAACATGTAAGTTCAAAATGTCATAAATTTTTTTAAATATTATTATTGTTATTTATGGAATTTTGTATTCACTAATTTCACCATTTCTTTCGACCCTAATCGTGAATTTCTCTCATAAGAACTTAATAAATTATGAACTATTTGTTATTTTCCATCGATAGTTTATCTTAGACACTGCTCATCTGATTTTCGCAAATTTCAACATGTTCAGTTTTTGTGCTCGATTATTTTACCAATATTATAACGCATACACTTCATAATATTTGAATTAGGTCAATCGTTGATTTTGTTATTCCGACAATTGCGAACATTTCCATTATGTCAGCAGATATTTATTATCAAAATATTCGTTGGTTACGGTCTAAAATAAACACTCTCTTTAATAATGCGCCTTCAGCGGAGTTTCATATTATATGTCTAACTGAAAGAAATTTTGGATTCTCTCTACGCTGTTTTAGAAGGGATCGAAACTATGCTCTGACAGAACAATCTAGGGATAGGCGTTCTGATAGGCGTTCACAACACCTTTCAGTCCGCTTACGTGAGGAGTGGTCCACCTCTGCTGAAGACCTGTGGAGGTTCATCTCCTCTCCGCAGTCTAAATCATGTTTTCATCTATGTTGCAGTTAGTATCCCCCTGTTTCTGTTAAAATTAAGTGACATATGAAGTAGTTATCCTGACGATAACTTTGTTATTGTTGGGGATTGGAATTTCTCCAAGATCAAATGGATTAACTCATCAGAAAGTGTTGCACTCCCAGTTCAATATACTGACAGTCACAGTTGCCATTTTATCGATACCTTGTACCGTCGAAAACTATTAAATTTAGCATCGTCAATTTCCTCCCTGGTATGAGGCATTGATTAAAATAATCGAAGAAAAGCATAAATTCCACCGTAAATGGAAGATAACCGGTAATCTCATCCACTATGAGGCATTTTCAATACTTAGAAGTAGCCATAAAGAATATTATTTTATTTTATTTTTATTTTTCGGAAAACTTACAGCGTTTTATACTTAATATGCAATATACTTTTACACATATTATGCAAATCTAAGGCCATTTAAAAGTTTTCACAATTAAACTAAATCTTTTGTTACAGCGCAATGAGCTATGCAAAAAATGCACGTTTAAGTAAAGGGAAAGGGATAGGAAAGCCACATTATGAGTTATGTAGATGTATTTAAGATATATGATGATATATAACATACATACATATATACATACACGTGCACAAATAATAAATTAATATAAATAATACGATAATTTTATAATAATAAAATGTAAAAGTATAGTTAATTTAAATATATATAATATACATAACAATGTATTTATAATGTTAAAATACATATGAACTTTTATAAAAAATATTATACTGGCTAGAAAGCATTGTTATAGTGTAGTAACGATTACCACAGTCTACGTACCCAACGGACGAAGAAATACCAATCAAACCCGAATTATATATTCTTCTTTACGAAGCCTATATGGAGTGATCTGAAGAATGTATAAAAGACAACTCAAAATTCTTCTGGAAATATGTAAAATCTAAAAATCCACCCCCGGTATTCCATGCGGAATGAATTTTAATTCTGATGTAGCTACGAGTTGTCCGGATATATGCCAATTATTTTCTCAGTACTTTCAATCAGTTTATGAAAACCACGATCCTGATCTTGACTTCCAAGTACCTAGTTACTCCAACCAACAATTAGTCGACATACGATTTAACAAGGAAACAACCTGTAAATATTTGTGCAAAATAGATATAAACAAAACCGCTGGCTCTGATAAAATACATCTTATATTCTTCCTTAACTGTGCATTAAATTTGGCTTATCCACTAACGACATTGTTCCGTAAATCATTAATAGAAGGAGTTTTTCCCACAATATGGAAACAAGCATATATATGTCCAATATTTAAGGAAGGTTCGCGAAATAATGTATAAAATTATCGTCCCATATTAAAACTCCCAATATTTAGTAAGCTAATGAAAATGAATGTATTCTACCACTGACACGCTTAAATTCTCTATAATTCCTATGTAAGAAGTTAGTTGGAATTTGGATCAGTGGTCTGGAATCCCCAATATTTGACTTACACATCGCGGATCGAATAGATACAAAAAAGCTTTGAGAAGCGATTAAATTTCATCTCTTTCATTAAGCCCAGCTCCTATTAAGAATCTTCAAAAGCCAACAAGTAGATGTCATTGGAGAGCCGTAGTCTTAATCGATGCCGTATACTTGCATGGGTTGGCAAATAATTCAATCGATGCGAACGCGATTTTGGAGCGCATTTAATTTTATGTTCCTCCTCGCCCTGTTCGATCGCATCGACTATTTCATCTCTCTGTGGTGAAAACCAACGCATCTCAAAATGCATTTCTATACAGAGCGTGTCATAGATATAACACATACCTACTTTTTTTCAAGTGTGGACATATTACACTCACCAAAAACCCCTTATAAGATTATTTTTTTTTTAAATACAGTTTATCTAGGATCTCACAACATTTGTACATATTATATTTCATTTAATTTGGTTCATGGACATAATTTATCTCAAGTATATTTATTATAATATGTACATATGTATATATCATACCTAAAATATAAATATACAAACATAACATATTTTTTTCTATTTTGCCTCTTCCTTTCACCTCACTTACCATCCCGACTCCCCCCATTCTCAAGCGAAAACTATATAATAAAGCATGTTGCATTCCTTTTGCATACGGAATATTCGGAATCACATTAATTGATTTTGCATCATATTCGGAATCACATTAATGGATTGTTACTTTTTAATACGTTTTTATTGCATTACATGTAGTTATGTTTGTTTCCAAAATAAAATAAAGTAAATTAAATACCCTTCGAACAGGATGGCATTTGCTCGGTCGTCTTTAAAAGTATTCCTGAAACAGAAATTGATGTAAACATATTCGTTTTTAATGTATACAATCACATTGTAGCTTTGCAGCCCGAGGGGACGCGAAACGTTTACTCTGGCGGCAGAAAAACGAGAAGAGAAGAGAAGAGTGGAGAGAAAAAGAGGAGAGGAAAAGGAGAGGGAGGAAAAGGAAGGGAAGACCGCCCGCGGGGCAGACGGAGGAAGCTGGGTTTAAGGGGAGAGCGCAGTGGATTACAGTCGGGACGAGTGGAAGTGAGGGGATCGGGTTACAAATACGTGCATCCGGTTTTGCCCATTTCCAGTGGACACTTGGACGTGTTAAATCCACTGCTTTATCATTGCGATTAATGGAAAACGGCGCGACATTTAACCCCTTGAGTATGATACGACCAAATCTGGTTCTGAAACAATTATCCGTTGAGTATGATACGACCAGATCTGGTTCCGCGTTTTTTTCACTTCTTTGACGTTCTCATATTTATTCATAATTATCTAATTGTTTTACAAAATGATATTTCAATATTCTATATTCGAAATTTCAATGCAATCATTGTGCAGTTGTTCTTTTTATGATTGGTGTAGTAGTTTCGTAGTTATAGTACTTTAAGGTCGATGTCGCCGAAAATCCTGCAAAAGAGACAGATGCATCCATGAAAATACCCATTTACTCCAAGGGTTAATACACCACTCTGTATTTACGGAGACTCTCGGCAGTTTTCAGCCTAATATAAAGACTTTCAGAAATATAATTTATAATGAATTAATTTAATCGTAATCATAGTCATAATGAAGTTTCATTTTTACAAAATATTAGAACCTACATTACACAACAGTTTTTAATGTAATGACGTAAAATATGGATATCTGGTTCTCTGGAATAAAGCAATATTAGCAAAAAAACTTTATTTTTCTCCGAGTAGATCACGCTCTAATCCAGAGTCTGCTTGCTTCCTCTAAATCAGAGATTTTTAATCAACGGGTCGCGACCGCCGGGAGATCGAAGGCATTCAAAAAATAAAAATGGAAATTATAAAAAAACCTGTATTGCAAACATTTACGGATTCGTAAGAGAAAAATATTTAATATTTGTTTTGCTATCAATTTTACTAAACGTTGGGTTGATCTAATGTGAAAACAGTTAGGTAAAGCTTCGGAAGTGCAAAACAGAACATAAACATTACTCCCCGCTTAGCGACCAGGCTGATCTAATCGTGCATCTTGAATATCCCTATGTTAGTTAAATAAATCTATTTATACATTCCATTATTTTAATAACATTTAAAAAGTTGTTAATAAATTAAATTTTTCATTTATTTTATTAACAACTTTTTAGGGGAAGCCTGAGGGGAATCGTATAAAAGTTATATTTTTTTAATACTAAAAATTGGTCGTTACCTAAAAATGGTCGAATTATACTGTTCCTAATCGTCATAGACCTCCACATGAATATCTAAAAAAACTCCAGAAAAGCCCTAAGATCTGTTAATTGACTCTCATGCTATCATTAATTTAGAATACAATAAATCTCGTATTATTAAAATACACAACTCGGTTAAAATAGCTACATAAACATTATATTGTCGATATCTCTATCATTACGTTGTGGAGTTGCAGTAACATAAAAAGAGTAAATTGACAAAATATTTATTTTGAAAAACTTGCAAACCCTTTTCTACGTTGCTCACACGAGCGTTCATGGATAATAATTTTGCCTACAGAGCATTATCAAAAAATAGGCTAACATGTATTAATATTTAAAAATAGCCAGCGCCGTCAATATTAGTCAATAT
This sequence comes from Micropterix aruncella, assembly GCA_944548615.1. NCBI lineage: Eukaryota > Metazoa > Arthropoda > Insecta > Lepidoptera > Micropterigidae > Micropterix > Micropterix aruncella. Next base: position 255,081 of record OX155959.1, read on the forward strand.
TAAAAGTCAAATTCAAATAAAAAAGCTCAAAAATCAAGGCAAAATTAAACTTTTAAAATTATGAATCTAAAGGAACTGGTGTTAATATATAAAAAAGTATTTATAATGAGAGCTGCTAGTGCTTCTAAGAATAACTATAAAGTTTAACAAAAAAAGAGGTGTTTTCCATTACTAAGCTTTTTTATAAAAGAGAGCAAGAGGATTTCTCTGGTCGCGGTTCAGCAAATGATATCTATCTCGGCAGTGATAAAAATTAAAGATAACTAATCGGGAAAGGGATTTTCGATTCTTCGACGATTTCCCCGGACGATGAGCACAGCGAGCTTCCGCGGCAGCTTACGATGACGAGTTCGACGAGCCTTACTCGCTGAAATCCACCACCGGCAGAGGCCAACTTTCGGATCGCCGCACGTGACAACCCGCGATACTGTGCCTGGCTGCCAGGTGATGTTGCATCTGGGGGTAACAACACAACGGTCGAACCCGTCACCCCAGGGAGCTTTAACAACATCGGGTCGATCTATCTCTCACGGTGTGAACGTGAAAACTTGGCAGACAAAGACAGACCACTGTCTAGCTTCACCGACGAGCCCGTGAGAGTCCAACGCCATACCGCGAGGCACTAGGAAGTGAACCTAGCGGGCCTACCAGATTTGACCGGATTTCTCCGTCTTATAGTCTGATTGCAGGTTCGAAGTCATTTGCGCGGCCTCTACCTTATGTTAGCGGTAATTCAGTAAGAATTTAGCGCGGACAGTGGCGCCCTTTGCCCGTCTTTCTTCCGGGATCAGTTATCCAACGGGTCGTTTCAATAGTAGCTGACATTAGGTCAACAGCCAACTCCGCTGCATAGGAAACGTATCAGACCGTTTCCAGACATATCCGGTTATTCGCCGGAGTGTCCATTCACAGTCGATCGGCTAACGCCGCACGATGCGGCCGAGGTCTTCCCTCAGAGGATCCGATCCGACCTCTCCACGGTGCAGCCGTGACAGAGTGAGTAGAGTTCTTACCAGACTCGTTTCCCTATAAGGAGGCTACCGGATGGGAGTGAAACAGTGAGTTGAGTTGAGCCGACCCAAGAAAACGAGAAGTTCATCATGCCCAAGCTTCACGTAAAAGTTAGCCGCCCTACATAATAGTCGATGGTGCAGTGCGATGCGGTCGTCCCCAAATGAACTGCTCCGCACGTGGAACTTCTTCATTTTACAATGCCTCTCCTAGAGGAGGTGGGCTGTCAGCTCTGTGAATTTCCCCAGAAAATATTTCTAAAATTTCTATTTCTATCGCGGACCAAGGCGTCCTTTGCCCGGCTCTGAACCGGGATCGGATGGCCAATGGTCAATTCAAGAGCAGTCGCCGTATGGTACGCAACCACCCCCGCTCTATAGGAAACAATACAGTTCCCAGACTCCCCCGACTGTTAGTCGGAGAGCAAAATCGATTGGCTTGCGCCGCACGGTGCGCAGACCGTCCAGGAGCGCCAAAGGTTTGATTCCCAGGGGAGACTGGTTGACCCAGTGTCCTACCCAGGTTCGCACCCCGTGCGTGGAGGCCGTCGGATGGGTGTTGACCCGTGAGTGTGACCGACCCTGAACACATTCTCGTAACCGTTAGCCGCCCTACATAATAGTCGATGGTGCAGTGCGATGCGGTCGTCCCCAAATGAACTGCTCCGCACGTGGAACTTCTTCTTTTTACAATGCCTCTCCTAGAGGAGGTGGGCTGTCAGCTCTGTGAATTTCCCCAGAAAATATTTCTAAAATTACTAACTTCTGTCAGTTTCTTATAACGTAAATTGTATATTGTCTTATGTATGTTGCAGTATGTTGCCTTTAACAGTATCACCTATGTGGAGAGGAACAGAAATTATAATAATATTGTATTATAAGGCCTACATATTAGGTAAGACTTAAAAGAGTATCTAAAAGGACGCCCCTCCAATGTGTAACGTCCCGCTCGGTACGATCGCCTGCCTACGGCAAAATGTCTAATGGACAGTTAAACAAAATCATATTCAATGCGATCATTCTACAGTTCTTCTTTTTATGATCCGTATAGTGTTTTATAACTTATGGACGTTTTTCTCAAGGCCGTTGATTCACGCCGATTTCACGCTCGACGGTTTCACGTTCGAAACGGTACGGGCGAGGTTTTACTTCACAAATTAAAGGGTTAAGGTGAAGTCAAAGAATAGTCACATAAAAATTCCTAATATGTCATCGATTTTGTTATGTCGTAATGTATATTTTTTAATTTTTATACACCTAAAGCTAAGGCTTTGTAGCAATTTGTAGAGTACATATAATAGAAATAATAATATCAATCATCATTTAGAATTTCTTTATATAATTACTGGGATTATAAATATAATATCTCACCTGCATAACCTCTATATAATACCTGGTATAACTACGGCGATATTGAAATAAATGAATTGATTAACCATGTAAACAAGTTACAAATGAGAAATATGAAATATCTCTAGAATTCAGACCTTTTTAAGATATGGCAGTTTAAGAAGACGAAGAGTAGTGTTTGCCTGCCACAGTGTGCAGGTTACTCGCTGTAGTGAAAAGCGGCGCCGGCGGCGTCGGCGGCGAGGAGGCGATATCCGGAAAAACATGGCCTTAATTAAATTGCCATCCGTCGATTTGGGATAATTAAAAACGCCAGGAGGTTTCTCCGCTCGTCCAACCTTTACCATCCCCCCCTCCACCCTCCATGCCCCCTCCTCCCTCCCCCCCCCCCCCCCGACGCTTCGCTCTCTTCCTGAAGCCTCTTAAAATTTTATTTTTATTAGAAGCCAGTCAATTACGACCCTCTAGATAGACAGCGCGAAAACGGAAATGATCGCCCCTTATGACGATTAAAACATTGAAATTAGGCCACTAATTAATTAACGTATATAACGAAGGACTGCTGCAGAGTATGGACCAATTTCGTATATACCCACACTTTTTGCATTCTCCTTCAGTAGGTATAACATGAGGGGTCTAGTGTGTATTGTCGTTAGCCCCGTAGATAGAACCTACACCAAATTGTTGTATTGCATTGTTATTATATTTTATTTGATCAATAAGCAATTTAAAATGTGTGTATCCCTGGTATTAGGCATATATATGTTTGTAAATTGTTGCCCTAATCGATCTCTTGGCGCACTACTTAAATATACTCATATTTTATCACAGAAAAAAACAGTTTTTTATCAACTTTTGGGCTGAAGACCAATGTCTGTATATATTATATCCCACACTATACGAGGGTCGATCAATAAGTAACCGTGTTAGGAATGAAGAGGCAAGTTTTTCACAAAAAAATCTGTTTTTCAACGTAATCCCCTTTTAGTACAATACACTTTTCCCAACGTTTCTGCCATTTCTTTAACCCCTCCAAAAAAAAACGATTTGTCAAACTCTTCAAAATACGCTTCTGTCTCGAAGATAACCTCCTCGTTTGAGCTGAATTTTTTTCCCCCGAGCCACGTTTTCATGTTGGGGAACAGAAAGAAGTCGCAGGGAGCCAAGTCGGGCGAGTACGGTGGGTGCGGTAGCAATTCGTAGTGCAGTTCATGCAATTTGGCCGCGACAATTCTGGATGAATGTGCTGGTGCGTTATCGTGGTGAAACAGCACTTTTTTCTTAGCCAAATGGGGCCGTGTCTCCTTCAATTTTGTATCGAATCGGTCCAATATCTTGAGGTGTCGACTACAACGGGCGAGCCCGTCACCACAGGACGTTTTAACGATTAGTCGTTCTATCGACCTGCAGTGAGCGTAGAAGACTTTGGACAATAACAATCCAACGTCTAGCTACGCCACAACCCATGAGAGTCCAACGCCTTACCGCGAGTTAGCCAGGAATAAACCCGGCGGTCTCGAGATACTCGCACCCTCACTTCCAATTGTGACCAGATTTCTCCGGTCTCTCGATTGGTTCCGAGTTCGAGGTCGCTTGCGCGGTCCTCTCCCTTACGAAGCGGTGAAACGGAGTACACCGAATCTATCGCGGACCAAGGCGTCCTTTGACCGGCTCTGAACCGGGACCGGATGGCCAATGGTCAATTCAAGAGCAGTCGCCGTAAGGTACGCAACCACCCCCGCTCTATAGGAAACAATACAGTTCCCAGACTCCCCCGACTGTTAGTCGGAGAGCACAATCGATTGGCTTGCGCCGCACGGTGCGCAGACCGTCCAGGAGTGCCAGAGGTTTGATTCCCAGGGGAGACTGGTTGACCCAGTGTCCTACCCAGGTTCGCACCCCGTGCCTGGAGGCCGTCGGATAGGTGTTGACCCGTGAGTGTGACCGACCCTGAACATATGGGTCATCGTGGCCAACTCATCATGGGCCCGTTAGCTCCCGGTCCAATAATCGGTCCAATAATCTGTCCAATAATTCACTGTAGTACTGCCCCGTGATCGTTCTTCCTTTCTGCAAAAGTCCATGAGGATTATTCCCTTGGAATCCCAAAAAATCGTGGCCATGACCTATCCGGCCGACGGGACCGTCTTTGCCTTCTTCGGAGCAGATTCACCCAGAAAAATCCATTGTTTTGACTGTCGCTTGGTCTCTGGCGTATAATAATGGATCCAGGTTTCATCAACGGTGACGACTCGATGCAAAAACTCCTGCGAATTTCGGTTAAAGAGGTCCAAACACTGCTTCGACATTGACAGCCGTATCCGTTTGTTGTCCACCATAAGCAATCGCGGCACCCATCGGGCCGACACCTTTCTCATGCTTAACTTATCATGTAAAATATTTATTGCCGTTCCGTACGACACGCCTACGGCCTCTGCTACTTCGCGCACTTTCGTTTGGCGATCAGCGAGAATCATGTCGTGGGTGGACCATTTCAACGATTTCCTCGGTAACCACGTCTGCCGTGCGGCCTGGGCGCTCCTCATCAGAAACAGATGTACGACCACGTTTAAATTCGTTGAACCAATATCTTACGGTTGTCATAGATGGTGAAGGGTCCCCATAGACAGCATTCAACTTCGCTTTTATTTCTTCGCATGTTTTTCCATCCAAAAATAAAAAGCGAGTTACGGATCGATATTGTTCTTTTTCCATTTTATCGAGAAACACGAAACACGTATGATATAACTGGCTGCCAAATAAAAACTAACCTATGAATCAGTCTGAAATTAAGTATGGTGTCGTGTGACAGATGGCAGACACGACGATAATGCCAACTTCCCTCAGCAACGCCACCTGTCTTCACACACAGGTACTTATTGATTTGATCGACCCTCGTATTATGTCTTGCGAAGTGTTTTTTTTACGTGGTCCGCGAAGTCACAGTATCTAAAGAATTTGCAGTAAAAAATGATGTCTGCCACCAATGTTCGTTCCACGTATTACTGGTGGAAAATTTCTTGCATGTTTCAATATAATTTAGTGCAGCGATATTAGGGAATTCAGAGGTATGGAAAAGCGGGGCGGGATGGGGTAGATAACGTTTAAAGCTAATTATAAAGGCTTCAAACTATGTCGCATTTCTGGCGCACCGGTACGCTTAGCGACACTGTACTGTACATCCAAGGAAACAAACCGAAAAGGTTATATATTTTTAGAAAAAATTCCATGCGTTCTGGGCCATTAGTAGGGCAGAATGTGTTAATCATAATTTAAAATAAATTGGACAATATTACTCGTGGCTTGGTCACCATGTTTTTTTCGGTCCCTGACAAATTGTAAACTTACATTGATATAAATGCCACATTTACTGAATAAACACCGTTTCTATCAATAAAAAGAACTCTTAACAACTTCGGTCCTACAATTCTCGGATTTCCTCTGCATTTTTACACATATAATATAAATTCGTTATTTTCTTTTAAGGCTTCATTTCAAAAAAAAAAACTTTCTTTCTATCAACTTATCGCACACTATGCTGGTTCGTCAATAAGAGTAATTTCTTTAATACTGATATTATTCCTAATACTGTTATTTTTCTTCAATACTGATATTATGTCTAGGGTTAAAATATTTAAACTAATACTTTGAATTCAGAAGGGATATTTTTCATGGATCCGTATGTGAATACCATTGAAAATAAGGCGTATCAATACATTATGTTTCTAGCTGAGACAGTCAGCATCACTGCTGCACCACCTTCAATCACTTAGAGGCTTAGGGCATCTAGTCGTCAGACTGGCGTCTAGATGTCAGATCTGAGAACAAGAGCGTGAACACTGCGAGCAACTCCACAGCCGTTTCTAACTCGAAAGACAATTCTAGCTGAGACAACCTTGCCAGCTAGAACGACCTACCTATGGAGTGAATGACTGGCCCCTAATACACTGGCCCCTTTGTATTATAATTACTTCTGTCTAAACTTTCGGGTTGTTTTTACAAAACTCCGCCTAATTACAGAGTTTAAAGTTGATTTGTATCGTCTGCGATGCGCTAAAAGTATGGCGCTCCCGTGCGGCTGGCAGTGGCGGCGGCTTCCCACTACTCCAACTAATTATACCATTAACAATGAAAAATGGACTTGGCTCGACCGTAATGCGCCGGCATCATCCCTTTGCTTCCATTGACGGTGGAGTGTCTGTCAAAGTCCGAAAACGCCGCGGGGCTGCCAGCCTGCCAAATTATGATAAATAACGGGAGCGAATACGCCACACCCAGTGATATCTCTGAGAGGACTAACTTCGTTACCACACCAAAAAAGCTAGTGATAAGACTTGCGCAGACTACCGTGTAATAATTACGATAAGTCAAGTCCTCTAACTCCTCTTTCGATAGATTATGTCGTAATCTGGCATGCATTGGGCTTGTGTAATATAGGCATTGCGTAACCGAAAAAAAAGCCCGAAGTTACAAGACGTCAAGCAATTCTAACTAATAGTCTGGCCAAATTTTCTGAGAAACGAGCTTTTAGAAGCAAATCATGTAACTTTTGGGCGACCGGTATTTTCTTTCTATTTCAACCATCGTGAATCCAAAAATGCCGGTTGTCAAAGCGAAATCCCGGCCGGAAATAAGATATCCAAAATGGCGGTCAATCTGGTGTCGAAGCCCGAAATCGGCGCTGTAAAGCCCCCATTTGACATAGGAACGCGTCCAAAATGTCTAGATGTATGTTTTTGAGCATGGGAAATTAAAAAATACACTGTAAAAAAACAATGGTCTGGTATTTCAAGATGGCGGCCAAGATGACGCCAGGACCATATTGCCCTATTTGGTCGTACAAACTAGCGTGACGCGTCTCGATATATGTTTTTAAACATGACGATTTCAAAAAATAACTTTAAAACAACCTTGAGCAAAACGTTGATTCGAATCTTTTCGAAAACAAGCGACTTTTTGTCAACAACAACTTACAGAAACTAAAAAATATTTCTGTGTGTCTCCAGAATGTAAACAGGTACGTTTGCAGGGAGTACAGAGTTTTATGCATGCGACGATTTCTTTTCTGCAACTGCAGTTCCGTGAGTTACAAAACTCTTTACAGTGGCAAAGAACAACTTTTGAGAACGGCTTAGGAATAGGATTTAAAGTCATGAAACATGGAAAAGCTTGCTCTTCTTTGAATGGTCTAGTCGCAGTTTTCAAGCAATGGAATAGATGGCTTGGGGAGGGGGGCGTTTTCCCAAATACATACCTGTCAATTTAAAAGAAGATTAAATAACATTTAGTTTTTTTTGTTTTTATTGTGATGTGTTCCAGATGAACTTACTTGGTAGTGGCACCTTTTGATGTGAAGTCAGAGTGCATCAGTTGTAGGTGGAAGGGATTCGGACTTTCTCACAGTTCCGAATAAAATATCGCGGGCGTCACCAGCACAAACAACGCCATGATCAACCTGTATGGATAATTACATTATTTGTATTGTTTTTTCATTGGTTAGTGTGAAAACTTAAAAACGTATGTCTCCGTACCTTATACAACAGCTTCACGACGAACACGTCTACGTTTTTGAAAACGTCCTCATTAAGTGGCACGTAGAGGAGACGAGTTGTGTTTGTTAAACTTTGTAAATTAGAGTTATTTATTATTGACCTTTGAACAAACAATGGAAGCAATGGGAAATAATGTCGTTTGAGTAGAAGTGGCGAGGTATTTAATGAATTAATGAAAAACCTGCGGGATAAAGAAAGAAGAGAGAGAAACCTTATTTCTTATACAAGAATGATTTATCTTCTGAGTATGGCTGTTTTTAGCGAGACCACCGTCTGGTAATACCTATGAATTTCAATTAAGTATTTAAAAGCAGCACATGAGTCATCCTGGTATTGTAAAAACAACTGCTAATTTTAGGTCTCGATTTTGGTGTGCCGGCGTCGTCTGGGGAAAATCCCGCGTTGCCAAGCTTCAAAATGTGCCTTTTTTCATTTTCGAAACCCAGGACAGGATGTTTTCCCGTAGTCAACTTAGTTTTGTTTTTAATAGGATAAGGCCTTCCTAATATTCTTGATGGAGTCCCAAATTATCTGGATATTTCATTGATCCTTAATTCTTTTTGTCAATTTCATCGAAAGCTGACTGTAGCTGCTCTGTTGTACAAGAGATTACTCGAGCTGGTAAACACTCCTATCTTTTGTATTTCTTTGCTTGGCAAAAGAGGCATGAATAAAACACTTAATTGACATGCAAGTACCTACACACACTAAAAATATATATTAGTAAGTACCAATGTAGTCATGGTGTAATATAAAAATACTACCTAAAAACTCGGCGCGACTATCCTTTACGCTAGGGATAGATGTTCCTTTGTATTTTAAGTAAAATAAATCCAGAAAATTAGTGATTGACTCCTAAATGTATTCTCAATGAACCAATATATAACCACAATTAAAATAAAATGTAATCCATCACTACTTATAAAGATATGGAGCAGTGAATACTTACGTTTGAAACTTTAAAGCTTTCGTCGCATCCGCTGCTAATATATTCAGTCACACATGCGAGAAACCCGCCCCCCCCCCCTTACCCCTAGCACATCAGCTTGCGTGTCACTGAGGTGGAAAGCGCATGTGGCGCATATTTATTTAAACAAAGCATTTTCTGTTTCGTTTTTTTTTATAGTTCGGTTTTTAGAAACGAGGTGTCTATCCCAGTGCGGCATCTATCCCGATTTTACCCTATGCTGGCGGGCTAGATAGAATGATTTCTGGAGAGAATCCGTATTCGACCCCTTATGGCAATGAGTCCAGAAAGCATGCTGTCGTGGTTTGTGGAGGTAATGAGATGCGTCATCTCATTTACCTCCATTTACCTGTTAGATAGTAAGTGACTTGTAAGATATTTCTTTGATTTAATAAATGGTTCACGGGGTGCCGGATAGGGTAGAAACCAGGAGAATCTTCCTTCATATCTCGTTCGTCCACCCGTCTCGTAATACCCTTCCGATACGCGTTGGGTTGTCGATGGCATCCCGGTCAGATAGAACGACTCATGTCGTTAGAACTACCCGGGTGGTGGACGGGGGGGGGGGGGGGGTGATCTCTCCCTGCCTGTCACCGCGTAGCCTAATAATATTAATTAAAAAAATAATAGATGCGTCATCTCGATTCTAATGTTTAATCTGAAATGTAATAATATTCGGAGCGAGTGAGAGTGAGGAGAGGATTTAGAGAAATTTGTGTACATGTTGCAGATCGCGTAGGCGTATGTAGAGATATAGGTACATTGTATAACGCTTAGGCGCAAGCGCGGTGCCCGGACTGGGAGTACTCTCGGGGCTATCCCTCATTCCCACGTTTTCCCCCTGGATCGTCAACGTCGTTATATTTCATCTAATTTTCATACTTTATCCCGTCAAACGTCTTTTTATTTTAACTTGTATAATTTTATCTTGTCAACGTTTTGTTGTTTAGTCTTTCATACTTTTTTATAAATCTTGCTTTAATCTTACTTGTAAAACCTCCTCAATAAACGCAAACCAATACTGAGCTGATTGTTTCTGATTTCTCATTACGGAGCCGACCCTCGGGATCAGGTCTCTGCTCTTATTAAGTTAGAGTTACCGGTCATAGTTACGTTATTCAATGTCGATTATAATAGCGTTAAAAAAATTGGTTGATTTTAACTGTTACGCGAACTTACGATAGTTACTCGGCGCGGTGTATATATCGCCGCGGCCGTTATACGAAAATATAGCATTCGACGTTTTCATACTTTCAAATTTACCCGAATAAATCGAAAACTATAAATACCCAAAACTATTATTTATAAACTTATTTATAAACGTCACAGTGCTTTGCTAGTACAGGCGTATCCGTCACCCCAGGGAATTATAAGGATATCGTGTCATACTGTCTCCCATGGAGTGTACTTAAAAGACTTAGTGGACAGCACAATACGCTAACAGCCCGTAAGAGTCCAACGCCTTACCTCAAGACACTGGGACGTGCGCCAGGGAACCAACCTCGCGACCTTATTTTGCACGTATTCCAGATTTGGCGGATTTGGCGGAAACCAGATTTTGCAGATTCCAGATTTGGGCGGATTTATACATCTCCCCACTTGCGCGGCTTCTAGCTGAAGTTAGCGATAATTCGATTTAATTGCGGACCCAGGCGCCCTATGCCCGTCAAGTTCACACAGGATCGAATGCCAAACGGGTCGTTTCTAAGGATAGATGAGGTCAGGTCGGCAACTACCCCCGCTGCTTAGGAAATGTAAGTCTCCAGACTCCCCCGGTTACTCGCCGAAGTGCACAGTCGATTGACTAACACCGCACGGTGCGCAAACCGCCAGCTCCGCCCGAGGTGCTCCTCCGGATCGGAACATTTGATGGCAACTATCTACAACTGTAGGTTATGACCACAGGCAGAGTTCACAGCGGGCCTACCATGTTAGTCCATCTTCGAGGAGGCTACCGGATAGGAGCTGAACCATGAGTTGAGCCGAGACAAAAAAATACAGACAGTTTATCAGGTCCAAGCTGAACAAAACCGTTAAAAACCTTAAGAATATTCTATAGAATAATTATACAATAATTTTTAACCACTAGAATAGTCACCGCGCGACGACGTCCATTCTGTCTTACGCGCTGATATTCCATAGAAACATCCTCTTTTCCAGGGACAACCCCAGAAAGGGGCCATTTTCCTGGGACAAAATGTTGCTACGGCCGGGGCGTAGCAGTCCTTTAACGACCCTCCTAATGAATACGTTCTCAACACTTTTGTTATTTATATCCATTGCTAATTGCAGGGATGGCCCGGATAAATTTATAGTAAAAAGTGGAATTAAATGAAGCAGTTTAAGGGGGCCACCGGACCCCTCGACACCCCCTCGACACCTTCTCCGCCCCCCCGCTTAAAAATACACTCGCAGCGAGATCCTCGCGCCGACAAGCCTTATCCCGGTTAATTTAAACTTGCCTTCCAGGCGGGGAAACTGCCAAGAAGTACGAAATGCCGTTTCACATAGCCACAACATTATAGCTAATATACGTATATAAAACGTTATACATCGTACATTACTCATTATAGCAGCTAATGGACCCATGATGAGGTGGCCACGATGACCCATGTGTTCAGGGTCGGTCACACTCAAGGGTCAACACCCATTTCGATGGCCTCCACGCATGGGGTGCGAACCTGGGTAGGACACTGGGTCAACCAGTCTCCCCTGGGAATCAAACCTCTGGCGCTCCTGGACGGTCTGCGCACCGACCGGCGCAAGCCAATCGATTGTGCTCTCCGACTAACAGTCGGGGGAGTCTGGGAACTGTATTGTTTCCTATAGAGCGGGGGTGGTTGTCTACCTTACGGCGACTGCTCTTGAAATGACCATTGGCCATCCGATCCCGGTTCAGAGTCGGGCAAAGGACGCCTTGGTCCGCGACAGATTCGGTGCACGCCGTTTCACCGCTTCGTAAGGGAGAGGACCGCGCAAGCGACCTCGAACTCGGAACCAATCGAGAGTCCGGAGAAATCTGGTCACAATTGGAAGCAACGGCGCGAGTGTCGGCCCGCCAGGTAACATACTGGCTATCTCGCGGTAAAGGCGTTGGCTTCTTGCGGGTTGTGGCGTAGCTAGACGTCGGATTTGTAATGTCCAAAGTCTTCTACGCTCACTGCACGGTCGATAGATCGATGAATCGTTAAAACGTCCTGCGGTGACGGGTTCGCCCGTTGTGGTTGACATCTCAATATTAATCATTATATGGCAACAGAAATACATTTATTCTCGTATGTGAGATAATGGAGAGATACCTACAGTTATAAATCATAACAAAATATCAACAGATAACCAGTTCTTTGAGCAAAGACGTTCTTCAAAATAATAACGGAACTGTGTATATAAATAATGTACTTATAAAAACAAAATTTGAGTAAATCTAGCATTTCCATTTTCTCAACGCATTTCTGGGGGCTCAATACTCTCACAACACAGATAAGATGACACCAATATAATTAGAGGTTTTATAGATAGAAAGGGCTATATTTCATTTAAGTAATAAGAAACATCTGTCTCTACCTTATGTCTCTATCCACATATATTAGTATCAGTATCCCTTCAAAATATACAATGACAGCATATTTTAATAAACACATAAAGCAAATTATATCATACTAGAATTCTTCATTTATTGACAATTTCATTTAATAAAACGAATTTAACAAAATATTATTATAATTTCATGTTTACAATAAGTATATTGGACATCATTAAAAACCAGAATTTCTAATATTATTTTAATGTTCCTACCTATTGATACGATTCATGTTCCTACCCAATATTATTTTGATGTTCCTAGCGATTCGACCTACCATCGCTACCATGACATGGCTGATGTACCCTGGGTTGGCTCCCGACGAGGGAACTCCTCAACGATCAACAGATTTTGTATACGCATTCAATTATGATAGCCCCTTCCAAGTTTCACTATGACATAACTGATGTACTCTGGGTTGGCCCCCGATGAGGGGACTCCTCAACAGTCAACAGCAGAGACCAAAATATTGTGTACCTATTCAATTATGATAGTAACTTTCAAGTTTCACCATGACATGACTAATGTACCCTGGGTTGGCTCCCGACATGGTAACTCCTCAACGGTCAACAGAAGAGACGCAAAATTTTGTATACGAGTTTCGATATCGTTTTCGATAGTTTGTGATTTCGATTTCATCCTCATCAAAATCATCATCATCTGGGGGTGGGGAGGGGGGGTTAAAGGGTGGCGCTACCAACCGACAAAAAGTAAAGTATTGGGAACGCGCTAAAAAAATTGAGATGAGACGGATATCTACATTTTAAACCCCTTCCCCCCCCCCCCCCAGTGTTAAATTTAGACATATCCGCAATTATGCTGTCTAGACAGGCAGATAAACAGACGTGACATATAATAATTATAATTATAATTCTTCTTTCAGTCTTATAATCATTGTTTCTTTAGTGCAGCCTAGTTTACTTTTACGGTTAATGGGAAAGATGAGGATCTATGCTGGAAAAATAAAAGTGGTTAGGGGCTCTAAAAAGTAATGTTTAATGAAAGTGATATTTCTGAAAACAAAAAAATCTCACTATAGGCAGTTATATTTTTTTCTGAGATAATATTTTTTTCTAACCTAACCTAATAGTTTATCCTGCCCCCTCCAACCCACGCAACTACGAACCCTGACGATCAATCGCAAAGTGATCGTCTATTTTGAGTGCTCGCATCTTTGCTCGGTGTCTTTATCGCAAGCATAAATTCAACGGTGAATATATTTTTCTGTACCGTACGTTAAAAAAACAGTTATGGATTATAAAGAAACAGTTAAATGTGTATAATTTTTGTATTTCTTTCTAAAGGCAGTCGTTTATTTGACAAAGTTACAGCATAAAAAGTAATTTATCTTACAAGACTTAAATTTTGTTAACAATAAAACAAATTCGAAGGTATTTGTTGTATTTCCCAGTGCTTCCTGGCAGTTATTCTATTTTGAAGTCTTTTTTGCATTCAGCGAGAGATTATTTTCTGTGAATCGTGAATTTTCTAAGCTTAACGCACTATTGGCCTTTCTCATTTGACCACTAAGATTGTCGTTGCGGAACAGAATACTTGTGTCAATCGCATAACATGGTTCCGGTGTAGGTGCGCCAGCAGATGCCCATATCGTTAATAAACAATATATTTACATAATAAAGGCACAAGAATCGATCCATGGGGAACTCCGCAGGATATTGTTCGATGTTCGATCTAATCATTTATTCCTACTATCTGCATTCTACCTGTTTTACACGATTTTATGACATTATTGGCTTTACAACGAATTCCATAGTTGTATAATTTATCTAGCAGTATTTCGTCATCAACTGAAACAATGTTTGTATGTTTCTGTAAGTAATTACTAGTGCACAATCCAACTTTGTATTTTTTGTTGTTGTTAAAATCGTATAGCTTCATTGTTCAATACTTGTAACATTATTCATTTCAGGAGTGTTCCATTAGATTGCGGTTTCAGTTGGATGTTTCAACGCGCTGCTTGTCCAGCGTTTTATTCACGTCATCCCTCCCTCGTCTACCTCCACCCTTCCCCCAATATCACCCTCTCTCCTCTCCAGCTCACTCCAACATAACGTTGTCCGGCGGTTTTTATGCAGGGGCGTAAATATTTCATGCGGATTCTCCTATTAGCAGCGGAAACAAGGAAACGCGATTTACTATTGTGTAACCATTCACATATTTTATTCGAGCCGCGAGAGAATTCAACATTTTTAATATACATTTTCTTTCTTTGTGGTTTTTTGATAATATTCTTAGTGTATATAAGCACTCATATTATTAATAAACTCGATGCAGTTAGTAAAAGAATACTTTTATTTTTGAAAATAGTTGTGTATAGTTGAAAATGCGGCTGAGAAGTATGTCTTTGTGTCTCTTTGAGGTGACTCTCAAATTATTCCAAGGAAGGTGATGTCCGTTTATTTGCTGGGTGATCGTTTCAGGATTTTACACCAAGCGCATTGAAAAGTAGGAGAAGATATCCCTATTATACTGCGGAATTTTCAGTTTCTAAAATCAGTATGATTATTTTTTTTAACATTTGGCGGCGATACTGGGGCTCGTGATAGCTGTGTAGCGTTTTGCCTACAACGCTAATACCTGAATCTATTGTCGATGCTTGAGTATCGACTCTTGCTTAAAAAATGCTCGAGTTCCTGTTTTCATTCTATAGTCAATCCAGATGTGCTTAACAAGTGGAATACTTGAAAACAACAATACCTGGAAATGTCAGACGCGTCACTCCTCTCGTTTGTTGCGTTTACGTTGTATATTTGAGTATTTTCTTGCCTTACGGCACATTTTTATCGACCTTTCTCTTTTGATTGTTTCGTTATAGATTGGAAATTTTGTGGATATTTTAATGACCCTGGCAGAATGGCGGCCGGTGAGACGGTATATTTTTTTAATATTAAAACAATACTTTATAATGCTTTTATTGTCTGTTTATTTTAAGACAATACTATTATGGATTACAAACTTAAATCATTATCAATCTATTACCAGAACGTGAGGGGATTACGCACTAAGTCTCATTCGTTTTTAACCAACGTCTTGCAATGCGATTACGATTTAATCATTTTAACTGAAACCTGGTTAACGGAAGACTTTTATGACGCAGAATATTTTTACAATAATTATAACGTGTATAGGCACGATAGGCTCGTTAGTGACGGACGCGGCGAGCGCGGCGGAGGAATGCTAATAGCTGTGCGTTGCGGGCTGCGCGCGCGGCGGCGGGACGACTTGTGCTCGGAGCGGGCGCGCCACTGCTTGTGGCTGACTCTCGAGATCCCGGCGCCGACTCCGCTCGTCGGCGCTCCCTCCCGCAATACTGTATCCTCACACTCACAAACTACGTACACACATATAGCCTGTTGTTATTTCCCGCACAATGATAATCATTTAGAGGCACTTCGAACATTTTACGATAATACGTTTGATATCATGCAGAATCACCAAAATGACAACTTTTTAATCCTCGGTGATCTAAATATCACTAAAGCAGATTGGTATTGTTTGGAATATTCCGATTATCTTAGCGTGAACGCGAACGACGATATCAAAGTGTCTGACTTGATTGATTTTATGAATATTTCTAGCCTATCGCAATATAACGGATGTCAAAATAAAAATGGGAGGATACTCGACTTAGTTTTGTGTTCTACTAGCTGCAAAGTGAGGAACTCTGATTCCCCACTCACGCCGGAGGATCACCATCATAAGTCATTAGATATTACCTTTTACCTCCCCTGCAACACTTATATGATGTGTATTAAAGAACGTTTAAAAGTTATCTATCATGCGGCTGACTTTGTTAGCATAAGTAACGCGTTAATGAATGTTGACTGGGATAAAGTTTTATCGAAATTGGATACTGAAAAATCGGTTACCTATTTTTACAACTTCTTACAGGATCGTATAGACAAATATATTCCGAAGAAACTAGTAAAATCACAAACAAATTATCCACCTTGGTATTCCCGTGGTTTAATAAAATTAATTCGTCAGAAAATGAAAATGCATTCCAAATGGAAAAAATATGACAATCTTTGCCACTACCAAACTTTTTCATTATTACGCTCACGGGAAAAGAAACTTGAGCGGGAATGTTACAAAAACTATATTGATTTCTCAGAAGAAAAAATTAACATCGCCCCTCGATTTTTTTGGACATTTATTAAATCTAAATTTGGTGCCAATAATATTCCCTCTCATATGAGCCTGAACGATGTATCTTCAAGTGACGGCGAAACAATTACCAATATGTTTAATGATTATTTTAACTCAGTTTTTATCCCCGACACTTCCCAAGTGAGTGACACTTCCTGTACTGATACAGCCTTATCTTCAGTTAACATCTCGACGGTAGAAATAACAGAAAACCTTGTACATAAACTATTTCAGCAAATAGATATAAACAAGGGTGCGGGTTTCGACAACATCCATCCCATCTTAATCAGGAAGCTTAGTAAAGAGTTTTCAATACCAATCACCATAATTTATAGGAAATCTATGCTGGAGGGCTGTTTTCCTGCCATCTGGAAGAAATCTCTGGTAACTCCAATTCCAAAAGGTGGTGACAAACATGATATTATGCAGTACAGGCCTATCTCTAAGCTGAGTCTATTTGGTAAGATTTTCGAAAAAATAATTACTACGTCGTTAACCACTCAAATGCTGCACGTTGTATCAACGGAACAGCATGGGTTTTTTCGTGGTAGAAGTGTTAACACAAATCTTATCGAATACACTGACTTTTTGTTGAATGCCCTTGATTCCGGATTCCAGGTTGATGCCGTGTATACTGATTTCTCTAAGGCTTTTGACAAAATTAGTCATTCTATCCTTATACAAAAACTTTCGAAATTCGGTATACACGGCGACCTGCTAAGATGGATCCAGTCCTATATAAACAATCGTAGTCAAGCCGTCGCCCTTAAAGGTTACCGCTCTTCGTTTCTTAATGTTCCGTCAGGAATTCCTCAGGGATCCCACCTTGGCCCTTTTCTATTTACTTTATATTTAAACGATATTGGACCGTGTTTTAATAAGTCGCATCACTTGCTTTATGCAGACGATACAAAAATATTCAAAATTGTTAAAGGTCTTGGTGATTGTGAAGATTTGCAACAGGATTTATTAAGCTTTGAGAACTATTGTAAGGATAATCAACTAATTTTAAATACGGATAAATGTAACGTCATAACATTCACCCGAAAGCATCATCCAATTATTTATGATTACAAAATATCCAGTAATAACTTAACCCGAGTTACCAACATTCGTGATCTAGGCATTACCCTGGATTCCAAACTGCACTTTAACCTTCACATTGATAAGATCGTAGCTAAGGCTTTTAAACAACTCGGACTGATTCTGCGCATAAGTAAACCTTTTGCCAGAGGCAACACCATTAAAATACTCTACAATGCATTTGTTCGTAGTGTCCTAGAATTCGGAAGTGTAGTTTGGAGTCCCCAGTATACTGTTCACGTAGATAGGATTGAGAGGGTACAAAAGAAATGTTTAAAATCATTAGACTTTCGGACAGGTAGCCTCTGCACCGATTACGCAGAGAGAGTAACAACACACAAAATGCATTTTCTGTATTCAAGACGAAAATTCTTAGACAGCATTTTCTTATATAAAATTATTCATAACCACATCAACTCTGCACCCCTTTTGGAAAAAATTCTTTTTAAAATCCCGCGGTCTTCCTCCTCACGTTCAAAAGATACTTTCTATATTCCCTCTTTTCATTCAAACTACGCAAAAAATACCTTCTTCAGACGCTCTTGCATGTGTTATAATAAAGTTTTGAACGACATAGATATATTCTCAGTGTCATTAATTACTTTTAGGAAACAATTGAGTGATTTGTTGTTGCATTAGTTTTAGTTTACAGTTAATAATTTAGGTAGGGTACTCGTACTAAATGAAAACAGTTCGATCCGACTAGACATTTATATTGTTGTGGCTACATTTACAAGTTTTGTTAAAATTAATGGTAATGTAGGTCTATTTGTTTAAGAGTATTTGTAAAAACATTTGTTTATGACTGTTTTTTACCTAAATAAAAAAAAAAAAAAAAAAGAAAAAAAAAAGAAAATTAGCTAATATATTGAAAGAAAGCACAATGTCAAAATAATAAACACAATAGGAATCTAGCAAAACAATATAGGTTTCGTCTTGTATTTAGGAGTAATTGACGAAAGACAAATATTCTCGGTTTTGTGGCCAATACTTTGAAGTATATTGCCAGAAGAAACGCAAAGAATCCAGAGTGCTTGAGCATTCCCTAAAAAAGTTAACTGTCTAAAGAACAGAATCGATGCTTAAGCATTATCCAGTGCTTAAGCAATGCATGGTTAAGGAATGCTCAAGCAATCGACCTTAGATTCGGGTGGTTACACGACATTTATGTCGTGAGAAAATGAATTGTGACGATCGTAGCACTGTCGTAGCAATCTTAAAAACGTAGCAGCATAGAAGCGTAGCATTGTTTAAAACAAAACTCGACGACGCCGCTCGCGCGCGAGCCGTTCTCTCGTAATTCCTTCTAAGCTCATCTACTTACAAATGTTCTGATATTCCATTTTCATCCGCGCACCCGGAAAGGAAACTTATTTTGCCCTGGTTTTGCGCGACGCCTCTCTCCCTCCCTCCCTCTGCGCACTCGCTCTTCCATTCTCTTTCAAGTCTCTAATGATTTATTCGCGTCGGACGATCGTCCCGCGAAAAGTTTGAAAAGTTTTTTTCCGCTTCTGCCGATTTATTATGCATTGATTCTTCCGTTCGATTTATGTAATCGTGTATCGAAAGGGAGAAGTACGAGATTCTAACCCAATTTCGTACCGAAGTTAATTGACCGCGTCTTCTGTAATCAAACCTTTTCCTATTCTACTATCAAGTAGTTACATGCATACTTCAGCAGAAAATAAAGTTATCCCCTCATTCGCTTTTCTTTTAGATGGAGTTTCATATTCTTTTTAAGTCGGAGATTATTGAGTTTCATATTCTCTTTTATTTAGGAATATTATATTTAGGTTACATTTTATACATTTAACGATTTACAATACAAAGATATTGTCAAATAAATACTTTTTCAAATAATAATCAGTGATACGGATAATGGTTCGGTGATAGTACTTTAGTTACTTTCATAGCATTATGTCCTATGGGATTCTTCTCTGGGGAAGCTGTGCGGACATAAATAACATCTTTATACCACAGAAACGTGCTGTAAGAGCTATATATAAACTTAGTCCTCGAGTTTCACTTAAAGAAAAATTCAAAGAGATAAATATTCTTACTGTTGCATCACAATATATATACGAAAATCTGTTGTATGTCCACAAGAATATTGACAAGTTTAAAAAAAAAAGCGACACTCATAATTTTAATACTAGACATAAGCATAACCTTGTTGTACGTGCTACTCGTCTCCACAAAATAAGCAATTCTTTTTTGGGATAATGTATACGCTTCTATAACAAACTTCCTCATACTATTAGAGAACTATCTGTAAATAAGTTTAAAGCTACCATCAAAGCAAAATTGTAGAAAAAAGCATACTTTACAATATCTGATTATGTAAATGACAAAACGGCTTGGGAGTAAGGCTTGGACGCATCATAAGAACATAAATTAAAAATAATATTTTATTGTGTCTATATGAATAAAGAACATTTTGATTTTGATTTTGATTTTGAGTAGTTTAGTGATACGGAGCATTCAGTGTCTTGCTTATTATTGCCGATTCCGTTTGTTTATTTTATCACACTCGAGTATTTGGTTAAAATAACAAGCTGCCCTCCATGGCTTCGCCCCGGACGAGTTTCAATTTTATTTTTCGGCATGACGACATTGGTATTTGAGGGGAAACGTCAATAGAAAAAAATAGTACAATATATTTTATATTTATTTTTGCATCGTATTCTGCGAGTTCTTCACTGGAAAGTAGCGCAAAAAATAATTTTTTGCCATAGATACAACATACAACTAGAGTTGTCAACTACAACGGGCGAACCCGTCACCTCAGGAAGTTTTAACGATTAATCGTTCTATCTCCCTGAAGTGAACGCAGAAGACTTGGACAAAACAGTCCACCGTCAAGCTCCGCCACATGCCCGTAAGAGGCCAACGCCTTAACCGCGAGATAGCCAGGTGTATTACCTAGCGGGCTTACACCCCCGCCCTTACTTCCAATTGCGACCAGATTACTCCGGTCTCTCGATTGGTTACGAGTTCGAGGTCGCTTGCGCGGTCCTCTCCCTTACGAAGCGGTGTAACGGTGTATACCGAATCTATCGCGGACCACGGGTAGCCGCAGGATCGAGTAGCCGATGGTCGTTTCAAGAGCAGTCGCCGTAAGGCCCGCAACCACCCCCGCTCTATAGGAAACAGTACTGCTTCCAGACTCCCCCGACTGTTAGTCAGAGTGCACAATCGATTGGCTCACGCCGCACGGTGCGCAGACCGTCCAGGAGCGCCAGAAGATTGACTCCTAGAGGAAGCTAGCCCTAAGGCCAGAGTCCTACTCGGGCTCGCACTTCATGCGTGGAGGCCGCCGGATGGGTGTTGACCCGTGAGTGTGACCAACCCTGAACAGAATGGGTCTTCGTGGCCAACTCAGCAAGGGCCCATTAGCAGATACATTTTTTTATTCGGTGAATAGTATGCAGTACTAGGGTAACCGGTTCAATAGTTTTCGAATTAAAACTATAAAACTTGCAACGCGAGGACCGCTAAGCTTAAATTGTTAAAACAAACTACAATTTATTCTTCGTGTCGGATTTCAAATACAACATCCGAGTACTGAATAAATTAATAAATTATGTAGGTTTTATGAAAAATTACATGAGCACCCACGACAGTGATTAAAAGTGATTTATAATCTGGAAATTACGGACCATAGAAGCGACTCGAGATTTTAATATTCATATCGACGTCGACCCTTGCTTAAGGCGCTTAATAACTAGAGTGATAAATTATCTAACTTCTAATATAAACCAGACGGATTAGATTTCTTAAATCATTACAGAGATAGATTTTGAAAGAGAGTCAAGTAGATGGCAACTTTCTCGAATTAAATTTGAAATTTTTAATTTCTTTGAAAAGTTCATAAGGCTGCCTCGTGTTGGGTAGGCTGCCTAATGTTTACTGTTTCATACAATCATTCTAAGTAAGGTATTTTTTGCTATAGTCGTTAAAAAATATACAAAAATAAATATTTTTTACTATTATCAATAATATTATTTTATAGTTATTAATATATAGGGTAGTAGATTGCTCAACGGCATAGTAGGTTTTAGCATTCATCTACACCGGCAACATGCAGGTTGCGCTGATAGCATTGTCCGGCGAAACTAATAGCGATTTATTTATCCATCTATAATAAAATTGATGATGCATGTTTTTTTAAAAAACTGATTGCCTATAAAAAAACAATAGTTGAACTAATGACAACAATAATTACATTCAATTATGTAAGTGCCATCTATCGCATTTTTAATATCGGCTGATTACATCACATACGTCTATTAGTCTGTCTAAACATTAAATTGCGTTATTATTATGTATTGAAACCGGTAGGTATACCATATAAAACAAATGATGTATTACAAATCGCCGGTGTATTACAAGGTAGCGTCTTATCACCAGTACTCTTCTCTCTTTTTATTAATTTCATGTCTAATTCTCTTCATGCAAGAAATCTCCTTTATGCCGACGATGTCCAGATATATTCACACTTTCAGCCAAATGATATTGAAACAGCAATCGCGGCAATTAACGCTGCCTTGTATACCGTATCAAGGTGGTCTAAATACCATGGCTTGGTCATAAATCCCTCTAAAACACAAGCTGATCATGATCGGTAGCAGGATCTATGCCTCGAGGATAGACATGCACTCCATATCAAAAATGTGTATTGAGACAGAGGAGATTTCTTATAGCATGCAGGTAAAGAACCTTGGTGTCCATTTCGATAAGAATTTGTCCTGGCAGCACCATATTAGGGAGATAAAAGGAAAGATCTTAAACAGATGTCATTCGGTGAAAAAGCTTCAAAATTTTCTCCCGGAGAAAAGTAAACAGGCAATCAATCAATCTTTGCTTATTCCACTCATTCACTATTACGACGCCGCCTTCCTCGATCTGACAGAAGAGCTGGCCACCAAAGTGAAAAGGTTACAGAACGTCTGTATCCACTTTATTTTTGGCCTCAGAAAATAAGACCATATCACGGAATATCGAAGTAGACTGCAGTGGCTTACCACCAGGAAGATGCGACAGCTTAACTTCTCTGTCTGTTATATTAGTCTAGTCAAATTTTCTGAAAGACGAACCTTTAGAAGCAAATCATGTAACTTTTGAGCAAACGATATTTTCTTCCTATTTCAATCATGCTGAATCCGAAAATATCAGTTCCCCAAGCAAAATCCTGACCGGAATAGAGATATCCAAGGTGGTCGCCAATATGGCGCTGAAACCCGAAATCGGCGCTGTAAAGCCCCTCTTTGACATAGGAACGAGTCCAAAACGTCTACATGTATGTTTTTGAGCATGGGTAATTTAAAAATACACTGTAAAAAATATTAATCCGGTATTTCAAGATGGCTGCCAAGATGGCACCAGCACAACATTACCCTATTTTGTCGTACAAACGAGCGTGACGCGTCTCGATACATATTTTTAAACATGAGGATTTCGAAAAATAACTGTAAAACATCGTTTAGTTCAACTTTGATTCAAATCTTTTCGAAAATGTGACAAACAAGCGACATTTTGGCAACAACAACTTACAGAAACTAAAAATAATTACTGTGTGTCTCCAGACTAAAGATAGGTACGTTTGAAGGGAGTACAGAGTTTTATGCAAGGGACGTTTTCTTTACTGCAAATGCAGTTGTCTTAATTCTGGAGACACATAGTGATCTTTTTTAGTTTCTGTTAGTTGTTGTTGCCAAAAAGTCATTTGAGCTATCACATCAAAAATCGTTTGTTATGAGATTATTACTTTATTTCGAGATAGGTGTGATCTAAACACACCATACAGGTGTGTTTAGAAAGCCATCTACAGTGCGCCGCAATACCAACAGAACAGAGCATAATCAATATTTGAAACTATGAGTGTTATCGATACGTCGCGTTTCAAATCCTAGCTGCCAAAACGTACTATGGCGTATAGCGATCTAAACCCCTAAAAGATGTGTGGGTTGTACATCGTTATGGTACGGTACCTAAAGTCATGAAAGTCAATAGAAATGTTGATTGAACTAGAGAACACGGATAATATGAGTAGAAGGAGAGGGGATAATCTGGAATACCGTGTCGCTTAACTCACTCCATCTGCGGACAAACGTGACGAGTGAAAACTTTGCTCTCGCGGTTCTACGAGTAAACAAACCAAGTCGCCGCCTTACAAAACCTACATTATGTTTACTAACAGTGTTATATTAGGTCCTTGCTACCGTTTTATACAAGAAAATTTAAGGTCGGAAATTTGAAATCGAAAATATATATTTTATAAATATATATTAAAAAAACGATGTCTTACATGGCTTATGGATGAAGGTGCATGTTAGCCACCAAATTCCAAATTGTTGACCCTCTTATATAGATTTGTCTATTTAGTCTACCCGAGACGGCATTCTAATTATAATACACACGCAATTCGATGCCTACTTGATAGCCACATACGTGTAGTGATAAATTCATAAAAAATAACATTTATAGCAGCAACAAAATTAGTTTCATAGTGGCAGTGCTATCCGTTCTTGAAACAGCAGCCACAACTGCAACGGTAACTAATTATTAATATATGTATGTATAAATATGTAATGGCCCTTAAGTACCATTACATGCGATTAAGAAATGCATCGATTTCCAGTGAAATACACTGACACAATTCAGATATTATTTCAACCCATGAAGCGATGAATCATCACGATGAAACAATACTTTTACTCGGAATATTTTGGATTGCATCATTTCCCGGCCTATATAAACCGGCGAAAAAGCAACCAAAGTATCATTCCCCGAGTGATCACCTTCCCCCAAAGTTGCGACGGCATACCCGGCACTCTCTCTCACGAGTTAGGTCAACGGGTTCGGCTCCTTGGTTTCCTTTCCTTACCTTTCTCAGTCCTCGTGACTGGGAAAGAATCCTTCAACCACTATTCCCGCATAACTTCCATCGCGCAACCACTACCTCACACCGCACAATTTGGATTCTAGTGAGGGGTGGTCCCTAGGACAAATAAATTATACAACTTTCGTGGTAATTTGAAATCATTTTGTTGGAGGAAGACGAATCCTTACCGTGTGGAACTGGACATATTGAGATGTCAACTACAACGGGCGAGCCCGTCACCACAGGACGTTTTAACGATTAGTCGTTCTATCGACCTGCAGTGAGCGTAGAAGACTTTGGACATAACAAATCCGACGTCTAGCTACGCCACAACCCGTAAGAGTCCAACGCCTTACCGCGAGTTAGCCAGGAATAAACCCGGCGGGCTCGAGATACTCGCGCCCTTACTTCTAATTGTGACCAGATTTCTCCGGTCTCTCGATTGGTTTCGAGTTCGAGGTCGCTTGCGCGGTCCTCTCCCTTACGAAGCGGTGAAACGGTGTACACCGAATCCATCCGGGATCGGATGGTCAATGGTAATTTCAAGAGCAGTCGCCGTAAGGTACGCAACCACCCCCGCTCTATAGGAAACAATACAGTTTCCAGACTCCCCCGACTGTTAGTCGGAGTGCACAATCGATTGGCTTGCGCCGCACGGTGCGCAGACCGTCCAGGAGCGCCAGAGGATTGATTCCCGGGAGAAACTGGGATCGCCCCCCAGAGTCCTACCCAGGTTCGCACCCCGTGCGTGGAGGCCGTCGGATGGGTGTTGACCCGTGAGTGTGACCGACCCTGAACACATGGGTCATCGTGGCCAACTCATCATAGGTCCATGGCATGTGGAACTGGCATGTGGAACTGGACAATGGGTTTTCCCGTCGTTTCGGCAAAATTACATTCGCCGTCTACAAACGTCGGGAGGGTATTGGAGGGTATTGTCTGGTTCCGGGCGGTAGAAGTCTGTTTTCTTTTAACTATGGTAAATATTTATATTTATTGTTGTATTCTATAATAGACGGACCATAACCGACATGTCATTCGTATATGACATCCTTCATGGTTTAATAGACTGTCCAGCTTTAACTGAGCGAATTTCCTTGAGAGTGCCCCCCAGAAGTAGCCGAGTTTCTCGTTTGTTTCACGTGCCCAGATGCAATACAAGCCACTTCAGCAACTCTACTATGATACGGTTACTCACCTCTTTTAATAACAGGTTTGACATTTTTTCTCTTGACAGGAAGCCTTTTCTTCACGCAGTCGAAGAAAAGCTCAGGAACGATAATTAATTTTAATATTTATAAAGTACGCACTACTTATTACTTTATTATATACAATGTATTTATGTGTGTATGTATGTCTATATGTATATATATGTCAATATTATACGTATGTATGGCCATTTATGAACGTATATTACACATAATGTTATAACAATCCCTCCCTTCCATTTCCATTCCTTTATTGTACTAATACATTAAATTTAGACATGCTTCTTTTTCCTTTTTTCTTAAAAAAGGTTATAAAATTATTATCTTTTAAATAGGTGCTTTATATTATTTGCTAATTTAAAATGTATTAATGGCTATATTAATGTTAATTTATAAAATGTTTTTTTTATATATAATGAATATGCTGTATACATTTAGCTAATAAAAAAAAATAATAACATTATAAATTAATTAAATATTTTTGAATTACTTCTCATGTCGTAAGTTATAATCGGCATAAGAACATGTTTTAGAACAGTTCTGTATCTTATTATAAGTTCATGATCTTACTTTACTTAGATAAATAAATAAAATAAAATAAATAAATGAAATACATTAGTAGTGGAGAGGTTGGAAAAGGTTGCGAGTTAAAAAAGTGAGAAAGCTTTACTTTTAGCTGAACCGTTATTTATCATTTGTCTATTATAAGCAGGGCCGGCCCGTCCATATAGGCAAACTAGGCAATTGCCTAGGGCGCTCGTATTTTGGGGGGCGGCGCGGCGAAGCGGAAGATGAGCCCTTAAGTGATGGGAAAGACCACTTCAAAATAAATTTTCGTGCTGGATACAGCAATAAATTCAATCGATGAGAGGTTTAATCAGATAAATAACATTAATCATGTTTTTGGATTTCTCTATAACGTTCATGAGATGCAGAATAAAACTTCCAAAGATGTTCTGGAACACTGTGTAAAGTTGAAAGAATCTCTTAGTCATGGAGACTTTAAGGATGTTGATGCAACTGAGTTATGCAGCGAATTATAAGCTATTGCAAGAAGAGTATTAAATAACACTGCGCCACAAGAACTTTTAAATTATATTTGTGAAAATAGGTTACTAGATATCTTACCTAATTTAGTAACTGCAATAAGGGTGTTGCTGACACTTCCCGTGTCTGTGGCCAGTAATGAGCGCAGTTTTTCTAAATTAAAACTAATTTAAAACGTATCTGCGCTTCACAATGACCCAAGAAAGACTTGTGGGGTTGTCGAATTTATCTATAGAACAAGAAATAGCTCAAACAATAGATTTAAAGGAGATCGTTTCCACTTTTGCTAAAATAAAGGCAAGGAAAATAAAACTTGCTTGATTTAATCTCTAATTAGTCTTTTAAAAAAATCTTATATTTCACTCCATACAGCTAAAGAAGGTGGATATATTCTCTTTTTAACCGACTTCAATAAAAGGAGGAGGTTCTCAATTCGGTTGATTTTTTTTTTAATTTTTATTATGTTTGTTACCTCAGATCTCCGTCATTTATGAAGCGATTTGGAAAAATGTATTTGAAAGAATATACTTTCAGATTGGTCCCATAGAAATTTAATCAAAATTGGTTCAGTAGTTTGGTTTTAAAATCAAAATATCTGGAAAATAGATGCAAAAATTATTTGAAGTCGGTTGTATTTTTTTTTAAAGTTTGTATTATAATTATATATAAGTAGGTAAGTCATATCTGTGCTCTAATTATTTGATTAAATTTTACACAATTAATTAATGTTTTGTGATTTTTTTAAATGGGCGCCATACTAGTCTTTTGCCTAGGGCGCCAAGTTTCCTCGAGCCGGCGCTGATTATAAGACACATATTTCGTAAAATTGCTCTTACGGATGCCTTTCTGCAAATTGTTTGAGTTATGTCAAGTTTCACTTGTTTTCCTTATTTTTGTGGATACTGTTAAGGGTAGTAGTATTCGTAAGGGCGCGTTCGGGGACAACTGGCGGCCGCCGCAACCGGTCGGAACAAACTTTCCGTTATTGCTGTGTCGCCCGCCGCAAACTGTTGCAGCGTCCATTTCATAATCCAGCAACTTGTGTTAATAACGACGCCCCCTCGGGGGCACCGTACGGTTTTTCGCACATACCCGACCCCTCCCTTCTCCTCCCCTTCCGCGCGGTCCGATTCGTCGCCGTGTTCATTCCAAAGTTTACACGCTGAACTTTGCAACGAAGCACGTCGCGCGTTTTTGAGCACATTGAAACGGGGCGCCAAATATGCAAACTCTCGTGTACATATTGAAAATAGAGCATGTGTCGCAATTGCACAAGTTCCGCTTTACTATAGCGTCTGGTGACATGCAACGTCGTGTTCGGTTTTGTGGATGAGAAACGCGAACACTAGACATCGAATGTTAAGTCTCGCGAGAGACATATCGACCTTTCGTAGGCAAATGGAGTGGCTGGGGAGCCACTCCATTTGGGACCACTCCATTTAAACGACATCGGGATTTTCTCATACCCAACCATCTAACGACCCTGCTAAAACCCTGCAAACGAGGGCATGAAAATTGTTAGAAATTGGCTAGGAAACTTTATGCTAACGCTTAATAATAACTTTATGCTAACGTTTATAGTCAGTATATATTCGATAACATAATGTATGTTCGTAAAAACTTGCAAAGGTTCCGTAGGTTGGGTGACATTTACAATAGGAACACCAGGTTCAAAAATAAACTAGCCATTACGGGCTCTAGGTTAGCAAAAGTGAGCAAATCTTTCATTGGAGACGGTGTCCGCTTTTATAACATTTTCCCTGAGGAACTAATCCTTTTACCAGACACTTAATTTAGAAAAATTGGTAAAGATACTCTGTGCTCTAAAGGCTATTATAAAATTGAAGATTTTTAAGCGATACATTGGTCTGGTCAAATCGTTTTTGTGTAACATAGCTATGAAAACCATTTGTTTAATGTTATTATTATTATTATTATTATTATTACTATTACGTAAAGCCATTGATTATATAGTGTAGTAATCAATGGTAAAGCCTACAAGCAAGGCATAAATGTCTAGAAATATAAGACGTTCGGAAAGTACTGTAAGTCTACTTCGAATAAAAATCTATCTAATCTAATCTAATGCTGGCAAAACTAAATACATGGCATTTGGTATAAACATCAGGGATCAACCCTCTACTAATAAAACTATTATAGTACACGGGTGCGATAGCGTCGAGTCTTGCAACTGTCAGCCTCTGCCAAGAGAAATATCTTGGAAATATCTAGGCATCACTATAGGTTGCTTCATCGGTAGAGACTCTCATATACATAACCTGGCTACAAAGGTGCGAATCCTTGGATATGTTTTCAAAGAACAGAGAAATATTCTGGATTCCAAAACGCTAAAAACCGTTTATCATTTTTAAATTCTTCAATTTTGTTGTAATATATTATTTTGACAATGAATTTTACTTATTTTGACTAGGTATTATTTTATGTAATGATATATTACTTATATGGTATTATTATTTGTAATTATATATTACGTATTTTGACTAGGTATTATTATATGTAATTATATATATTCTTTATATTTTTTCGTTTTTTTCCTTTCTTATAACTTTATTTTTGTCTTTATTTTAGTCTTAAGACTATTCTTTTTGTTATACCCTTTTTAACATAATGTTAATTTCTATTTCATGCCTATTTTATAATGCAATTGCGATTTGTTTTTTTATTACCAAATTTAAGGGCAATTAAGTTTTATGAGCATTTTCTTTGACATCACATGACATGCTTTGACAAACTTTGACATCATTTATTGTAATATTAGAGTCCTGTCCACCCTAGAACGGGTTAGTTCCAGTTAGGTGACAGAATCAAATAAGCACAAGGTTAAGGTTTTGACATTCGGTTCCTGTTATTTTTGTAATCAAAATCAATGTTTTGTAATAATTAATTCTTAAGGTATTCTTAATCGAACTGCCATCTGTAAACAACTCTTCTCACCAATAACAGTATCATTTACTAATTTAAGCGCGGTTTTGAATACGTGAACGCTTTCCCTCTACAAGGACATCGTCGACGAACGAACGACCACGACCGCATATACATTTATTAGATATTTCTTCAGCGTTTTGATCTCAGACTAATTTTAGCTTTATAATCTGTCCTGTTACCTTACGTATTTCTAGCTGCCTTAGGCATATTAATTTTAAATAAGTGTAAAACCGCAGCCACCCAGCACATCTTGAGGCGCTTTTACTTCGCAACCAAATCGCGCCCGACTAGCTCAACCGTGCTGCGTTCTATAGGTTATTATTCAGAAACCTCTCAATGCACGGTGGAAGGTGCTAGCTCTACATGATGTTCTGAAAAATACCAAGTGTAATTACCATTGCGTTATACTACTATTTGCTTCCGTGAATACTAGTTCTATCTTTAGCATAAGCTCTAAAAGATATGCATTAATTAATTTATTTATTTATTTATTTATTTCTCAAAAAAACATACAGCGTTGCTTTAAACAATTTTACATAGGTGATGGTAAAAGTGAATGTAAGGCCGTTTACTTGTTTTCAACATTTTACAATAAATGATTAGCAATTTTAATTAATTGTATTTTTAGATAAAATTAATTGTGGATGATCGGGAGGAGTAGGGATTGAAGGGAAATGGATTGTATTTATACATACATACATGAACATACATACATCAATAAAATACGTACGTATAAAATGAATACAGAAAATAAATACATACATATATAATAAGTTTACAAAAAATAAATATTAAGTTAAACTCTGTGTTCATTTTCTATTGTTCTATATAATTCTATTATAAAAGCAGATTTATTATATAAATTAATATCTATATGTTGGAACCTAGTATTATATAAGGCGATAAGACGATAAACAAGGGCATTTCTTGCATAGTTTGTATTTGCGCGATGCAAATCGAATGTTCGAGGAGGCCTAATGGTTCGAGGTGGAACGAAAAATGATAGGTTTTCCACGAGGTATGGGCTATCGATGCTATTAATAATTATTTTGTAAAGGAAAACCATATCCGTATTTTATAAAGGAAGTGTCTCAGTCTGCTATCATAAGACTGAAGTCCTAAATATTGCCGATAGTTAAGATGCCTCAAGAATCTCTTCTGGACTCTCTCAATTCTCATTTTATAGATGCTGTATTGCGGGTTCCAGATAGATGACGCCAATTCTAAAACACTACGGACGTAAGCATAATATAGTGAAGTAATAGGGTTAGAATTTGTAAACGGCTTAGAGATCCTAGTGATAAAGCCCAAAGTTTTTATTGCTTTACCAACCACACTCTCGATGTGTTGGTTGAACGACAGTTTTACGTCTAATATGTATAGAAAATAATATTTAACGTTTATTACAAGCTACTAATGTTGTATACTAATGTTGTATTACTAAATAGAAAATCCTATTGTGGGAATATAATGGCATTAATGAAAACCACGTTATGGTCATCGGTTCTTCCGATTTTTTGCCTCAAGGTTGTTCGACATCTTTAATAGATTGATATTTCAAACACACTATTTTATTTTCGTCGCTGACCCTAAAAACAACTGCGATGTGTTTTTCGTCAATTTTACAGGAACAAAAAACATTTATCGTTTAAGTTTTATTCTTCGTATTGGCTCACTAAATAAACGAATTTTGCAGTGCAATAATGCAGAAAACTTACTTCGTGTTTGAATTCATGATGACGGCGGACTAATTTGAGATTATAGATTTTTTATTTCTTTTTATACTTCTGGGTATATTTTGATTTATATAGAAAACTAAAAATTCGGTTTTGTTACCCCCAAGACTTTCCCGGTAAGTAACCAAGGACTTATTTTATCTGAATATTTATATCTTAATTAAAATCGATAGCAGTAGGCGAAAATTCCGATAAAAATATTTGACACAACGCAATGAAAATAAAATATTTCGAACGCGCATCAACTCATTCAATTTAAAATCGTTACAATGTCACTGGTAGCATTGATAAACGCAAAAATGGTGGCCATAAACGAACAGCAACTTCCCAGGAAATGGTTCGGAAGGCGAAAAGGTGAACGGTTTGAAATTGTCAGCAGAGCGCCGGAAAACCGCCAAAATATATTAAAGTGTCGGACTGGAAAAATTTGAAAGAATTTTTTTTTTAAAAAATGCAAGATTTTCCGCCATCATCCGCGCCAAAGAGGACACAGGCAAACTTCAAGTAAAAGGTTTTTTTACATAATGTAAATTTACAGTCGTATTCTATACTTTGAAATAACAATATCATACGTATAGAATTATGTCAATTTTCCTTAGTAATAATCGTTCACTCGCACCTGCTAAACGGGCTATAACCCGAAAAAATACATAGCTGGTTTTGAAGACGCAAAGATGCTATTGTGTTCTGAGCGTTAATTTGCTCCAAAATCACCCGACGATCGGTTATTATTTTTGAAACACGCTCTATTTCATGGGAACGGCTATATTAGACGGGGTTTACCCTGAATAATTCATTTTCCGGCGGCGTTATGAATATAACAAAGCATAGCCTAGAAGCGGTTCGAAAGGGTTGCTTTAGTCTGTCTCTCCTTCGTTTGTTCATGCTCTGTCCAGTTTACGAACACCTATTTTTTATTATAAATAGGATAGAAAACGAATATACCGCGTGAAGTTTGTAGCACCCGACGTTTCTAGTCTCTAGTCCAGTCTACCCTGGACAACGGCGGCTGCAACGTCACCGAAACGTCAGGTGCTACAAATTTCACGCGGTAAATTCGTTTTCTATCCTATTTATAACGTAAAACAACCGCGATAGTCTTCGAACCTATTGTTTATTTTGTTATAATAAAAATTAGTTACATTAATTTTTAATTATTGTAAGTAATTCCAGAAACGAAGTATTAGAGTAGAAGCGAGAGGTGTCATATACGCAGCGAAGGTTTATGAAGCCAATATAATATTACAATAGCCAAATGCCACGAACAAACGCACCGTGCGTTATTAGTTTGATTTCTTCCGTACCGTTAATTTCGACCTTTAGAACGACCGCCGTGGACGATCGGAAAGTAAAGATGATGATGATTAATTGAGGGCAATAGTGGAAAAGGATCTGATGCAAACTATAGCATAGTTGACAGTTAGTGATAAAACATCAGTTGGGCGGTGCCGACTGTAACGTGCGAACCCGTCACCACAGGCTGGTATAACGATATGTGATCATTCTTTCAGCCGTGAGATGAGCGTAGAAGACTTTGGGACGACACAAACCTACCGCCCAGCAAAACTCACTAACCCGCCAGAGTTCAACGTCTTACGGCGAGGCACTAGGAAGGTAACCTAGTTGAGCTACCTCGTACTCTGGCTACCAGTTTTGGCAGGATATCTCCGTCTGTAATTAAGCTTCAGGATACTTCCTTCCTCCCGTTTGGTTACAGGGCCGAAGTCGCTTACGCGGCCTCTACCTGCCGTAATTCAGCGTTGATTCAGTTTGAATCTATCGCGGAGCAAAGGCATCTTTAGCCCGGCTCTGAATTCAGGATCAGGTATACATATGGTCATTTCAAGAGTGGTCGAGGACAGGTCAACATCCAGCCTTGCTGCTTAGCAGAAAGTATTTTTCCATAGTCTCCAGACTCGTTCAGCAATTAGTCAGAGTGCACAACCGATTGGCATCGCTGAACGGTGCGCAAAACTTCCAGTAGGAAAATCTGGTCCACCAACCGTGAGACCTGAGACGCGAGAGTCCTACCAGGGGTAGTCTACCCCACGTGGAGGCATCTGAATAGGAGCTGAATCGTGAATTGAGCCGATCCGAGAACAAAATGGATCTTATGGCCCAAGACGCACGAAACCATTTGCTTCCTGAAATCAGTCTTGAAACAAACGCTACAAAACAGCAGTCTTGAAAATAAGTGACAAAATATTATTGAGTGATTTGAGTAAAATCGGCAAAGTAAAGGCGCTCGAAAGTGGGTATCGTATGAGCTAAATTAATACCATATGTGGCTAATAAATGAAGGTTGTGAAAAGAGCCACAATGTTTGGATATATTTTATTTATCTCCAATTATTTTCTTTGAAGAAATTTGAAATGCGATTAACAGCCTTTGAGCTTTATTGGCATTTCTTCGTCCGTTGGGTACTATAGGCTGTGGTAACGGTTACTACAGAGTAACTAAAACAATACATAAAATTGCAGAAGTTGCGACTAGAGACTGTTCTCGAGACATGTACTCAGACCAGACCCAGACCTGGCTCCAACACATTTCCACTTTTTCAAAATTTCGGTATTTTTACAAAGTGAAAAAAAATCAACTCAGAAGAGGCAGTGACAAGCCGCCTACAAATCATTCATCGATTCAGCCCATGCTAGTTGTAGAATTCAGAGGCATTAATCAGCTAGAGATTTCAGAGGCATTAATCAACTCCCATTAACATGGGAAAACTGCGAAGATAATGTAGGTCAATATTTCGATTAATTAAACATATAATTTTCATTAAAAATGTTAGTCTCAAAAGAGAATACATATTCTCTTAGAGCCCCTAGAGCCCCGATTGGCCGATATCGGCCAAAATACGATTCAGCGTGACAGCCCCGTTTTAATTTAATTTTAATTTAATTTGTTTGATTTTATTATGTTTTATTATGTTAATATGTTTTATTTTAATTATGGATACAGTGGTTTGGCAGTAATTAATATTTTGGTGAGACAGTGTCATAATTCATTTTTTTTACTAATTTTTACTACATTTTTTTGGGACATCAACTTGGCAATCGGCTGAGGGGCCGAGGCCTGAAGAGTTAAATAAGATCTGGGTACACCCTGTATTAGTGATGGGTGTGATCACGAATAGCAATAACAATAACGTGTGATATTTGCAATCACGAAGAACGCGTTACGAGAATTTGACAGAACATGCTATTTGAATCACGGCTACGAACAGCACCGCGTTGCCATCACTCGGCGCCGCTACGACGCGACCGATCACTGATCAGTGATTATATGATCAGTGATTGGCCGTTCTCACTGATCGCCGTCGAACGACCGCGCGTCGCGCCACTGAACGATGATCGGTGAGCGCCTAATTGAACCGTTCATTTGGTTTCGTTCATTCTTAGATCACGATGTGATCGGCGATCAGTGGATCAGTGATATGATCAGTGGATCAGTGATCTGCCGTTCGTTCTGGGCGAACGCCCTCGCCGGCTGGACGATGACTGATGAGTGGCGCGTTCATTTCGTACGTAACGTGAATTTGGACACTGTTATCGCATGAATTTGGACACTGTTATCGCTCGTGTCGTAATCGTTCGTGTAAATGAGTTTGCTCATGATTTGTTAAAGCAATAAAATAACATTATTTCAGAAAGACGAACTCGGCTTAGCACCAAAAGAGCAAGAGAGATAATCTTTCTGAACGCTAATTCTTCTAATTACTAATAAATATTAAGCAAATATAATGCGCGTTTCTGTTATCAGTTATCACATTGACGAAACTTTGTTACTTAACGTTTCACAGTACATTTCAGTACAATCACGAAAATCACGAGTAGCAGTTATTATCACGCGTGAAAAAATACCAGTAACGTGATTGTTGCGTGATTTAAAATTGAAAATCACGCCCATCACTACCCTGTATGGGCTAACTTGAACCATTAAGATTGGGAGTCGCATATATATTTAGGCATATTTTGATTATATTTCAAAACGAATGTGTCTTAGTGTTATTTTTTATATATTTTAATTATTAGTTCTCTGACGATAAATGTCTGGTAAAAAATATAATTATTTTCTCATTATTTTTATTATTATTCATTATTGCTTTTATAAAATACACACAATAAAATTGCACAAAAGGCGGACTTAATGCCGCAGGCATTTTGTACCAGTCAACCTTTTGGATAATTATGGATTTTAAAATAGTATCGGTATAATTAAACTACTGATTGTAATAAAATAAACATATAAAGGTTGTATTCTCAATGGATAAAATAAGCAATTAAAATACAAAATATAATATCCTCTGGTTTATAAAATATTATAATTTTCATGGTAAAAAAGCTTAAGAATCAAACTAGTAATACATATAACAATATTTACAGAAAAATATATAAACAAATACAAACTTACTTTAGATTATTTATTACAAGAAATAAATATACTTTTGAAGAGTATTTTTTGTAAATGCTCATATATGCTATTCCTTATTTATATAAATGGACTATCATCGATTCCTCTGTGTAAGGGGAAAGCCATCTTGTTTGCAGATGACACTGCCCTAATTTTCAGAGACAGATCCTGGCAGGGAGTGGCTGAAAACTGTCAAATGGGTCTCAAACGGGTAAAAGAATGGCTTGACTGTTACCTTTTATCTCTAAATGTAGAAAAAACAAAATATATGACGTTTTCCAAAACAAGCAAGGGAATGCAACAAACAGCTGGACTATCCCTCATAGTACACTCATGTAAGGACAGTCCATCAACTATCTGTGCTTGTTCTAATCTAGACAAGGTGAGCACGATTAAATACCTAGGCTTGACTTTGGACGATAGATTGACCTGGTCTTACCATATCTACAACACAGCGGCTAAAATTCGCAAACTCATTCATCCATTTAAACTTCTACGTAACGTAATGTCGAAACCATTACTAAAAGTTGTCTATTACGCACTTGCTCACAGCATTATATCATATGGGACTCACACCTCGATCCACTTGTTAAAGCTCAGAAGGCGCTGTTAAGAGTTGTCAACAAAAAACCGTTGAGATACCCGTCTGAGCAACTTTTTCGTGAGTTCTCTGTTCTTGACGTACGGCAAACATTTGCTAAAACGATAATACTCTATTATCATAAACATAAAGAATTGCACCAGCACACAACCCATAAAATTATTACACGAGCGATAACTAATAGTAACCACATAGTGCCCAAACTGAATAGTTCCCATGCACAAAGACATTTTCTTTACTTGGCACCGTCGTTGTTCAATAAAACAAAGGATATACCCGGCATTTATACTCAAGGTATTAATATAAAAATAAATATAAACAAAAAAAGACTCACCCACTGGTTGATCACCCAGGGAAGGAAAGAAACCGAAAAATTAATTTGCTTTATTCCTATCTAACTTAACATTCCTAACACAATATTATTAACCTACCATATATTTATGATTATTATTATTTATGATTATTATATATTATTATTAATATTATCACATACCTTTTTTGATAATTTGAAATTTTATTTTTTACTAAAATTTTACTTTACTTGATTTTATTTTTCACGGCATTCTTCAACGAATTTTTTTATTTAGCATTAGGCAGTACGTACTTAATTATATGATTCTGAGCCTACCTTAGTGCGGACGTCTCGTGCGATCCAGTTAGGTTAGGTTTAATTCATTTGTAACTAACACTATGATTTTTTGTAAATAAAGAATTTGAATTTGAATTTGAATATAAGAATCTCACATAAATGTGGAGCTGGAGGGTTAAATTATTCATGCTATATAAATCCAAGATACCAAAATATGGAAACAATACGTGCACAAATGCCCACTGATCCATTTCCAGACAAACGGGTGCAGTAATATTTACATATTGCCTTGATAAAAGGTTATTTATTTTAATTAATAGTTAGCAATAATAGGTTTATGCTCGAATAAGTCTGGACTGAATACGTCCTCTTAACAGCGAGGCGTTTTAAGGCAGAAATTCAGCAAGTTCGTTATCTCTATGCACCTCAATTTCAAACAAGCCGTTTAGTAAATGTTCGCCACAGTACGACTTTGCAAGTTTTACATGATACGAACAAAGCGCAAACTTAAACACATCAGCCTCCGTAAGCCGTGGAAAATCTTATAATTCTATACTTGCATGTATGTATTCTCTCGAATTCAACCTTCTATCTGTTGAGGAATTTGTTCACGATATAATTATGAAGGTGATTAGGCGTATTAATTCAACTTAGGCCTATTAAAGTAACTTGCCAAGTAAAACCAAGCACTATCGACAAATCGCGTTCGTCATCTTCAAGTGTTCGACTTCTAAGATTCTCTTGTAATATCGGAAACAGATATAAATCACTAGGGGTAGGGTCCGGTGAGTATGGAGATTTTTCAATCTTTCCAAGTCAGATTCATCATTGGCAGCCATCCTAACTCCGGGCTTGCGAGCTGCGGCGTTATATTGGTGAAACAAAACCATTTTAGCAAGTTTGTCTCTTCGTTTTTCACGTTTTTTTAAATTCATCCAGCATATACAGTCTTCGTTATAGTAGCTTCATAATCAAACGGTTAAATCATCACTACCCCTTGATTAACCCAGAAAAGAGAGCCTGAATGAACTGATTTCTGAATGAACATTGAATTTCTTTGGATTTGAAAACGATGGTCCAGGTCATAGACTGTTGTTTTGTTTTTGGATCGTAATGGCTAAGCCATATTTAGTACATAGTTATAAACCGACCCGAAAATCGGTCAGGTTCCCGTTGTAAAAAATGCAAAAAGCACTGCGAAATCTTCAGTCCATTTTTTTTCTGCGTCAGTATGCATTTTAGGTACCCAGCGTGCAAGTACCTTATGATTCCTAAACAATCGTGTAAAATACTATGCGCACAAACTCAAAATTTCATTTCTTCAGTAATAAAATGACTCTGACACGACGATCCGCCAAAATATTTTTTCCTGTTTTTAAACCATTTCTTCAGTGACTGCCGTCGTAAGGCGACACGAGCAAGGATTATCGTTAGTTGAATTTCTTCCTCGCCTTAACTCAACACGCCAATGTGCAACCGTGGAATATGGGCGAGCGTTAACTCCTGATGCATTTCGTAAGCCTTGAAATACTCGTCCGTATAAAATTGTACAACCACGTATTTAATTACCGCACAAAATTTCGTTTTTTATCCATTTTTGCTAACACGCTTCGAAATGATGCAAAAATAAACGTGTATAAAAAAGTTTTTTTTAGAACATAATATCGGATGCATTGGATGTGCCAGCCAGTACCTTTCTTATATAATTCTAAAGAGTGTAAATCATTATCACTTTTTTTAAGCCCCTCGGTAACGGAAGTCTTTTATTAGAAAGTATGTATTTTACGAGGCGGGAAACCGCACGGATGACAGAAAGCGATCTCCATCGCTACAGATTCGTGAGCGAAATTTTAAAAATAATAAAGGCGATTCTTTCAGTCGAGCCGCATTAGGTGCCTACGGAAAAACAACATCGCGTTCCGTTTGTTAGTCCGCGCTCAGTCCGGTTTTATATTTCAGGATTCAGCGGCAATTTATCAGCGAAGGGTCGGCCAATTCATCTCTTTTAACGAATTTCAGATAACGAACTGTCGCCGTTTTTGCATTCCGCCGATTTCCTTTTCCAGCCCCTCGCAGTGCGCGATCAGTCGC
This sequence comes from Micropterix aruncella, assembly GCA_944548615.1. NCBI lineage: Eukaryota > Metazoa > Arthropoda > Insecta > Lepidoptera > Micropterigidae > Micropterix > Micropterix aruncella. The sequence goes on from OX155959.1 coordinate 294,307, forward strand.
CCGTGAAATATATTCCGGCCGGATTTTTCCGCCCGTTCTTATTCAATTGTTAATTCTGGCCGAGCATACAATAAGACTGAGAGTCCAATTACGCGGCATGCGGTGTCCATTAATCTTAATGAGAAGAGGACGGTTTGCGCCATCGACCTTTTCGATGGCATAGCGGACCCTCCTTAATAGAGGTAACGCGACCTTTCGCCCCGGCCTACGACAGATTGAAAGTTTCTCGGTTTTGGCAAATGGGTGGATATGGTTATCCTATTTCGGCGAGGTCTTATCTCACGATTAATCACGTTATCTTAGCGACCATGTTATTGTGCCAATATTTATAACATTGCAGCAAGGACTCATGAAGAATCGAGTTGTTAATTTTTTTTGTATATCTAATTGACAAACTGCGTTAATCTGAATGCACCTACATACAACACCCACGCTGCTCTCGTAGTGGGAAACGCAGTAACTGCAAAAAGGCGGTTTAGATAATATTAGGTCATGCCACTCGCAGCCACGAGTCACCCTGATCCAGTTCACCGGTATACCAGAAAACACATTATGAGTGAGGGATAAGGACACACTCCATTAACGACTGCGAAAATTATCCGCCGGTGTTAAAGCCTAAAGCTAAAGTTGGAAATTTAATAGTGTAACGAGTATTGTTACATACCTATTCAATACCTAATATATAATACGTATAACATATTTATTAATTTTAATCGTTTAAATAATGCAGTGTACCTAATGTCCGCTCCAGCACAAGCGAAGCTTAGTGGAGCGGCATGTAATAACGTATTTTTAAAACACGGCCATAGGTAAAACATGTTATGGGTTATTTTCTTTGGTATATGTATAGTGTTTTTTATAGCATTTTTTTTGTGAATTTCCAGAGAAAAATATATTCATTTAAATACGGCATATTCTGAATACGGCATTTGTCGTAAACGGCAATATTCTAATAATTGCACTTCCCCAGAGCAACAAATTCGCCCAGCGCTTTAAAAAAAATACAGCTGTTAACACAGAATTCAAATCTTTCAGTTCACTGTCCGATCTCTTTTATTAGAATCATCGACGCCTCAGAGCAGAAATATTTCTTACTGCACATGGGGATTATGCATATATGGTTCCCAATCCTCCCATTTTAGGGTCATAATTCCCCACAAGATACTTCATATTTCTTGGACGCGTCTTGCATCGGAAATTCTTCATATCCTAAACTAACCAGCCTTATTCTGGGTTTCTGCCAAAATCGATTCATCTCACCTCCAGCGAGGCATCTCTCTTCGCACTGTTATTCGAAATCGACCTTCAAGTCCTTCACCGCCACTTCCGACGTTCTACCTATCACAATATTCGCCATACAAGCGTCTTCAACTTTTCAGCAGCATGCTGCGAACGTTAGCAACCCCGGTTACGAACGCGCATTCTGTAAATCTTACTACACGCCAAGTAAATCGACATCTTTCATAACATTATCTTTAATTACACCTTATTACATACCATTAACCCCTCGCGGCCCGCGGTTTGAATTTTAATGTGTGCCTTACGGCCCGTAAGAAATTCGCGAGTCTCAAAAAAAAGATGGCGTTTCAGAAAAAAAACGATTACTCCGAAACTGTCACACCGATCGTCTAAAAAAGACCTGTTTTATGTTCCTATTGAAATTTGCTATTAGATATTTGTAACGTCGTTATGTAAAGCAATAAAGATTATTCATAATTATTAGTCAAAGTTGTACTAACATAATTAGCGGTCGGCCTCGCCTGGCCATTTCGGGCCGTCTGGGGTTCGACGGTAAATATCAATTCTGGACGTTTCGGGCCGTCTGGTATGTTTAGTAATACCTGAATCGACAATAAATGGCGGTGCGGGACTGAGATCGTATCCTTTGAAAACCGATGTATTTAACACGACTTAAGGAGAGCTACCGAATGAGTACCTAAACCTCGGACCTAGTTTACTAGCACTCAGTAATCATTAGTCAGTAAGGTGGATTCTTGAAAATGAGGAAGCGCTGTGAATGCCTCCTGAACGGGGCTGTTGATTCTTGAGTATTGCCAGCCACATCAAATACGTGCCCTGACACCGATTTGTATTTCCTGGAAGTGTATTTATATTTTTGATCGGTTCTCTCAAATATTTATTCTGACTTATTTTACATCGCAGATGCCTTCAAACTGTATATTATCATCACCACTGTGGTCATGATGTATGGTACGCTAATCCGTATTCTTGCTTGCAACGTTATGTTGCCACGGGTTTCCAAATGATCATCTTGCAAAATTCCTTTTTCATTCCACTCAGAAGAAAACTTTAAAGCCAGTGCATGACAAATACCTATGATTATTATCTGTATCTTGTCATGGTTACAAGTATAAACAAAGTACCGTTTGAATGTATTTCAGCTATTATCCTCTATGTCATTTGATTCAGTTTTTTTCTATTTAACCCTTTGAGTATGATACGACCAAATTTGGTTCTGACACTTTTATCCGTTGAATCTGATTCGACCGAATTTGGTTCCACTCGGCGCGCGCGCTTTCGAACGCTTTGTTTACCATCGAAAGCATTTTGTCTCTTTCATGCGTATGGCAGATCGGGTACAGAATTAAATTCTCTCTGTTATCATGCGCCGCAGTAACTGCGTAGTCCATGTGAAGTATTATTACGGAACGCGCGAAGTCGAACGCACCACTTCGAACGCGTCAAGTCGAAACGTCAAATACGACTTGCGTGTGTCGGCATTTTAAAAACGGTTTTCGAGTAGATTTCGGTGTGTTTTTGAACGAATCGTAAGTAAAACCATTTCTACAACATCATATAGTCCCCCTAAACTGATTAGATGTACCATTTATCGTGTATATGAAGTATTTCGGGTCCTTGAATGTCGCGTCGCAAATGCGCATGGCCGCCATTTCGTTTTGCAGAAATGTTTTTTCGTGATTCTTGCATAATTTCTCTAGATATCTCAGAAATTTATGGATATATAGCTCGGAAATATATGTGATTATGTTTTCCCCGTATATAACTTATGCAATAAGTAATATTTTTTTGATAATGGTTGATTTATCGAAAGCCACGTTTTTCAGCATTCGAAGATTCGCGCTAAAAATACTAAAATTCATGTTTTTCATCATTTTTTGCGGGTGGGTAAAAGAGGATTCGATAAAAAAATCGATATTTTATACGATAAAAACATAACCTCAGATTTTTTCGGTAAAATTTCGTAATTTCATAACAGTTGGATTTCTTTATATCGGGAATTATAGAATATATAAAATAAAGTAGAAAAGAATATATAACTTTTTTGACATAACTGCATATTTAGTGAAAAAAAACAGTTAGAAAGTTTTCGAATTCAATTTTGTTATTTTACAAAAAATTTCGTTATCGTTTCATCAATTAGATGGCATCATCGCGACGGGACAGAATCCTAGACCTGGTGGAGGAGCAGTCTTCTGAGGATGAGAGCAGCGATGGGAGTATGGGGCCGGTCGAAGAACTGATGGTGGAGACCTATGAGGAAGCGGATGACGTAGACCAGTACATCGGCTTTGGCGATCTGTCGCCGCTTTTAGAGATGTACTGGTTGAGTCCATCTGGCACCGAAAGGCTAATGTTAGTACTTATAACAAAAGTGAATTACAATTTTATCATATAAACACGAGTTCGAGGTCCCTTGCACGGTCCTCTCCCTTACGAAACGTGGTATACCGAATCTATCTCGGACCACGGCATCCTTTGCCCGGCTATTCACCCAGGATCGGGTAGCCGATGGTCGTTTCAAGAGCAGTCGCCGTAAGGTCCGCAACCACCCCCGCTCTATAGGAAACAGTACTGCTTCCAGACTCCCCCGACTGTTAGCCAGAGTGCGCTATCGATTGGCTTATGCCTCGATTAAAATAGTCACTCGCTTATTACCCACGCACCATTTTGCCCCGGTAACCCGTTTTGTGAGGAATACGAGTAGCTAAATATATGACACCTATTATTCCCGGATAGTTTTCTAGGACTGAAATAAGTACAGTGAATTGGTCATGGCGTTGGCGTGCAAAGGGGTGGAAGGAGAGACAAAATTAGATTTGCCGGGGTCAAAATGACCCGTGAGTATTATCCAGGATTGTTAAATAATAAAATGTGGTTTGAATTACGTCATCGCATTGAAATTAATAATAAATTATTAGTTTAAAAAGAAACACTAAAAACACGCTTTTGGGCTATGATACAATATTCACATACACACGGCTATGATACGATATTCCATCATGGAATGCCAGTGCCTATCTTCCGGCTTCATCATCAGACCTTGAAACCTAATCGTGGTCAAAGTTCATTCCAAGACTTTTCTAACAAGTCCAAACACAGCTATGATACGATGTTCCATCATGAAGTTTCAGTTCATATCTTCCGACTCCATCATCAGATCAGTTCGACAGTACCATATTATTATATTGTCATCAGAACTACATACAGCTGTCAAATTTCATGACGCCACGATCCTTGGAAGATGGTTAAATTAGTTACCTTAGATTCCATTACATAGTTACATACAGGTCGACCCAATAAAAGCGTGTTAAAAATGAGGTGTAAGAAAGAAAGAAACGCCGAGAGAGGGTTGAAGGAAACATAGTACGACGACACCGGAAACCATCTTGACGTGATTTGTCGCCGAGATTAAAAAAACATTTCAGAATATTCAATCAATACTATTGACGTTATCCATGATTTCTGCAAGAGATAACTGGTGTACGAAATGCCGTCTTATATTTACATGTTAGCGCCTGCGATCCTGTTCATCCATCTCTTTATTCAACCTTTCTTCAATATGAAAATCCGCCAACTCAGTCGCTATCGATTGGCTTATGCCGCACGGTGCGCAGACTGTCCAGGAGCGCCAGAAAGTTGATTCCTAGGGGAAACTAACCCTAAGGCCAGAGTCCTACCCATGCTCGTACTTCATGCGTTGAGGCCGTCGGATGGGTGTTGACTCGTGAGTGTGACCAACCCTGAACAGAATGGGTCTTCGTGGCCAACTCAGCAAGGGCCCCTTAGCTCCCAACCGTGGCAGATACCGACAGACGCCGTTTATTTACACCTAGCATGCTACAGCCGAAAAATTTATTCATTTATTGTACATATATGTACATTATGTATGTAGTTCGAATATTTTCTATTTAAATGAAACAAATTATATATTTGAATTATCAAAAAATAAACTTTAATGGTAACATTGCACATATCATACATAAATACATAGGTAATGTATGTATTACTGTTTGATCCGAGATACAGTACATAATGTACCTACATTCTATGCATATAAATATTTATTACTGGCGTTGTTGCGCCCGTTGCACAACATATGCAGTGCCCTGTGGCGCGGACCGACCTAGCGCTGTGTGGACCCAGGACTGTAAAAAGAGGTCCACCGCTTGGTCGCCGCTTGCCCCGTAACGGGCGGCCACGACACCTGCTGCAAGCCTCGATACGCCTCAGTCTTTCTCTTTTACCACAAGTGCCAACACGGCATATTATTTTTCGATAATGTTTTTGAGTGACACACTATAAATTTACTTTATCTTTTATTTTATACTTTATACTTTATCTATAACTTTATCCATAAATTTTGAATAGTACGCGCAAGATGTCTTGACTGAATCGAGGGCTTTTCCGTTGTCCTCCCGTCTAAAAGCCGTTACGGTACGATACGTGTTTGTCCAGACTTCAGGGCCGACCAACAGTTTCTGGTTGGCAGCTACTGGCTCGTTAGAGCGCATTCCTGATTGGTTGGCAACCAACCAATCAGAGAATGGCTAACAACCCATCCTTTTCCTTGGAGTGGATACGAAACCTAACTTCAGTTTGCATTTTCGTCGCTAAAACCGGTTAGCCGTTATAAACGAAGTCGTTATATTCGGATTCTACTGTATGAGTGTAATTCTTTTCTCTTCATTTAGGTTGTTCTTTGTGCTAACTTTATCCATAAATTTTGAATAGTACGCGCAAGATGTCTTGACTGAATCGAGGGCTTTTCCGTTTGTCGACTACTCTTCAGACTTCTGTATGATTTTATTATCATAGATTTATTATTAATTTTTTGTGTTTTTTTTCTAAACTTCAGCAACCTGTCGGATGCCCACCCAGATCTCCACCACTCACCGCCGCCGCCCGATCCCTTACTCGCTGCTGTCGTTAGAGAGGTATCAAAGTATTATAAAGAAATTGATTTGAAGATTTTATTACATACAACTAACGGAATTCTTGTATCTTCTAGACGTCTCCGCCATGGTCGCCTGGACTGTCCCGTCTGTTGTCGTCGCAGCTTAGAACGGTTTGTATATATAATAAATATAGTTTGGCAAATTGATTTTGGAGATTCACGGAATTCTTGTATCTTTTAGACGTCATCTCCGCGGTCGATATCTCGCTCGCCACAGCCAGGACCGTCCCATCGATGGTCGCCGCCGCAGCCCAGACCGGTTTATATACATAATAAATATAATGTTTGGCAAATTGATTTTAGATATTGGATACTGACGGAATTCTTGTAACTTTCAGGTATCGCCGTTCCCGGACAACCTACGTGGCCCGCCGTCGCCTGCGGTTGCTCAAAGGTACCAATAATACTTTTAGACTGCTAGGTGCCGTTGTTTTAGAAATAACAATATTGTTTTTACTTTCAGAGAGGTGGTCCGCCGGCCTGGGCGAGGCGCGGCCGGGCGAGGCGCGGCCGGGCGAGGCGCCGGGCGTCGCGGAGGAGCGGGGAGGGGTAGAGGTGGCAGGGGAGGAGGGGTGGGAGCGGCAGCGGCAGGGGCACGAGTACCGAGGACTGGTAGGAACGCCGCGAGGCGAGCTATGATTGGTGAGAATGTATGGCACAGAGGTGACCCTATTGTTGAAGTTTGCAAGACTGATGAAGACATCCCCGCAAGGTTGAAAGTATTAGTGGATGACGCTGAAAGGGGTCGTAGTGCCCATCGTGCGAGAGATGTACGAGCAAGACAGAGGGTCGTCAGAATGAATGAGGACGAAAATGATGATGAAAGCGATTATGAGGATGACGAGAATGATTTCACGGCTGCGGAGTGCCAATTAGACCAGGAACTGTTCAATGGGGACAGAGACGCAATGAAGTTCGAGTGGGCCCCTATGGATACTTTTAGGGGCTGCAAGGAAAAATTTCTTTGCGACTCTGGACCCACCGAACAGGTTTACAATGCGTACGGGGCATTTCGCCTTTTCTGGGATGATGCCATTCTAGAGCATATCGTGCAGGAGACTAATCGTCATGCTGTAGAATTGGCGGCAATGTCGGAAAACTTCGCTAGAGATTGGTATGACACGAATGTGGATGAAATAATGATGCTTTTTGCCTTTTACATTCAACTTGGCAATTTCCCAATGCCGTCCATCAAGTCGTGTTTTTCAAATGATCCCCTCCAGAAATCAGACTTGTTTAGGCCGCTAATGTCGGAAGCCCGTTATTGGCGCCTAAACAAAGCCCTCCACTTTAACGATAATTCCACCCGCACACCCGATTCATCAAAGTTGTTCTGTCTTGGTCCATTGGTAGACCACTTGAACGCTAAGTTCCAAGCGGCTTATCAACTGGAGCAAGACATAGCAATCGATGAGTCGTTAACCTTATGGAAAGGTTCGCTGTCCTTCCGACAATATATTCCGACTAAAGCCGCTAGATTCGGCATTAAAACTTATGAAGTGTGCGGGTCGGCCACAGGCTATTTGTGGTCTTTTGAAATCTACTCGGGCAAAGATCACGCTAACCAATCTCTAATGCTGAAAAGTACTGAGATTGTAGTGCGTCTCATGAGACCTCTGTTAAACAAGGGCCATATTCTACATATGGATAATTGGTTCAATTCCCCCGTTTTATCGAGGTATCTGAAACGCAACAAAACCGATTGTGTTGGTACGTTCCGTAAAACGCGTAAAAACGTTCCTGCACTAATTCAACTCGCCGCTCTTGATGAAGGATCTGTGGTAGCTCGGCATTCTGGCGATGTAGTTGTGATGGCATACGAAGATAAGAAACCGGTCTTCTTAACATCCACTTGCCATAACGCGGAAACGTTACAAGTGGCTGGACGACCGGGGCGGCCGTCACACTACAGACCGGCGCTCGTCGTCGACTACAATAATAAAATGGGCGGGGTTGACAAAAAGGACCAAATGCTGGAACCATATCTGGTGGAACGCAAAAGAAACCAACGGTGGTATAAAAAGATGTTCAAGAGGCTTCTCAATGCGTCCACTCTTAACGCACGCATTATCTTGAACCAGTGTTCTGTCGGCAATGTAATCAAACCTATGGCCTTCCGCTTGGATTTGATCCGAGGCATTATGGGCAACCATCACGCGTTAGTGCCTGGGAAGCCTGCCTCTACATATCCAGCACGCAACCCTCACTTTCCAAACCAGCGGTTATACGAAAGGCACTTCATCACTCCTATCGTAGGTGCCGCTGGTGTGGGGGCTCCACCGCGACGACTTTGCATTTGGTGCATGAATAGAGAAGGTAAGAAGCAGAGGACCAGTTTGGAATGCAAGTCGTGTAATGCTTCACTATGTTTATTATGCTTTGAAAAGTTTCATACTCAAGCATAGTGAAGCATCGAGTATAATACTCTCCCGTAAAATCAAAATCTCATGAAATGCGCAATATTCTTCATTTCATGCATTTCTCGGTTTTGTCGTGATCTTTGATAATAATAGTTTACAGTGGCATGGTATCCTTATTTCATTTCAATGTTTGGCGATGAATGGATCTGTAAGGAGGGGGGAGGGGGGTTTGCTCGGTACTCGATAGAAAATATCCATTTTACTGATAATTCATAAAAATTGTTTTTACAAAATTAAAATGTTATTCATCTCATTTTTTTTATAACAATTGTTTTTACAAAATAAAAATGTTATTCATCTCAATTTTATCTACTGGTAAACTATATATCACTAGTGGGCTTGTTTCTTTGTTTTGATAAGCCAGTCGCAACTGTCGCTCGTTCCCCCTCTAGCAACATCGAGTACCTCCACCTCTACCTTTTATTTTCTAAAATGCAATGTATTATCTTTATAATGGCTCGATTGATTGCGTTTCTTCGTAAACTAAAGTCCTGTACTATTGTAGTCCCGCAGGTTATTCGCGTGTTAGTTTGATTTTACTATGTTCTTACGATTTAGATTATATGTACAACTTACGAGCTATGTTAGCTTCGATCTACTTTATATGTACAACTTACAAAATTTGTTAGCGAAGTAGAACTAATGTGGTAATTGTCTAAATTATTATGTTCAATGATTATCTTATTTTAGTTTCACACATATATTTTGTGATACATTTGTTTCAGTGATACATGTGATACATTTTGTGATACATTTCACACGGACGACTTTCTGCGCGTCGAATGTAAAATGAACGGTTGTCACTTTTCCGCACTAAAACTAACTACCGAAGATAAAGCAGCTGAATCTAAGACCGCTTGAAATGCGTTAAACCTTATTCCGACGGCTATAAGTTCGACAGAATCGTCGATCGTTCATTTCATATTCTGCTCTAACGTATTGCTCTGTCTCGTTCGCTTGAACTAATTTACAATTTTAGTTCAATAAGAAACGCAATCGGGCCCATTATGTAAACCTAACGATGAAAAAATGATAGATGTAGTAAAAAGTTGGCTAATTATATGACAACTTGGGAGCTATGTTAGCTTCGATATATGTACAACTTAAAAAAATTGTTATCGAAGTAGAACTAATGTGGTAATTGTCTAAATTATTATGTTCAATGATTATCTTATTTTAGTTTCATACATATATTTTGTGATACATTTGTTTCAGTGCACTTTTGACCACTCGCACTTATGTTTGTTTGTTTGTTTGTTTGAAAAGCTTTATTGCACACATAAAAGAATACAATGTGGTGGGCCTATTGCCAAGTGGCAATAGGCCCACCACATGTCCAGGCAATGTCTAGATGAGTCACGGACGACTTTCTGCGCGTCGAATGTAAAATGAACGGTTGTCACTTTTCCGCACTAAAACTAACTACCGAAGATAAAGCAGCTGAATCTAAGACCGATTATGAATGAATGAATGAATGAATCTAAGACCGATTATGAATGAATGAATTAATGAATCTATCATTATCTTATTTTAGTTTCACACATATATATTTTTATACCTAACGATGAAAAAATGATAGTGGTTGTAAAAAGTCTGTTGGCTAAAAATGTACTGTATTATCTTTGGTAGGTATATTATGTAATTGTTTTGTATACCTAACAATAAAAATAGGTTTCCTCTTGATTTGCTTACTGATTCTTCTCAGAGTGGCCATTTTCGAATCAGTTGTAAGTCATAACAAAAAAAAATAATGTTTGATTTGTGGGAAAATCGTGTTTTATTTCTTCGTATGATTTTTTGGTAAATATTTTTTTTTTGTATTTTTGTAGCAAAAATTTTTTTTTTTATAAAGTTTATACGTAAAATAATGAGAGAATTTATATTCTGCAAAGATTGCATAACAAATTATGTTATTACAACCACTGCAAATTTTATCGATATTATCAAATGTGTTTGCCCATCACTAGCGGCTTTCAGCTTTTTGTATGGGAATTATTGCAAACTTCCAGTATTATTTATTATTATTTTTACTATGAAACGTGACTGTTTAGAGTATAATAATTACTTATTGGACATATAACAAGCGCCAATATTTCAATAAATTTCAAAAACTATTAAAGACTTCGGAATTATGACAGTTCAAAAATAGTACTGCTTTTTTGAGGACAGATTTGAAACATATTTAGTTTTCTATATCTATAAAACAAACTGGAGGTTTTTGTTCGATTTATAGCATAGTATGATATAGTAGTCGACTGATTTCAACACAATTTCAAATAAAAAGAGCCTCTAATCATTCATAAATAAAACATACATAAAAAAAAATACTCGATAATTCATCAAAAATTTTCGTGGTTTTCATGAGCTAATATCTAAATATTTTTGTATGCTAATAAGTAAAACGAAATAATAGTTTTGATAAAGAATATAATACAGATGACGTAAGTATTTACAATTTCTAAATAGACTTCCGTATTTTCTCGTAACACAATTATACGGCAGAAATGGCGAGTTTTTTTCACTTCTTTGACGTTCTCATATTTATTCATAATTATCCAATTGTTTTACAAAATGATATTTCAATATTCTATATTCGAAATTTCAATGCCATCATTGTACAGTTGTTCTTTTTATGATTGGTGTAGTAGTTTCGTAGTTATAGTCCTTGAAGTCGAGCGCCGTCGATGTCGCCGAAAATCCTGCAAAAGTGACAGATGATTCCATGAAAATACCCATTTACTCCAAGGGTTAAGGGTGTTCTTTCTCACTTCTTATTAAATATTGCCAATCTTTGATAGTCTACTTATTCAACTACCATGTATCCTTAATACTAGTTTGAATGTTCACAATGACCTCTCGTTTTCAAGAGATTTCCGTGCTAAGTCAATCTGGATTTACACATTTAAGGGTAAATTTAATATTATATTATACGTCCTAAAATTCTAAATTTAATAATTATTTATTTATTAAAAAAAAAACAAAAATAGTTTTCATTGCAGAATCTGCCTATTTATGCCATAGCCTAAATTCATTCTACCTCTGTTCTTCTTCTTCCGTGAGTTCCTCTCCCGCCTTATCTAGAGAGTTTTAAAAGATACTTAAGTATTCAGGATGTATAATAGTTACGGACGAAAATATTCTTATTCTTCCGATATTCTTCTACTTCCGTGGGTTCCTATCCCGCCTTATCTAGAGTGCTTTAAGAGATACCTAAGTATATGAATTTAAAAGGTGTTGGGGTGGGTGCAGTTAGGGGGTGCTGTTGGGGGGGAGGGGTTGTAGGGGGAGTTAAGGGTGGAAGGGGGAAGGGGGTCGTTGCGGGGGGAGTGTTAGGGGGGGAGGGTAGCGTTGGGGGTTTGGGGGAGAGAGTTGAGGAAAAGGGGGTTGAAGGGATGGGGATGCGGTATAAGGGGGTGGGGGGGATTAATAGGGGGGAGAGCGGTTGAAAGGGGAATACAGAGGGGGAGAGTGGGTTGGGGGTATGTGGGGAGGTAGGAAAGAAAGGGAAGGAAGGAGGGGTGGGGGGGAGGTAAAGGGGTGGAGGGGGAGTAAGAAGGGTTTAGGGAGGGAGTGTTTAGTGGAATTAAGGGGGAGTAGGGTGAAAGGACGGGGGTGGGGGTAAGTGGAGGGGGGAGAGGGGGAGAGATTGAGGGGGAAGATTTGGGTTTATAAGGGAGGGGGAGGGCGGGGGCAGAAGGGGGCTGTAGGGAAGGATGGAGGGGTGTATGGGAAAGGAAAAGGGATTTGTGGGGGGAGTGGGGGGTAAGATTTGGGGGTGTTAAGCGGGTTTAGCGCGCGAGGAGGGGTTGCTGCTTGCCGGGAAAGTCTTGAGGTGACACAACCGAATTTTGCCTCTTATATTAACTAATCCCTACTATGAAAAGTCACGTGGTTTTCTAGCAAAAGAAGTGATTTTCCCGTTTTCCTCGAAAATTGTTAGTCGTACGGAAAATGTGTTAAATGATACAATTATTTATATCACTTATACATTTGTTGTGTAGCTACTACTTTTGTCGAACGCTTTCTTTCATATAATTCATATTTCGCAGGATAGAAAAAGATTCTTCGATTTTATGATTTATTCGATTTTTAATGCTTTGGGGGCTGGGGGCCGTCCTTTGACCCCATTGAGCTGATGTTGTACACATATTTCACGCAATGGTACCAAACAGAGGGGTAGCGCAAAAAATGTCGACAAGAGTAATTAAGGGCCACCCTACAGTGTGCAGCGGGAATCTTCCAGTCCATTTTCTTCCAGTTCTGTAGAGTTTCGTTCAGTTCATTCATGTATGTGTGTATATGTGTATTCTAATGTATTTAGCATTTCTATTTCCTATATAATATTGTAAATTTTATTATTATATTTATTTATTATTATTATATATATTTTAAAATTATTATTATTTTTATTGTGTTTGGTTGGTTCAACGACCCTCGTTTTAAATTTAAATTTAAATGTAAAAATACAAATTGCTTGCCCTAGAACGGGTATATCCCAGTTGGGCAGCACTAGCCAGTGAATAAAAGAGGAAAGTTTTTGCCATTTGTTTTAATATTATATTTATTGTAAAATGGTTAATTTAATAATTCCAATAAATAAATAAAAAATAAAAAATAAAAAAAAATCTGTATTGTCCAGTTTTGTCCAGTGTATTATGTTGTTTTCTTGAAAAGTGTCTTCTATTATTATTTATTAAATTAATAATAATTCATTGAGCTCCAAGCTATCTCATGAGTCGATCGAATGCTTTATTAGCTCACGGGCGCTCTCTGATATCTAAAGACAACCTACTGCTCACTCCATTTCCATACACAGAGCCCGTCTCTGGAATGATTTACTCACAGATGTAAGGACAGCACCGAGTTTGTATTGCTTAAAACTGCGTCGGCTCAAATAACACATTAACACGCGCTCGTAAATTTCTCTCGTCCCATCCCCTCTCCACCCCTGCATTAATATAGGTTTATTGCCTTTATTAAATTTGTTTGATTTCTCATTTTCTGCTGGAATTTTTTTCTCCTGGTTCTTATTAGATATAAAGAATAGTTTTATCTTAATTTTAGCGCAAACACATTTATTTCTATTAACTTAATGTTAGATGCAATGGTTGACTGTAAGATATCGCTATAGCGATAGGTCCGTCATGTGTGCGTAAAGTGTTTTTTTTATATAAAACCAGTGTAATAATCATTAAGTAATGTTATTATAGCACAATAAATTTATTCTATTCTATTTTATTATATAGTCCTTTAACGCAATAACGACGCCGATTTGTTTTATCAAATAAATCGTTTTATTATTATTATTATTGTTTATTGAATTAGCTTCTCTTAAAATCCATCGGTATGCACCTGCGCCGCCTCTGGTTCTCTGCTTCTGCTGTATCGTTCACGCACCGCCACTACACTTAAGCACCATTCAAGCACAGCAAAAAAAATGACCGGCAATAAACTAAGCACTTCAACCGACACTATCGATGAAATAGGATTTCTTTCGCGGAAACATCGATAGCGAATAAGTCCACTCAACATCAAACATACGGGCTCCAATAGAAATGAGTGCGTAGAAAAAAAGGAATGGCGGAACATCCTCGACACGCGTGTAACTAGTAGTTTTTACCGAGAAGCAAAATGGCTAGACGAGATCTGGCAAGGAAAGGACTCGCGGATTTCATATAGTAAGTTTTCGCAGAAAAATAATTAGGTAGAGGAAAATAATTAGAAGTAGAATCTAGTTGTTTAACATTGAAAATTGTGTGCCAGTTCCGTGGAGGTATAGCAATTTACGGTCCGGTTATTGGAAGCCTCCGCCCCTGGGAGAGAAAAGGGGCACCTGGAGGGTCGCATTGGGGGCAACCCGCCACTATCCCTAATTAGCTGATAACGTGACCGCTTTGCCAATGGCGGGGCGGGCGATTGGCCGTAAAACTGGCGCTGATGAAGGGCGGCGCCAAATGGTGTTCGTGAGCGATCAACGGCCGTTTTTCGCTGGACGACGCGACGCGCGGCCAGCCTTATCGCATTTTTCCGAGGGTGTTAAGTGGATGGTGTCCTGCGGAACTCACGGTATCAGAGCCCTGAACAGTACCTATCTGAGGTCTATATTGGGTGTTGAAGACCAACTAGTGAAAGCGAGACGCTACCGTAATTCCAAAAGTATAAAACTATCAAACATTCATTCACTTTCTCCAATGGCACTCTTGGTCAGAATACCTGGCTGCATACTACAAAATTTCAGTAGGGCGGTATCTACTACAACGGGCAAACCTGTTACCCCAGGGTATATAATCATTATATAACGATATATATATATATATATATATATATATATATATATATATATATATATATATATATATATATATATATATATATATATATATATATATATATATATATATATATATATATATATATATATATATATATATATATATATATATATATATATAGGTCTCAGGTGTGATCGTGATATATATTTATTTATATTTTATATATTATAACTCTATTTTATATACCTACTATCATATTATATGTATGAATTTATATATAATATTAGTATATATATGTTATGTGGTATATATAATATATATTATAATAATATATATCTATATATGGTATATATCATATTTATATGTGTTTATATCTAATATATAAAAAATAATTATTATTCCATATAACTTAGTAGATTGTCATAACCTTTAATTTAGTTTATAATTTTATTGATGTTTTAAATTTAACTTACTCAAGTATTAGATAAGACTTGCCCTCTCGTCTCAAAATAATTCATCGATGTTAGTACCACCTCAACACAGGTTCATACCTAGTGAGGTGGTAAACCGTTATGTCAAAAGATGAATTTCCTTTCTAAGCTAGGTATAATATATACGCTTATTATATACTGTTTTTTTTGTTAGAATAAGGATTTTCTTTGTAATTTGTAACTTGAATTATGGAAATATATATAAATAAAATAAATATATATATATATATATATATATATATATATATATATATATATATATATATATATATATATATATATATATATATATATATATATATATATATATATATATATATATATATATATATATATATATATATATATATATATATATATATATATATATATATATATATATATATATATATATATATATATATATATATATATATATATAGAAGACTTGAGAAGACTTAAGCGTAGAAGACTTGAGACAAAACAAATATACTGTCTAGCTCTTCATCAGCCCGTTAGAGACCGACGCCTTACGGCGAGTCACCGGGAAAGGTAATCAGCGGGCAGCCTCGCCCCCTAACTATTAGTTTTGGTAGGATATCTCCGTCTGGAATTGACCTTCAGGATACCTCCGTCCTCCCGACTGGTTACGGGTCCGAAGTCGCTTACGCGACCTCTACCTTGCTGTATTACAACGGTAATTCAGTTAGAATTTATAGCGGACCTAGGCGTATTTTGTCTGTAATGCCACACGGGATCGAGTTGGCCCAAGGTCATTTCAAGAGTGGCATGGCAACATATCAACATCCACCCCCGCTGCTTAGGAGATAGTGTATTTCCATAATCTCAATACCCCTTCAGTAATTAGTCTGAATGCACAACCGATTGGCTTCGCCGACCGGTGCGCAAACCGCCACTGGCGTCGGGATGCAATTCCGCCGAGACAAACCTTTCCACCAGCTTTGAGGCCTGAGACAGTGAGACTTGCCCGGGGTAGCCTTCCACACGTGGAGGCTTCTGAATAGGAGCTGAATCGTGAGTTAAGCCGATCCGATAACAAAGTGCATCTTGTGGCCCAAGCTGCACGAACCCGTTCACCACCATTACAAAAGTTCAGTATTACATACCGGGCATGCAGTCATATTCACTTTTCTGTAGTCAATCAAATCGACTGATATTAATTCAATCTAAACTAGGCAGAGCCGTTCCAAAGATGACCTCATTACATTATTCACATCCTTGTTTATATTCCTATTAAATATACATTCACTGTTTTTTTGTTAGATAAAAATAATCCATAAAGGCGATAATTATTAGTGTCATAAATTTAAACTCACACTAGTAATCACTTCCATAGCCATCTGTCGTCATTCCAGTCAACTACTCTATACATCGTTATTTTACACAAGTAGTGTCGAGGTCAGGGTATATGTGTATGAGGGAGAGTAATTTTCGCGTTAGGGTTATGTCAATTAATCAATTTATTTCGGAACCAAGATGGCATAGAAAAATTAAATAAGGTTTACCTTAAAATCCCACTACTATTATAACCGCGAAAGTTTGTAAGAATGTATATATGGATGTTTGTTACTCATTCACGCAAAATCTACTGAATGGATTTTAATGAAACTTTACACTATAGAATACACATCAGAATAACACATAGGCTATAATTTATAAAGATATATAGTTTTCTATCATCGTTATCACAATTTTCCATCACTACGCGGGTGAAACCGCGGGGTGCAGCTAGTTATTTTAATAAAATGAATTAAAATTTGATTACAAGATTTTAAATTTATATATATATATATATATATATATATATATATATATATATATATATATATATATATATATATATATATATATATATATATATATATATATATATATATATATATATATATATATATATATATATATATATATATATATATATATATATATATAAAATCTCTTTTTAAAGAATTCGTTTAAAGGATGACACTTTGATGAAAAAATAAAAATAATAAAAGCCACTTACATAGCTGGAAGGTTTTCCCGGACTGGACTGGGAAATGCTTATTGTTTAAACGAGATGTTTTTTGGATGAGTACCACTTTCGACGGTACACTGTAGGTTTAATGGGATCCCTTTATCGCTAGCGAACGATCACCCTTCATCCACATCTCAAAAACAAAGCGTATCCTTTTGCAAACCAAAATAAAATGTCTTTATTAAAGATAAATTTAAGCAAAAACAATGAAAAAAATCACAATCAATCGTCTCTTAAATGCGGAATGACATTTCGAATTTTCGAAAAGACATTTTATTTTGGTTTGCAAAAGGATACGCTTTGTTTTTGAGATGTGGATGAAGGGTGATCGTTCGCTAGCGATAAAGGGATCCCATTAAACCTACAGTGTACCGTCGAAAGTGGTACTCATCCAAAAAACATCTCGTTTAAACAATAAGCATTTCCCAGTCCAGTCCGGGAAAACCTTCCAGCTATGTAAGTGGCTTTTATTATTTTTATTTTTTCATCAAAGTGTCATCCTTTAAACGAATTCTTTAAAAAGAGATTTTACAAAAATCCAATCAAATATTAACTATATATATATATATATATATATATATATATATATATATATATATATATATATATATATATATATATATATATTTTGATATTTTAAGGGTGTAAATTTTTTTAAATTATTTTCAATAATATATAAAATTAGATTCATGAAAAGTTACTTATCTGGGGTCCTGGTGGACCAGAAACATTTTACCGATAGTTAATGTCCTCTTTAAATACTTAGGGCAGCAGCACCTGTTTCCGCAATTGATAATTTATGATGTTCTTAGTTATTGCAGCCGAATTACTGTATGCCCTTGGATGTAATAAGTATAGGAGGATGGTTTCTGTAACAGAAATGGATGTTAGTAACTTATTTTAGAAGAAATTATATGATTGAGAATATTTCGACACAAGTCGTATTCATCTCCATGACATTTCTGATAGAACAATTTTTTCAAAATTTAAATTTAAAAAAAACTGAACATAGAGAAATGGGTTAATAATATTTTGCAATATCGTTATAATACACTATAACCGACCTTGAAAAACATTATTGATAATGATTTTTAAATGAAAAATATTAATAAGCTTTTAATGAATATGTCTGAACAAATATAATTACTGTATTAATTTTGCCTATTCAGACCGGGACCCTTGCAAGCGCCTAAAATATTTATAAAAGCCAACTCCCAAGATTTAACGTCTCTTTCTTTAGCGTTATCGCCAAGGCACTTAATAATTTTTACTTTAAAACAATTATCAAAAGTTAAATTGTGTGCCTTAGCATGCAATGCTATTGGAAGTTGACTATCATTGCCTACGCTGGCCCTGTGATTATTTAACCTAATGCTAAGAGGTGTAGTTGTTTCCCCAATATAAAATGCATTGCAGGTCTGGCAAAGTAATTGATATACAATATTTTTTGAAATGCAACTACTATTAAAAGGAACTCTGTAACTATTAGGAGTGTTAGGACTAGTAAAATAAATGCTTCGATCTAATAAAGGACATGTTTTACAACGTGATCGACCACAAGGCTGTAGGCCAAAATTTTTGTTATTGCTAAGATAATTTCGATTATTTTTATTAAGTATTGATTTTAAATTAGGAGGTTTTCGAAATGATAAAATTGGTGGTATATCTAATAAACCTTTGGTTGATGGGTCGTTAGCTATAATAGGGAATAAATCTGCTAAAATAGGTCGCAGTTTCTCAGTGCCAGGAAAATAAGTAGTACTCAGAAAGATTTTATTTTGATTTAAATTTGAAACCAATTTAGGTTTAGGTGAAAATTTTGTTTCGGAATTTATTATATTTTTATCTAACAAAGAGGCAGGATAATTTCTTTCTATTAGTGATTTTTTAAGATTGGAAAGGTACTTATCTAAATTTTCTTTATTATTAATTAAACGGTGTCCGCGAATTGACATTGAATATGGAATTGACTTTTTGGTATGAATCGGATGACAGCTATCGAAATGTAGGTATTGCTCTTTGTTTGTAGGTTTTATATGAATTGCAGTTTTAATGGTGCCTTCGGATAGAGTTAGATCAACGTCTAAGAATGTAATTTGATTTTCTGATATAGTGTATGTAAAATCTAAGGGTCCGAAATTATTTAAATCTGTAAGGAAGTCAGTGAGTGTGTCATGTCCATGTGGCCAAAACAGTATAATATCATCAATAAACCTATACCACATTAGTGGTTGTAAATTTTGAGTAAGAAGAAAATTATTTTCTAATAACCCCATGAAAAGATTAGCATAAGAAGGGGCCATTCTTGTTCCCATTGCTGTACCTTTAATTTGGAGATAAAATTCATCTTCAAAAGAAAAAGCATTCTTAGTGAGGACGAATTCAGCCAACTTACAAAGAAAATTTGTAGAAGGAATTTGGGGGCTGGGCCTTTGATTAAGGTAATGGGAAATCGCTTCTAAGCCTAAATCATGGGGAATATTAGTATAAAGAGAGACAGCGTCAATTGTAACAAGTAATAAGTTGTCAGTCTTAGGAATTGTGGTATTTTTTTTTTTCTAAAAAATACCACAGAGATTCTAAAAAATACCACAATTCCTAAGACTGACAACTTATTACTTGTTACAATTGACGCTGTCTCTCTTTATACTAATATTCCCCATGATTTAGGCTTAGAAGCGATTTCCCATTACCTTAATCAAAGGCCCAGCCCCCAAATTCCTTCTACAAATTTTCTTTGTAAGTTGGCTGAATTCGTCCTCACTAAGAATGCTTTTTCTTTTGAAGATGAATTTTATCTCCAAATTAAAGGTACAGCAATGGGAACAAGAATGGCCCCTTCTTATGCTAATCTTTTCATGGGGTTATTAGAAAATAATTTTCTTCTTACTCAAAATTTACAACCACTAATGTGGTATAGGTTTATTGATGATATTATACTGTTTTGGCCACATGGACATGACACACTCACTGACTTCCTTACAGATTTAAATAATTTCGGACCCTTAGATTTTACATACACTATATCAGAAAATCAAATTACATTCTTAGACGTTGATCTAACTCTATCCGAAGGCACCATTAAAACTGCAATTCATATAAAACCTACAAACAAAGAGCAATACCTACATTTCGATAGCTGTCATCCGATTCATACCAAAAAGTCAATTCCATATTCAATGTCAATTCGCGGACACCGTTTAATTAATAATAAAGAAAATTTAGATAAGTACCTTTCCAATCTTAAAAAATCACTAATAGAAAGAAATTATCCTGCCTCTTTGTTAGATAAAAATATAATAAATTCCGAAACAAAATTTTCACCTAAACCTAAATTGGTTTCAAATTTAAATCAAAATAAAATCTTTCTGAGTACTACTTATTTTCCTGGCACTGAGAAACTGCGACCTATTTTAGCAGATTTATTCCCTATTATAGCTAACGACCCATCAACCAAAGGTTTATTAGATATACCACCAATTTTATCATTTCGAAAACCTCCTAATTTAAAATCAATACTTAATAAAAATAATCGAAATTATCTTAGTAATAACAAAAATTTTGGCCTACAGCCTTGTGGTCGATCACGTTGTAAAACATGTCCTTTATTAGATCGAAGCATTTATTTTACTAGTCCTAACACTCCTAATAGTTACAGAGTTCCTTTTAATAGTAGTTGCATTTCAAAAAATATTGTATATCAATTACTTTGCCAGACCTGCAATGCATTTTATATTGGGGAAACAACTACACCTCTTAGCATTAGGTTAAATAATCACAGGGCCAGCGTAGGCAATGATAGTCAACTTCCAATAGCATTGCATGCTAAGGCACACAATTTAACTTTTGATAATTGTTTTAAAGTAAAAATTATTAAGTGCCTTGGCGATAACGCTAAAGAAAGAGACGTTAAATCTTGGGAGTTGGCTTTTATAAATATTTTAGGCGCTTGCAAGGGTCCCGGTCTGAATAGGCAAAATTAATACAGTAATTATATTTGTTCAGACATATTCATTAAAAGCTTATTAATATTTTTCATTTAAAAATCATTATCAATAATGTTTTTCAAGGTCGGTTATAGTGTATTATAACGATATTGCAAAATATTATTAACCCATTTCTCTATGTTCAGTTTTTTTTAAATTTAAATTTTGAAAAAATTGTTCTATCAGAAATGTCATGGAGATGAATACGACTTGTGTCGAAATATTCTCAATCATATAATTTCTTCTAAAATAAGTTACTAACATCCATTTCTGTTACAGAAACCATCCTCCTATACTTATTACATCCAAGGGCATACAGTAATTCGGCTGCAATAACTAAGAACATCATAAATTATCAATTGCGGAAACAGGTGCTGCTGCCCTAAGTATTTAAAGAGGACATTAACTATCGGTAAAATGTTTCTGGTCCACCAGGACCCCAGATAAGTAACTTTTCATGAATCTAATTTTATATATTATTATATATATATATATATATATATATATATATATATATATATATATATATATATATATATATATATATATATATATATATATATATATATATATATATATATATATATATATATATATATATATATATATATATATATATATATATATATATATATATATATATATATATATATATATATATATTCGATATTTCATAATGACACTGGATACTAACCTTTATTTTTAAAAACGTCCATAGTTGGAGGTAATTCTAATTATCAGTAAAATCATAATCAATTTAAATATTTTTAAAGGAGGAAACACTCTTCAACGGAATGGAACACTATACCTAATTCTTGACTGAATTACAGCACGATAAACACCTTTGAGGGTTATTTGGGGTAATACCTTTTAAAAAAATTAATAATTAAAAAACAGTTGGAATAGTCTCGTCTCCTCCGCCTCTGGCCGCCTTCTTGATGTAAGAGATCCAGTTCTTGATGTAAGAGTTGCTATCAGGCTAGTAGACATGCCTTGACGGTCACGAGTCTATAAGGGATGTTCTTCATCCGTGTTTTCGTATGTTTTCGATACATGTGTTTTCGATTTGTATGTTTCTATTTTGCCGCGATATGTTGTAAGCTTGTTAACATATAAAATTAAGATGTTTCGTTTAGTGTTTAAGTTGAATGGTAGTTTACGTCGCAGTCTTTCTTTGCTGACTGCTTTGTCAGCAACTTCACCAATTGCTGATTCCTATGTTATTTGCTTGCTAATAGTTAGCCCTCATTGGTATTTTGGTATTGCTTTCCAGCAATCTTCCTCGCTTCTTAACAACCATATACCAGCCATTGTGCCTGGTCTCGGTAACAGGGTCACGCGGACCCAGCTGCAAATTTCTCTTGGGTTCGAGGTATGTGGTTCTTCGTTATGTTAAAGCCATGGTCGACGTGGATCTTTCCACGGCCAAAGCTCCCCGACCTTCTTCCCCCACTAAGCTCTATATCTTCAAGGCTCTAGAATCTAGATGAATTCGACCTTCTGATGATTACTCCTGATTTGGTACCCAAGCCGTATTCACCTTTTGTTAACTTCGGCTTATATTGCCGGCCTATTCCATATTCCTTCAATTATTTCTCGTGTATCTCTTGAGCTGTTATAGACACCTCGTCGTCCATATTTAAGCATGACTCATTCCCTCTGGTCATCAGATTATCACCATTCTCCTCCTCTAAGCAGAATTAAATAATTGTAGTTAACGCATTATTAACTACACGTCTTTAATGTGAATGTGTGAATGTACTATGGAAAATAGCAAGTGCGTAGAGAGGACCAGAATTATCGTTTTGGGATAATTGGAATATATCAAGAAACGGCTTCAACGCAAGAAAATATTGATAAAACTTTATGTTACGACTACGATTGTGAACTTTACATAAACTTTTAAATTTACTTTCAAACGTTATCAGCAAATTAAAATATATTTCGTATAATCCATAGACATGTTACAGGTTCCACCTCTGAATCGGAAAAATCTGGTATTCATTACACCCTATAAAGTCCATTAACGAAATTGCTAACGATAAAATTTGCAATTTAAACTGCTACCTCGATGCGATGACCTGTAAATAGGGAGCGCCGCCTTTTAAAAGGAATTATTGGCCCGCAGGGCGCGTCCTGCGTGGTTCCGCGCAGGGAGTGGTTAACCAATGTACCTGATGACTTTTAACCCTTGGGCACATCACTCTGACTTTCATACCTAATAAAAATGAACATTGCTCATGCCCTAGAATAGTAACAATGAGCCAGAATCACCAAAATCGTTGATTGGGATATCAAAGGGGCGAAAGCCGATCTCACACCGAATCCCATTTCATTGAATAGACAACCGCTGGAGCAGGTGCAGGAGTACATATACCTAGCACAGGTGATAAAACTCGGCCGGGACTCGATGATGGCAGAGATAAAGCGAGGAAAACAATTGGGATGGGCAGCCTTCGGGAAGCTGAGCTTCGTGCTGAAGTCCAGAATTCCCCAATCGCTCAAGACAAAGGTGTATAATCAGTGCGTGTTACCGGCTATGACGTATGCTTGTGAGACATGGACACTGACTGCTGGGATGATCCACGAGCTTAAGGTGGTGCAGCGTAACATGGAGCGAGTCATGCTCGGCATACCGTTGCGCGATAGAGTCCGGCCACGTGGCCCGACGACAAAACGAACGGTGGAGCAAGCGCGTTTTGGAGTGGAGACCCCGGCTAGGCAGAAGATGTGTGGGCAGACCACCGGCCCGATGGTCCGATGACATCAAGGAGACAGCTGGACCTGTCTGGATGAGGGAAACGGACAACGGATCCGGATGGAGAGTGATTGGAGAGGCGTATGCCCAACGGTGGGCGAATGCGCGCTGATGATGATGAAGAAGAAGAAGAGTCGACAATTTTCCTGTTGTAAATAGGATAACGACCCCGGTTTCTTATAAATGTACTTATAAGTTGTGATCTGATGGAAACAAGAAAATTCGAAACCAGAATCTGCTTCCTCTCTCCCGAGTCACTTCAGCAGAACCGGCGTTAAATGTTTGAAACGAAAGTAAAAGTATTGTGCCTAGGTAAAATATTAAGAAAGAAGAATGTGAAATTCATCGAAAACATCGAGTTTAATCGCTAAACATTAGTTTAAAGCAAAAAAGTATAGCTCAACCGGTTCCACAATACTCTTTCTCTTTTTTTGTCATTTGCATTTGTCAAATGAAACACAATATTTTAAAGACAAATACAAGTTTTCATTGGTGTTTATATACATGGGGGCGTACGAGGTAGTATAGCTTGGGCACGACGCTCAGTCCAATACCTGCTCAACTCCCATCCGGCAGCCTCCCCGAGGAGGGACTTGGAAGAGCCAGACTGAACTATATCTGCGGCCGTTTCCTGCAGTCATTGAGAGTCGGAATCTGTCTTGATCTATGGTTTTGCTAGATGTCTGTTCAACCGGCGAATTTAGAATTTTAATCAACAATTGATAATTCATTATCATTTCGCCTAAATTTATATTTCAGGAATGATGATTGTTAAGTGTTAGAGATGGTTTAATGAATGGTGAGCGCTACTAATATTAAAATTGCCATTTAAACCTACGTCTCCGTCTCGGAAGTCAGAGACATCAAACGCATCTCGTATAAACATAAACCATTCCTAAATTCAATCATTTGACTTCTTCGTCACGATGTAAGTGGCTTTTATCATTATTTTATTTGTATTCATCCCTCTTACGATTTTTAAAAATAATATGTAGTGAAAACCCAATACAAAAGTGACGCGTGATTTCCACGGTTAATATTCCATTTCCGGGCGATGAATAACAAACACTGCTCTGCGCGTTTTAATGAGACGCGCCTGCTAAAAAAACATTTTAAAAACACTATCACTCATTTATAGGGCAGAGGGTAAAATCAATAAGGTCCGATTACGTGGTCACATTACTTAGAATTGGGGTTGAAATATCTATTCGTTGGCGAACCTCACGCAATAAACGGGGCCGTTTCCACGCTCTTTTCGCCCTTATTGCGTTCCGACACGATATACGGCGATTTCGATAAATGACGCACGAAATGCGCCTTTTCCGCCTTATTTCCTGCAACGCGTAGGTATTTCTAAATCAAATTGAGCTGAGATGTCGTAACTTACAGCTACTTACTTTGACGGGCTTAGGGAAGTTGGGGCTTAATTTCACCGTGTCTTCATTGCACGTATCCGGTAATTTATGTTAACTATCGGTTTCCGTAAAGTTTGCAGCAGCCGGGAGTACGAGTATGCAAATGCACTCGAAAATGGGCTCCCCTTTAGCGGTCATACGGCGCCGGTTAGTCCGATCGCCGGAGCGCGGCGGCGACACGCGGACCGTGCAATTAATTAAGGATTTATCATGCGGGAGGTGAGGCGGACGTGTGCGACCGGCTTTAGGCGCTACCCCGCAGGCCCTCTCCCTCTCTCTTTCGCTCGATGAAGCGAGATGGGAGAAGCCTCGACCGCAACTCAACATTTTCCTACCGATTCAGCGCTTAGCAATGGCAGGCTCATGCCGATGAAGCAATTTACTCAGGATGACGTCACGGAATTTCGCGGTTTGCTACGTTGTCTTGCATTTCTCTCGGTTCTGCTCGACGAAACAGTTATTCGTGAAGTAAAAGCGCATCACGTCTTATTGTTAGCATAGCTCATGAACCGGCATAGCTCCTTGACCCAAATTTCTCCTATAGAATTTAGTATAAATAAGATACAAACGAACCTGCAATGGAATTCACCGACCGAAGTCGGGCTCATCATAATACTATTATTACACTTCTGGTGGGTGATCAGTGGATTCCGGACCAACAACCGGCTGTAGTAGGTTTACGACAGCTGTCTTGAAACATGTGAGCGTTCACTTTACCACCCATTCACTCCCCCTCTTTTTATTATTATTATGAAGTCCTAATAAACTGCAGTTGCTATTGCGGGGGATAAAACGAACATTGTCGTTACAACTTCCTGAGGTGACGGGTTCGCCCATTGTAGTTGACACCTCTGAGTGCAGTTGTTATTATTAGGAGATCCTACACCATTCCACAATTATTTCTGTAATATATTTTATTGTACGCTCTCAACAAGCTTTTAAGCAAGTCCTTGCAGCAAAATGTATGGACTTGAAGTTAAGTCAGGGTAAAACAAGGGCACCCAGACTAACTTTTGGCTGTTGTTTTTTATATGTTCATTTTAAACTGTTAAGAACTTCACAAACCTCGACTCCAATAAATAATAATAATCACAATAATAACGATTGATTAATAAATACGATATGGGCTCTGGGGTTTATTCTAGACATACTCGTACCACGAACAAAAACCGCTCTTACCCAAATGTTATAGAACATATTCGCAATGAGGTTCCATAACTATATGCCCAAAGAAATGAAGAAGAAGGATAAAGTTCCGATTTTCAAACGACTAGTATTCAGGTAACTATTAAAGCATGAAAGTTCAAGGACAGCATATGCTGAAAGTAATACAATAATGAAACGACAATTTTTTCCATGTTATGTTCTTTGATTTAATTATTTTAATTTATTTGCTAATATTTTTAAATGATTTGGTTCGCGAATTTGGTCCGTCTAACCAAATCCGAGGGCTTGTTGATGTTATATTATTATCTCTCCTTCTTACCCAGTACCTACAATAGTTTTGTTCCACGAAGATTACAATAAAATACAATTTATTATATTTCGAGTTTGTGTTTTTGACAATGATGAAAATGACAAAGAAAAGGAAAAGAGCAGGCTATCCTTTTGGAGTGCATGACAGAAGGATCTTTCAGGCTCGTAAAGGACCAAACTTATCCTAAGAAATTTGAGGAGATCAGCTATAACGAAGTAGGGATAAGCATTTTACTGCGACATTATCGGGTTTTGGTGCCAGGTTAGAGTCAATCAGGAAGAGGGCGAATCGTTGTCGCAATGAGCGGAGAGTAAATGCAGTCCAGTTTCTTATTGCAAGTTTTAAACCGCCTCGAAATTCTACTTAGGATCAGATTAGATTTGGGTCTTAGACCGGGACTGTTTACGAAGCCTCCGGCGGAGCTCGCGATGGCGAAGGCGCTCGAAACATCGAAGGTTACGACCAGAGCGCGTTAGAAGGAGCCAGTCTACCGAGCGGCGCAAACTTCAGCTGCAGACGAACGACGCTAATCTGAAAACAAGTGCAGTATGTGGGGCTGCCGAAATCACCAAGCGCAGCATCGCAGATTTTAAAAGAATGTGTGCACGCTACTAATTCGCGCAATTATTATGAGCAATGGCCAGGCGGAGAATACGGCGGAAACATGCAAAAAAAAATACGTGGGGCAAAGTGCGTCTGCCTCAGAAATACCTACCGTAAACTGGCCTAATTATAACCTCCTAACTAAACAATGGGCCACTCCCGATTTTTTAATAAAATGGGACATCCGGTGGAAACGAAGAAAGTTTTTATGATTATATTTCTATTGTCATGAACATGACTAGATGCTGAACGAAAAGCTATGAGAGTGATCAGCCGCCTGCATGTAGTAGAGTAGGAGAGCATTTTTTGTGTTTCGGAATATTTTTTGTTATACGAAAACTTTATCAGATGGATAGGATCTCGTAAGCATTATGAACTTTTCTCATAATTAAACTTTCAGATAATTTATCTGCCACCTAAGATTTGATATTAACACTTGCGAATATGTATTTTTGTAGGATTTATCCAGAAAAAAAATA
The DNA here is from genome assembly GCA_944548615.1 of Micropterix aruncella. NCBI lineage: Eukaryota > Metazoa > Arthropoda > Insecta > Lepidoptera > Micropterigidae > Micropterix > Micropterix aruncella. The sequence continues at coordinate 322,442 of OX155959.1, forward strand.
CAAATTTTTAACAAAAAAAAACCGACTTCAATTTTTTTTATAAGTGCACCAGCCGTTTCACGGTGAAACTTAGATCAGGCTATCATAATTTAATGCGTTTACAAAATTTCGTGTATGTGATGTTGACCGTTGAGGAGTTCCCTTGTTGGAAGCCAACCCTGGGTACCGTAGTTCTGTCTTAATGAAACGGACTATCGTAATTGAATCCATATACAACATTTCGTGTCTGTGCTGTTGGCCGTTGAAGAGTTCTCTCGAAGGGAGCTAACCCTGGGTGCAGCAGACATTGTATGGTGCAACTTAGATTGTATGATGCAACAGCGGATATTTTATGGGCTATCATAACTGAATGCGTATACAACATTTCGTGTCTGTGCTGTTGACTATTGAGGAGTCCCCTAGTCGAGAGCCAACCCAGACTGTAGAATTAGGTCATGCTTGACATAAAAAATGCATTATCATCGGAATTATACCAACATGTACATTTTCAACTTTATTTGATAATATTAGAGGAGTTCCCTCAATTCCTCATGGATCCCATCATTAGAACAGGATGTTTAAAAAATGGGACTAATCTGTAGGTATATCCTTTCAAATAAAAATACGTGTGGCACTCGGGGACTGCCGCGGTAAAGCTATTGCATAGCATTTTTAACAACTTATGCAATTATAATTATTTATCTATTTTATTTTTTCTGATATCAGATAACAGCGCTCTATAGGAAAACGTTGAAATTATTCCGAATCATTTGCGGCTGCGGAAGCAAATGATTGGGAATAATAATTTAAACGTCTTCCGATAGAGCGCCGCGCACGAATTTTTTATTCGATAAACCAAAAAAAAACGGATTATTCGAAAAAAAACGTAGATAAAAAGATATATAATTAAATTATCTTTAAAATGGTGCAGGTTTTATAATAATACGCCAGATAGTATTTGCGTAGTAGTCGTTTTTGTGTTCGGTTAGACCTAATTTCACAAATTAATTACACTATGTAATATGAACAAAATCTAAAATATTCAAAGCTAAGAATATTAGGAAAATGTGCTTGTTTAACATATATTTTTTTCGAATCGTAAGCAGTACTCGTTTAGACGTAATTATCAGTTTAAAATCATTAATATTCGTTAAGAAACTTCTTCATTCGGTCGCCGCGCTGCCTAGGCCCGCGATAAAAGCTATGCAATAGCTTAAAAAAAGAATGGTGCGGTGACAAACAATAAAAAAAAGATACAACCGAATTGATAACCTCCTTCTTTTTTTGAAGACGGTTAAAAATACAATTGACCGACTAACTATGTATCACAAAATATGCCTATTGTTAGGAAACCACTCAAATTTAAATATCTACATAGTGTATGTATACATGGTCTATATTTAGGCAGTATGTTATAATATTTATAAATATTTTCTATTTCATTTTATATAATGGCATCGCAGCGAAGAGTGTTATAAAGCAGGCCTTATGCGCCTTATTGTTTACAAGCATTAGATGAGTGTATTAACGCCTTTGTAACAAAGAAAATGAGCCAATGCAAAGCAGCTAATCATTTTATGATACCTCTAAAAGATAAAGCTAAATAATCCTCAAGATTAGAGTCATAGCAGTGAATAAAGTAAATGCACCTGGTCGTCTCACAGTTTTCGCACCTCAGATAGAAACGCTGATAATCCAGTATTGCACTGCACTTGAACTATTTTCAACTTTGATGAAACTGATTACAACTTTGGGGTACAAGCATTTGGCCTGGAAAATACAGATTCCAGAGTCTGATTATTTAAGTCGAGATTTTATAGTTGTCATATTTGCGAGAGAAAAGTTCCCAGAAAAAGTAAATGCGATCTTCTCATCTGCCATTGACGTCAGCTGAATGAAAAAATCTGAAGCGGTCTGAGCATGGTCAGAAGATGATCGGATGCGGTAAAGATCGGATCGGATACGTGTTGAAAGTAATAAAACTTCCATATTTTGAGACTTCTAAGCGCAAAGCATATAATACACCAGTTGCAGAAGGTCCGGGGCATTTGATGTATCATTCCTGTTGGTTTAATTTGTTTCCGACGTATCTTGGGACTAAATAAAATACATTTTTTTTTGTAATGTGAAAGAAAAAAATATTATTGAAAATTATTGTTAAGAATAAAATACAAAATAATTAAGAATAAGTTAAGAATAAAATACAAAATAATTCACTAGCCTGCTTGGTACTGATTCAATGGCATTTCTCTGATTGTACATTGTTTGGCAGATTGCCACCATTCAATGTACCGCTCTTCAAAAAATAATAGAAACATCATGGGATACTTTTCCAATTGTATCAGACTTTTTCCGCATATCTCACATAATCTATTTCGAAAAAAAAAACAATGATATATCTATTAATTACTCGTATATACGGTTTTTGCTGAAATTATATGAAAATTGGTACACAGTATGGGCAGTTTACGGTATAGTATTGGAACATCCTTTGTTTCTGTATCGAAAATTTATTATTGAGACTATTACAGGGTGCTTTCCGGAACAGCTCATTTTCAGAAGATGATTACGATCACGATCGGATGCAGTTCTGCCATCAGAGCTAGAAAACGATACTATAAGCGTCAAATTAGCGACAGAAAATATATTAAAAGAACAACAAAGGTGACGAAAATACAGTGGAATATCGGGAAAGACTTATAACACAAGGGAGTGGTTTATATTTGATCACTGGCAGAGGCAGTGATATATTGAGATGTCAACCACAACGGGCGAACCCGTCACCGCAGGACGTTTTAACGATTCATCGTTCTATCGACCGTGCAGTGAGCGTAGAAGACTTTGGACATTACAAATCCGACGTCTAGCTACGCCACAACCCGCAAGAGACCAACGCCTTTACCGCGAGATAGCCAGTATGTTACCTGGCGGGCCGACACTCGCGCCCTTGCTTCCAATTTTGACCAGATTTCTCCGGTTTCTCGATTGGTTCCGAGTTCGAGGTCGCTTGCGCGGTCCTCTCCCTTACGAAGCGGTGAAACTGTGTGCACCGAATCTATCGCGGACCAAGGCGTCCTTTGCCCGACTCTGAACCGGGATCGGATGGCCAATGGTCATTTCAAGAGCAGTCGCCGTAAGGTAGGCAACCACCCCCGCTCTATAGGAAACAATACAGTTCCCAGACTCCCCCGACTGTTAGTCGGAGAGCACAATCGATTGGCTTGCGCCGCTCGGTGCGCAGACCGTCCAGGAGCGCCAGAGGTTTGATTCCCAGGGGAGACTGGTTGACCCAGTGTCCTACCCAGGTTCGCAACCCATGCGTGGAGGCCATCGGATGGGTGTTGACCCGTGAGTGTGACCGACCCTGAACACATGGGTCATCGTGGCCACCTCATCATGGGCCCGTTAGCTCCCAAGGCAGTGATATAAAACGGCATGGAAAAATACGTATTTGATCGAAGTATCGGGAACCGCATGGAAAAGACACGCTAATCAAATCACTCGAAAATTATCGCCAAGTTCCCCGCTCGGGGATAGTGAGCCATTAGGAATGTGCCATAGAACCGCAGTCGAGGCGATATAAGGCAACAGCGTTTCCGAGGACGCACCCTGCCTTCAGGAAAAATTGCAGAAATGGGCGGAAGAGGCACTTACGGAAAAAGAAAATGATGCCTCTCCTCAGTTGAAGGTAGGTTGAGGAAACGGCAATAATGTAAAAAATCTGCAATTTCTGTTACATATTTTTTACCAATCGATATTATTTACTATAGTTAAGTACTACGTGTGAATAAGCACCTGCTGGATTTTTTGTTTGTTAATGATATATCAACATATATAATATGTTGGGCCCGTTGATACCGAGTACTCGCGCTGTATTATGCGATACGCTGCAATAATAATAGATAATTATAATTACACATTATGTTATATATTCATATATTATTTCATATATACTTAATAGTAGATTGTATCACAAGGGAGCAAAATAATATTTTTACGGCGAGGGCGCTTTTTTGAATCCAGAGCGAGGTGAGGGATTCTAGAGTACAGTCCCGAGCGTAGCGAGGGATTCTTTAGTAAAATTTTGAACGTAGCGAGGGATTCAGAAAAGCGCCCGAGCCAAAAATATTTTGCGCCCGAGTGATACACTCTACTTTTCATCACCCTCTATGAGAAAATAAAAGGCGCCTCATATTTTATTGTAATATTATTATTTAATAAAACACAGAGTGTCAACTAAATTGAAAGTAAATACTATCTAATAATAAAACAACTAAATACTTACATATATTTACATTTGAGAAATTTTCAAAAACATTTCAATATTTAAAAACATTGACAAAAACAATTGACGTTTACGCGTTTTTAATTTCATTTGTTTTTTTTTATTCATCCGGTGGTGCGACTAGGGGCCGTCGTACCAGCCAGTCTTTATTCAAACAATATTTGCGTTCGATTTCTTCGGCCCTCGAGACTAAGATGTTCCAAATTCAAAAAGTGCGCCGCAAAGATAAATTGCGGCGCACTTATTCAAAAAGTGAGCCGCAAAGATAATTGCAACGCACTTATATTTTTTTTTATAGAAAACACCACTTTTGGGCGCACTTAAAGGCTAACCAAGTCGTCCTTTTCGAATAGATGGGATGAAAATGTAATTCAAATTACCCGTCTTGTTCTTTTTTTTCTTATGAAGAACTTACAGCGTATAGATTTAAATTAAGTAAAATTTTAAGCAAGTACAAATATTAAAACCATTATAGTTTTCACAATAAATTCAATACAAATAAATATGCCTATAAAAACTAAGTCGTGTGACAAACATAAACTAGAACAAAATTCACTTTGATTATTTATTTAATTATTAGAAAACTAGCTATTAGATTATATTATAATTTATTAGCGTCATTCCTATATACAAATTTGAAGTAACGTGTAAATGAATTGTCGGCCTAATGATTGTATTTTATGGCAACGGTTTTTCCGCAAAGCTGTAAATTTTCCTTATTAAATAATAGAACATAAAATAAAACAAATTGTGGAAAGGATGGAAAATGAACCAGCCGTTGTTCTTGTAGAAAACCTGAAAGTATCACAAAGTCGGACCATCAAAAAAGCGAAAGCTTAAATCTGTAATTAAAAACCTAAACGCACTCTAAGTGAATAACTAGAAAATCGACTCGCAAGGAAGGCTATAATGGAAGGAGATTCTTAACGAAGACATGACTCACAATTCGCTGTAGCGCTAATGATGATAGTAGACAATACAAATTGCGGAGTATTCTGTAATTTTAAAAGCTAATTTACCCGAATCCTAGCGAAGTCCCTTGGAGAGCCGCTGTATCAAATTGGCATGCCAGACAGCGCAGCGGCGGGGGTGGAGAGGGTGGAGAGGGAGGGCTCATTAGCCCTGGCACGCTGCTCTTTCCAACAAATGAATGGAAGCGAACTTGATTAAACCATTGCGCCTCAAATATATGCCGAATTAACTGGATATAGACTTACTGACATATAAAAATAAATGCATAGAGCATAGTATATCTAAAGCTACGGTCTGAAGATTACGTCGCGTGACTGAACTGCACGGAGTCAACCGCACTGTTTAATTCGTTATACGAGAGTGCATGGGAGCGGTCGTCGATAAGTCGGCACTTGCATCAGTCGATGGGAGCTGAGCGCGCGTAGCTGTGACTGATACAAACTACTGTCATATTCATATTCAAATTCATAATCATATTTATTTTATTAGTATACTGGTATACAAGTCAGATACAGATTAGCAAACATTCATACATATTAGCAAACAAACATTTTTTTATGGAGAATAAAGAAATATAAAATAATAATAAAAAAAATATTTAATTAAAAAAAATAATAATAATAAAAAAATAATAATAATAAATAAAATAATTAAAGAAAATATAAAATAAACAAAACAAAACAAAGGAAAAAACACAAGAGTAATATAAAAAGAAGAAATACAAGACAAAACGCAAAGAGATCATTAAATACTTTAGCCACCAAAGCATTTTAGACTTCACTCGAGTAATATTCCTCCAGTGAGTAAAACGCCTTATCTGTAAGGTATCTCCTAAGGCGTCTCTTAAACACATCAAAAGATTGCGCCTGCCTAATGTGCTCGCTGAGTTTGTTGTAAACCGCTGGACCGGCGATACCTTTGTATCGCAAATAAGAACGGTTCCGGTGTTCTCCGAAATGGTTCATTTAATTTTATTTCACTTAGCAGTGCCAAACAGTCAATTTTCCCATTCAACATATTAAAAAGATAAATAACAAATATATCAGATGGCGCCGGCTGTGGAGAGTGTCTTTTTGATATTTGGCTAAGACGTCGAGATATGTTTCCAGAATTTATATTATTTTAAATTACAAAATTTCTGTTGTATGCGTTCAATCATATTGACTCCACCATACTACATGTAATACTGTAGTGACTGCATTTAAAAAGTTTCAAAACCTTTGAGAGCACTCTGGCCGTTGTCAGTACAATCAATATTCTCTATATGATTTATGACTGCCTTGTTGGACTATTGAAGCTATATCTATTTCATTGGATTTCAATTCTGTTATTACCGCCGTTTAGACTCTGTATATGCATCAACTGATCCCAATAAAAAATATACATATTTTTGAAATATTGTAATATATGTGTTATAAGGGGCCAAAAGACTTATTTTTTTTTAAACAATACTTTTTTGGTTAGTTTAATAAGGGGCGGAGAGAAACATATTAAATATGTACTTTTACAGTTTTGGTAGGATCATATCGGTTAATACTACCAAATAGGATTTTATATAAATAGTCCAGTGCAAAGTCTGTAGACCCCAGTAGGACAACTAACAAGTGAATATATTAAAAAGAATAAAAAACTCAACTGTCGTTAGAGAAAAAGAAAAATTGTATCTGTAATTATTTTTATTACTTTCTGTTTGTAAAATATATGTGATTTTTGTATTTTTCCGTATATATGTATACGAAATATATTCAGTCAGACATTTCATTTGACACTAAACACGATATATTTATGTTAGTTTATTGACATTTGGACATTTGGATATTTAGATATCTACTTACTCAATATTTGGACAGTTAAGATGCGCTATGATACTCGGGATGGCTTAAAGATTCTAACAATGCCACCCACCTCTTAATCGGTTTAAGCGTTTAGAAGTTATGGTGGAATAAAAAACGGAAAACATATATAGATGAACCCTGAACATATTACACTCCATTTTTTGTTGACGACGTGTAAAAAAGACTGCAAACTCTACGTTTCGCGTGCAATGTAAACTCCAGATCTGATGTCTGCAAATCCTTGCGGCTGCGCCAGTGCGCTATTATGCGTTTATGTCACTTCTCAGGACCCCTTCAGTCTTAAGACCTGATCTCCAGACCGTACCTTAAGTGTGACGAGATAACAACAAATAATTTGGCGAAGTATCAATTCGATCCCCCCACTAGATCGCCCCTATTTTTTGCGCGCGAGGTATAAAGCGATATTTCATATAACAGGCAACAATATTGCGCGAAACGCGCCAATTTATGATACAAATTAGGTACGTGACCGGGCTTCGCGTGCCGCTCTAGAACAAAGAGACCATTCGCATCCATATAAACAACTGAAAATAAAGTCACTTCAGGATACTTCATATAAATTGCCTCGTTTACGACGTGCTGTATATTATCCGCTATCGAGGGCGGATAGCCTTCAATGAGATTATTGCGTTACTACTGTAACGCGTCACATTGGAAAAATAAAAATAACAATCGAAGTTTTTCTTATTTAAATTTGGTGCCATTTTCATTAACTATCAAGTGTAATAATTATACAAACGACAAATAATAACGACCGGCAGGGGCCAAAGGTTAGGCTGACATCTACAAATAATACTCATCTAGGCAATTGGACGCGTTACTTTTAAATATGGGAAATTATCTGGTGAGTATACGACTACTCTTTTTTAATGATCTTGAAAAAAAAGCGAGAGTCGGCCGTCATGGTGGTTTCCGGGTCTGTCAAGTAAAGTGATCGCTACTATCAGGTACGAATGTATAAAAAAAATATTTTCGTGGTAGATTAGCAAGACGGGGCCCTGTTGACGGGAGCTAATGGGCCTTGGCCACTAAGACCCATATGTGTAGGGGTCTTCAGGACCGACTGCGGAAAAAAAATCGGTAGAGAAGTCCTATAAAATCCTAATCTCCACCAGGGAAGAATGGAATAACCCGCAGTGGCTCCAAAGCCACAACGCGAACGCCTGGTTCACCGACGGATCAGGAACAAACGGGCGTTTTGGGGCAGGCGTGTATGGACCCAAAACCAACCACAGAACCAGCATCCCCCTTGGGCAATATGCTACGGTTTTCCAAGCTGAGGTACTTGCCATATTGGAATGCATAAAACTCCAAAGTCGACTTGAGGTAAAAACTAGAGAAATCTTCATCTGCTCTGACAGCAGATCAGCACTGGACGCTCTGGCTAAAGCCACCACAGAATCTTCTGTGGTCTGGGACTGCATGCAAGAGCTCAACAAATTGGGAAAAACCAATAAAATCACCCTAATATGGATACCGGGTCACCAAGGCATACCCGGCAACGAAGAGGCCGACAGACTGGCAAAACTGGGCACACTGGAATGCCCGGTGGAGCCAGTTGTAGGGGTCCCCTTCGCTACAGGTAAGAAAATCATCAGGGACAGCTTGGAGCAGGAACATCGGGCTTCCTGGAAACAGAGCCAGGGATGTCGCCAGGCAAAAGCCATGATAGAGCAACCACTACAAAATAAAACCAAGGCCCTACTTGACATGAGCAAGAAGAACCTTAGAACCACTATCGGTCTCCTCACTGGACACACGACTCTTACAGCACATCTATTCAACCTTGGCTTGACCGAGAGCAAGGACTGCCGAATATGTGGCGAAGAACCTGAAGACAGCATACACATCGTTGGTCGCTGCCCAGGCCTCGCCGCTAAAAGACACAGTTTACTGGGACGATCCTTTCTCGAACCTAGCGATCTGCCCAACTTGAAGATCAGTGATCTACTTGGACTGGTAAGAAGTACTGGGCTACTAGCTGACCACTGACCCAACCACATAGTGGGTAGTTACAAAAGATCTTATAGATCTAGGTGACATGAAGGGCTGGAAACAAGCCCCCCACTCCGTCTACTACTACTACTACTACTACGTAGGGGTCGTAGTGTCCAATCGCATGGGTCAACACCCATCTGGCGACCTCCACGCAGAAGTGCGAGCCCGGGTAGGACTCTAGCCTGCGAGCCAGTCTCCCCTAAGAGTCAACCTTTGGGCGCTCCTGGACGGTTTACGCACCGCGCGGCGTCAGCCAGTCCATTGTGCATTCCGACTGACTGCGGGGGTAGTTATTAACCTAACTGCAACTGCTCTTGAAACGACCATTCGGCTACCCGATTCTCGGTGAAGAACCGGGCGAAGGATGCCATGGTCCGCGATAGATTAGGTGTACACGGTATCAACGCTACGTAAGGGAGAGGACCTTCGGGGGGAAGAAGGCATTCTAAAGGTTAATTCCAGACTGAGCATCCTTCCAAATTGGTTGTTAGGGGACGAGGCTGTCCGTTGGTTACCTTTCCCGGCGCTTCGCCGTAAGTCATTGGTCTCTGTCGGGTATGTTAGCATAGCTAGATAGTAGATTTGTATGGTATCTAAGTCTCTACGCTCATCCCACGGCTAAGAGCCGGGTCACATGATGCGGTGCGGCGCCGCACCGCAAAAATTTCGCCGTATGGGCGTACACACGTACAGTGCACGGTGCAGCGCCGCAACGTTATTACGACGCCTCAGTGGGCGAATACTGTACGTAGAACTAGTAAAATGAGGTAGTCAATGCCAATATTCTCTTTGTTGGTAGTCATTTTAAACACTTCGCTTAAAAATCAACAAAAATACGTGAAAACAAATGAAACTGGCAACCATGTACCCTCCTTCGACTGCACTTAACAACTGAGCGGTGCCGCTCCGGCGCATATTACCGGTTAGCGTGCGGTGCTGCGCCGGAACGCACCGTGTGACATATCAAGGATATTTGTATGTAGGACGCCGCAGCGGCACCGCTCAGGCGCCGCGCCGCAGCCGCACCGCATCGTGTGGCCCGGCCCTAAAAGAACGATCTCATATCGTTATACTACCCTGGGTTGACGGGTTCACCCGTTGTAGTCGACACCGCCCTAAAGGCAAGACAAAGGCCTAAACGTAAAAAAACAAAATGTAGATGATTTTAACATTGTAGATGATTTTGAAATTGTAGATAAATTTGTAGATGATGAAAATTTCGTAGAATAAATTTCTGTAAAAAGAAATATCCTAAAATTGAAACATCTATTTAAGCAAATATTTCGAGAAACAGAGGGCGCGCAGAAAATTATCGGCCGCGTGTCCGCGTTCTTAAAAAGCGCCAAAATAGCCATGTAAAAACGTTCTAGCGATAATATTTTGATCCTATTAAAACAACTGAGCACTATGTGTGGAACACATCATTCGTATTTGTAGTATAGATTGAATATAACTAAAAAGGTAACTATACTGCGTTAATCCAGAAGAGATACGAAACAATAACAATACATAGGTGTTAATTACGCACACGTCGCCCGGCGAAGCTAAGGCTTCGTATTCCAGCCAGCGTATTAAAAAAAATAATAACTTGAAAAAAAAATACTTTTTGTAAAATTGATCCTTTTAGGTTACGATGTCTTATGGACAATATATGTAAGTAGGATTTATTATTATAATATGTAAGTAAACAATATTATTTTAATAAATACTTAGTGCTTTAGTTAAGTTAATAACTGCTCTATACGAGAACCTTTATCATCTTTGCGATCAACACTGCGATAGTTCGTCGAGGATACATGAGACAATTCTATCGGAGTAAACGACGTAATCGCGATGAAACTCCGGTTTTAAAAGGAACGGAAACTCCGGTTCCAAATTTAGGAATAATTCAGAACCGAAGACCAACGAGACAAGTTTTAGAAAATAGCTTAATAATACCCAGGATGAGAACATCATTTGGACAAAGACATTACTCTTTCATTACGCCGAAATTTTACAATCTGATCAATATGGAAATAAAAATGAATTAAACATTTAGGGAATTCAAAAATAAATAAAAATGATTATGGAATCATGACAGAATAACCATACATCAAATGTTAGAAATTACAGTTTAATAAAACTAAGGTGCACAAATTATTAACATATTTAAAAAAATGTATGTTGAGTATATTTTGACATTGAACTAATTACTAAAAATGATTTACCTTTGTTGTTATATATTATTTTGACAATAATTTGTACTTTTTTTTAGTAGGTATTTTTATATTAAATTCTATATTACTTAACATGTATTACATATCAATGACTGTTTCTTTCTTTTCTTACTTGTAACTTTATTTATATCATTTAATCGAATTTTATATTATATTTATTGCCGTTTATATAATGGAATTGCATTTTATTTATTATATCATCTTTAATAGTTTGTATTATTATTATTATTATTTTCTTTTGAAGACCACATTTAAGGGCAATTTAGAGTCATTAGCTTTTTATTAAAACTTTTACATAATTAATCATAATATTAGAGTCCTGTCCACCCTAGAACGGGCTAGTCCCAGTTGGGTGACAGAATCAAATAAGCAAAAGGTTAAGGTTTCACCATTCGGTTCCTGTTATTTTAGTAAACAAAATTGATGTTTTATAGTAACTAATTCTTAAATAAATAAATTTAAAAATTAAACTACTATTTTTACATCTCAATTCAATATTATTTTATATTTATATCTCTATTATTTGTCATTTGTATTTATATCTCTGTTATTTTTGTAAGAAAATCAATGTTTTAGATTTTAATTCTTAAATAAATAAATAAAAATTATGACGACATTTTATTAATAACGAATTTACAAAAGTAATACAATCTACATAATAACTTCCTAGCGACCTTCGCCACTGGCTGCCGATTCCGACATGGAGATCTGTCGCCAATGTGGTTTCTTTTAATCGGCCAATCAATCTTTCGTTGCTGCTCGTTGGGTCGCGTGGTATGGGAACACTTGTGTTTGGCATCGTCTCCTTCCCGTTTTCCTTGACTCTTCGCGCAAGTCTTACGTAGTCGGCTTGTTTTGGCGTCTTCTATTTGCGTCCGCCTTGAATTCGCGCACCTCATATATTTTTCGAGGCAACGGTCTCTACTACTCGCAGATATCCGCAACAATATACATGTTTTTCAATAGGCATTCTGGAGAGCGATCGATCATATAATTTTAGCCGAGTGGCCGCCTTGTGTCCTTAATATTTTTAAATGTCCTATTTTTAATTTAAACGACCAAACTCGACCATTTTCGTTTTCTTATTCACTCATCGACAAATCCAATTTTAGAAATAATTTAAATGAAAGGACACGGGTCTGTCTAAAGATTGATAAATGCAAAGACGGGTCCATCGAGGCGGATGAGCGGGCATAAATCTGGTAGCGAAGTCGCTTTTGGGCGGGTGGCTCTGGCGGCGGTCGGTAGGGCGGCGTGGCGCCTTCTAGGGCGGCCCGGCTTTAAATCTCCCGGCGGCGCGGCGTCTGTCCCGTATCCGCCCGCCCATATTTTATGCACTTCGCTCTAGACAATTAAATTAATGTATTTCGACTTATTGCTGACGGCATCGCGTCTCGAGAAGGACACTGAAATCGCAATATCTGTAAATGTCACACTAAGGAGTATACATTGACGCGTATTTAATTGTATTAAATTGACGCCAATAGTTTTGGCGCAATTCGTCAACTAGTTTAGCTGTTGCAAAAAGCTTTTTTTAGAATAGGTTACCGTAAACAGATTGCTTCACGAAGAAATGAAAGACACGCTTGCACATGGAAATTAGAGCTCTACATTCCTTAAACGCATCCTTATTACCTCAAGGCTATTTTTCTCTATTTACTATCATTGAAATTTGATTTTTATTGCGTTTTATTATTATTCCTTTCCAGCCATTATAGGTATATTGTTTGTTTTCTGCCTAAATTTATTGTTTTTATTTCTGCAGAATGTGAATGTTTGAATTTCTTTTATAAATTTAATTTAATAGTTTATCTTATTTTTACCGCATAACATGTTGTTGCATTAGGTTAAGGTTAGCTGTAAGATATTGCTTTTAGGCAATATGTTCGCCTTTTTGATAAAGCAATAGAGCGTTTTTTTATTATTATTATTATTCCTGTTATTATTTTAATAATATGTTTACTGGTTATATTTTGATTTCTCTATTACTTCTTCCTTATTTTGGTCAACGTAATGATGAAGTATTATATATCATTAAAATAACTCTTGAAATACATACTACTTATTTATTGGTGCTACTGGATTTATTTCATTTCATTTTTTTTCTTTTTCTCAATACGAAACTTATGTGGCCACCCACATAGGTGGATAGATTTGAAGCTAATGATGATCGCGTGTACTATGCGTGGCTGACTGTCGCTAGAAGATAATTGTAGAGAGCGCGTACTTGTAGATGAGCGGGTAACGGCCGCTTAGAGGATGATGAAATATCGATCGAATGTACTGCTTTTTATATGATTGCATGATGCAATACTCACTGAGTGGGGGAGAATAAGTGTGTCAATTCGTATCGATCAGAAGAAATGGCATTAGTCATCGGCTGGGCGTGCGATAAATGCCGAATTTAGTTGGAATTTAATTGCAGTTAGCTCGTGTATATTTGAGCGTATTTGCGGTTTCGATTCTAGAGAAATTACTTCTTTTGTTGTGGGTATGTTGGGCGAAGTCTCCAACAACTCTGAAACCGTACGAGACATCGAAATCCTTATTTAAAAAATCCCCCTACTGATCCCTACTTTATTGGCTAATAAAAATATATGTATTTAGAAAAAATCAGAACCCAGACAAAATTTTGACTCAATCAGTATGTGTAGGTACTTATTGAGTAGCCCTTGGATTTTTTAAATACTGGCGTCCATTATATACTCGTATTTCAATCCTAATTCTTGCGACCCTGATACTGTGTCCCCCTGCTTGTCCCCATATTTCTTTGAATAGCAACTGCTAAATCTATACATTTTGCGTGCGACACCATTTCCAGACCGGATTCTTTCGAATCTTTGTCATATTGCACCATTGCGACACTATGCAGTCACGTCACGTCGCATGACGTGCAGTCGTGAGACGTGATCTCCAAACCGTGCCTCAAGATCGTTCAAGATGATCGATCTATTATGGAACACTGAAGTAAAATTTTGTCCGACCTTATAAAACCTTAAGTAGTTGCCAACTTTCGCGATGCATGTGTGTACACGATCATAAAAAAGAGTCGTCGTATACTCACCAGATATTTTGCCATACAAAAGTCCAATGCCTCCAAACGCATCCAATTGCCTAGATGAGTATTATTTGTAGTTGGCAGCCTAACCTTTGGCTCCTGCCGGTCGTTATTATTTGTCGTTTGTATAATTATTATACTTGGTAGTTTATGAAAATAGCACCAAATTTAAATAAGAAAACTTCGATTTTTATTTTATTTTTTCCAATGTGACGCGTTACAGTAGTAACGCAATAATCCCATCGAAGGCTATCCGCTCTCGATAGCGGATAATATACAGCACGTCGTAAACGAGGCAATTTATATGAAGCATGCTGAAGTGACTTTATTTTCAGTTGTTTATATAGATGCGAATGGTCTCTTTGTTCTAGAGCGGCACGCGAAGCCCGGTCACGTACCTAATTTGTATCATAAATTGGCGCGTTTCGCGCAATATTGTTGCCTGTTATATGAAATATCGCTTTATACCTCGCGCGCGAAAAATAGAGGCGATCTAGTGGGGGGATTGAATTGATACTTCGCCAAATTATTTGTTGTTATCTCGTCACACTTAAGGTACGGTCTGGAGATGAGGTCTTAAGACTGAAGGTCCTGAGACGTGACATAAACGCATAATATCGCACTGGCGCAGCCGCAAGGATTTGCAGACATCATCACGCGACGTCAGAATGGCGCGGGCCTGTCGCGGGCGTGGCGCTGGCGTGGCGCGGCTCTGGCTGAGAACAAGCGGGGCCACAAAGCCGCGGTGGCAAAGCAATTTATTGTTTTACGGTGTCGCGTTTCGCGCGGCACTCGGCGAGTTATTAATGCCCGACTTGAGGGGACGTCGCGCCGCGCCGCAGACGGGATTCCTTTGTCCGACGACAACGCAGCGCTGTTCACAGCCAGTGCATTAACACCGCCGACCCCCGCTTTCGTCACAGCCCTCTTCGCTCAAATTAATGATACCGCATTGCCGGAACACGATTTTACACGAATCTAATTGCCACGATTGAAATAGCAGAAAACATAGCATATAAAATGTAACACTAGAAGATTTTTAAACTTGCAAGCTATATTGCGAGCTGACTAATACGAGCTCAATTTACTGATGTCGTTCGCGAGCGAAAAGAGCTTAGTGGCTATAAAAGAGTGACCTACCAGCAGATGCGGAATACTTTAAACATTGGTATCAATGAAGTTCAATAGTCAATAGTCGATAGTAATTTATTCATCCCAAAATTGTATAATATCCAAATTATATAATGAACAAAAAAAAATAATTCAATCAAGTAAGAGATTAAAAATCGAAATATGTCTAACAAAAAATAATTAAACAAAATAGTATGTTATAGAAATAATCAATAATAATCAAATAAACTAGTCAAATCTCAAAAGAACAGAACACCAAATATTTAAAAAAAATGGATATCATAATCCGGAAAAATAATATATGCCACACAATAACTAACTATTGAGATATTCACAAATGAGAATTAAATCAAAACAAGTAGGTAGCTAATTATTAACAATAAAGTGTAGTCAAAATTTCTACAATAAAACTCCCCCACGCTTTCAATGATGTTAGATGAATTGTTCGAAGTAACGTGAATAAACGCAAAAAACTAAAAAAGTTTGGTAAACGAAAACAATATGAGAGAGACAGGATGAACATCTACCTCCAAATACAAACTGCTTATATAAAAACAGTGATGTTATACGCAGCCAATTGATGACTTATATTTAATGTTTAAAAAAAAAAATAAAAAATGATAATATTATATTAATTAATTAAATTCACAAGTATATGTGCACAATTAAGAAACCTTTTTAGGCTACTTAACTTAATTTAGTGGTCAATTTAGTTATATATTAATCTATATATTTATTTATTTAACTTATCTATAAACTTAAATATGTTCTTTTTCTTTATTTAATATTAGTTCTTTATCTATATACACATTTATATAATTATAATAACCTTAAAGTTTATAAGAATGAATGAGCGATCGGAATGAATGAGAAAAAAAAAAAAAAAAAAGAAAAAAAGTAAGAAAGTGAAGTCACTATGATTAAAGTCTTAAATACTATCACCCCAGAACAGATATACAATCTAGTGGGGGGATAAAATCCACACAAATGCAATCTTATCTGCTTCGCAAAAATCAATTGTATTGTTTTTGGATAATTTTATAAAATAAAAAATAAAAATAAATAAAATTATGTTACCGATTATTTTTGCACAATTTCATTATGTAATATTTTATTTAACTTTGTTACCTATATGTATTATACATTTAAGTAATAAACTAAATTTTATTTTACTTTTTTAATTTATTTAATAAACAACTCAATATAGTAAATGGCCAAATCATTGAGATGTAATACAAACAAAATCTGAAGAAATGAGAGCACTGCGCAGCATGCTCAGGGAATATCAGTTTATATTCAGGACCTCAAGCAGAGAATATTTAGTAAAAAGTCCGTATACTCACATTATTCATTTAATTTATGCCAGACAGTGCCTAACAGAAACTGCAACTAAAGCTGACATTCAGTCTCACCATACCCGTGGCAGCTCCCTTTTCTGCACACCCCGATTAAGACTGGCTAAAGCCCAGAACATCTACGAGAATCTAGTATTTATGCCTTAGCATAAAATTGTATAATCTCCCCCTACTATTATTAAAACGCTGGAGAACGTAAAATAAAAAAATAAATAAATAAGGAGATGGTGATAAGCCACCCTTTCTATGATCTGACCGAATTTGAAGTCCATGTCCCTTCAGAAATTGCACCAATTTAAATAATAGTTTTATTTAAGTATTCACGAGTTCATGGTATGCATATATTGATTTCATAATATATTTTACGATGCAAGAGTAATTGAAAACATCATATATAAAAGTAGCTACCTATTCATTTTTTCATATTTTTTTTTATATTTAGATAATAATATTTTATTTTTTTTTATTTTTTAAGTTATTTTTAATATTTAAATGACCTGATTCTAACAATTCACTATTATAATAATTATTTTATTCATTTATGAAACTGAACTCAGATTTTTCTATTTGTCTTTAAAATTAGTATATATATATATCCTTCTAGCCGTGTTCGGCCATAGCGACTGCATTGTAGATTCTAGTGACTTCTTTAGTCTTCTCAGAGTCCATTGTTCGGAAGCAGTCAAGTGCGCAGGCTATATTATAGTGCACAGGTGGGCGCGCGACCACGGGTGCACTCTCTCTTCCTCCCTCTTCTGAACCCGATGGAACGGAGACCGTTACGACCAGAGAAAAGTTTGGATGCAGATAAAATAAAATAAATTAATTAATCGCCAACACAGCAATGGCTGTCATTGTTAAATTTGTACTCAATATTGCAGAGCTATTTTTTTTTCGGATTTAGTTCGTTTGTCCACACTGTCATTTATGAAATTGGTAGTTATGGCTTGTGGCGATGTTTAAGGTTTTTCTGGAGCTATTGTAGAGATGACCGGTGACTTATTGGTAGTGGTTGTAGTAGGCGGTGATGTAGAAGATGCATTATTGGATTTATCCTCATGGGGCTGTGTTGAATACAGCATACAGTCTCTTGTTCCGACATTATTCAAAATTGTGATAGTTTCCCTTTTGGCAAATCCCCGTCAGTTTTTGGACAATTTTCCGGCGGTAGACATACTCCTAAAACGCCATTTATTTCACATGACTCTTCACGGCAGTGTATATGCCAGGTCCCTTGGCACTTCCGAAAGGGCTCTTTCCAATATTGGTAACGGCAATTATGTTGAAGAGGCATTGGTTGTCAGCTATCGTCACTTGCAGAGGTCCACCACTATCGCCTCCACAAGAGTCTCGTCCTCCGTCTAAGCTTCCAGCGCACAATTGATCGTCCGTTATACCTTGCGGCAATCTCTTTCTGAGAGTCTTTGTATATAGTCTTCGACAGGTCGGCTGGTCAATCAAATCCACCTTCAGTAAGTCGTCCGATGTATCTTCAGCAAAGTCGATCTGCCCCCAGCCAGTAACGACAGCTCGCTTGTTGTCGATGGTCGACTTTGTCCATATATAGACATGCTGGTTAAATATTTAAAGTGAACAGCTCAGACCGATAAGATCCTTCGGCGTTAACCGCGAGTGAATCCAGACTGTAGAATTGCACTATATTGACTAAATTTATTATTTCATTATTATTTAGAGGTGAGAAAATTTTAAAATATGTTGACAAATTTTAAAATTAATAAGACACTATTATCATGCAAAAAGCTAGTAATAACTATATATTACCTACAATACTTTCTATATTACTACCTTATAGTATATTGTTAGACAACAAAGAACGATAAATTCGCCAGTTGGATACGAATGTAATTAACGTTAACAAAACAAAATATTACAAATACATGCTTTCAGTATGTGTACGTAACTTATTTACACTGAATAAGAACTGAAACTGAACAAATATTTCATACCATAATATTATTTAAATGTATTACCACTAAACAATATCATTTATTGGAGTACCGCAAAATTTATATGGACTTTACCATTTTACTTACCATTCCAACAACAAGTTAAATTTAGTCATAAGAATACAAATAATAGTATCTAATATTAGCCATAGTTACATGCAACGACCTTATAGCTGTTTGGTCTATGGAATTGAATTTCGACATTACGTCAATTCACTATGAAACAATAGTATATTTTAAGACGAAGTTAATATTAGCTTGGCCTTTTAAAACCAAGTAAATATAATTATTGTATTCGACAATCTTATTTGTTTTAAACCTAATTCTAAAACTAATATATAAAAAAATATAATTATTTTATATAACTTTGTAGATTGTCATATATTTTAATTTTAATTTAGTTTGTTTAATTTTATTGATGTTTTTTTTAATTTTAGCTTTAATTTTTAAATTGTATTCACGTATTAGATAAGACTTGCCCTCTCGTCTCAAAATAAGTTACCGATGTTAGTACCACCCCAACATAGGTTCATACCTAGTGAGGTGGTAAACCGATATGTCAAAAGATGAATTTTCTTTTCTAAGCTAGGTATTATATGTACACTTATTATAAAATGTTTTTTGTGTTAGGATAAAGATTTTCTTTTTGTAAATTGTAACATAAATTATGGAAATAAATAAATAAAATTAATTAAATAGATTATGACAGAAATTCGTGAACATTGCAATTATGTATAATAAGTTTAAATTGACACATGAGAGTGAGATTAAAATGTATACAGACCTGCGCAAATGTGGTCAGCTGATTTATATGCCGTACCTTTCATATGCCGCGTCTGACGCATTGCGTCTGTGAGTACACGGTGGCCAAGGCGTGGCCTCATATACGTCTCTCTCACTCTTTCCCATACATTTTTACACGTCACAGTGGGGCCGACTCGTTTCTACATTAGCAATGTGGCGAAGCGTTGACCGACGTGTAGAGCAGGCATTCTTTCTATCGCTCACCTCACGATAGACAGAACGATCAATATGGTTAGAACTTCCTGAGGTGTCGTGTTCGCCCATTGTAGTCGACAGCTCTAGTTGCATGAATTCATTTCATACAAATATTTGACATATGCACTTATATACGACTTCTTTTATAGGTGGCTGCTGCACAAATTGCTTATTCTTTTTACGGCGTGTCATCAACGTCAAGGTAGTAAACGCGGCCGCCCGAACGCCACTAAACTTTCCTCAAAAACGCTCCGTCAGGCGAGTTGAGACTCATAAAAAGATTATGATATTATAATATTATATAAATAATATTATATTATTATTACGTGCGCTAAACTAGAACATCTCATTTTCTAACGCAGTGGTTCCCAATATCATTTCTTTCATCACCTTATTAAATATCCCGGGAAGCCGTGGTAGAACTGCTCTAGCGCCGCAGGCAAATATTTTTTAACACGCTTTTATTAGGTCGACCTGTATGTAACTAAGTAATGGAATCTAAGGTAACTAATTTAACCATCTTCCAAGGATCGTAGCGTCATGAAAATTGGCCGCTGTATGTAGTTCTGATGACAATACAATAATATGGTACTGTCGAACTGATCTGATGATGGAGTCGGAAGATATGAACTGGAACTTCATGATGGAATATCGTAGCATAGCTGTGTTTGGACTTGTTAGAAAAGTCTTGGAATGAACTTTGACCACGATTAGGTTTCAAGGTCTGATGATGAAGCCGGAAGATAGGCACTGGCATTCCATGATGGAATATCGTATCATAGCCGTGTTTGGACTTGTTAGAAAGGTCTTGTAATGAACTTTGGCCACGATTAAGTTTCAAGGTCTGATGATGAAGCCGGATTTTTTGGTTTTTACGTGCATTTATAAAAGCGTGTTTTTAGTGTTTTTTTTAAACTAATTATTTATTATAGCATTTATCACGGTATTTTGCACTTTCTTCTGAATGCACAGTATAGAGACTGACGTGAATACTTTATAAATGAATTCATAAAGTTTCAAATTGTTTCGAAACAATTCACAATAATTCAAAATTCACAATTTCATTGCGTTGCGTCCCATATTAAGAGGAATTTCGCCAACTGCTTATCGACTTTATTTATAAAATGGCTATTCAGATGAATTAAGTCCCTGGCTACTTGCCGGGAAAGTCTTGGGGTGACGCAATTGTTTTTTATGAGATGTCATTGAATTCAGAATTAAAATTACAAGAACGGGTGGCCTTCGAATTCGAATTTCGAAAGATCCACTCATCGCAAGCTCCGCCGTTTTTAAGAGCCTTACTATTTATATAACGAATGGCGGATTTCAAATTTTATTTGTTTCGTTTGTATATGACATATTTCAACCAAAATTTCACGGTGGGATTTCAGCCCAACAAGGCCCCCATATCCCAAATTTTACCCCTCTGAGTCCTATAATTTCAGATTCAAGTATGAATAGCACGCCCGCTGGTGGACCGCTATAAAACACAATCTTTTCAACTCTTGCCATGACCAAATGATGCCTGCATACCAAATTTCAGATCAATCGAGTGAAGCGTTTAGGCGCTTTCGTGGAGTAATACACACACACACACAGACACACAGACAACTAGACTTGTAAACTACAACGGGCGAACCTGTTACCTCAGGAAGATTTATAGATATTAGATCGTTCTGTCGTTCTTCTGAGCTGAGCGCAGAAGACTTGGGACGAAAAACTTTTACTGCCTAGTTACGCCTCTATCACTGCCCAGTTACGACAACTACCCGTCAAAGGCCATCGCCTTACGGCGAGGGACCGGGAAAGGTAGACAGCGGGCAGCCTCGCCCCTTGACTACCAGTTTTGTTAGGATGTCTCCATCTGGAATTAACCATCAGGATACCTCCAGCCTTCCGACTACTCACGGGTTCGAAGTCACTTGCGCGATTTCGACCTGCCGTATGATCAGTTTAAATCTATCGCGGACCAAAGGCACATTTTGCACGGCTCTTAATTTAGGATCAAGTAGCCTAATGGTCATTTCAAGAGTGGTTGACGACAGGTCAACATCCACCCCCGCTGCTTAAGAGACAGTATATTTCCATCGTCTCCAGACATCTTCAGCAATTAGTCAGTGTGCACCGAACTGATATGCATCGCCAAACGGTGCGCAAACCGTTTAGTAACGCCGGCGTGGAATCCCACCAGGAGAAACCGGTCCACCAGCCATGGGTTGAATAGTGAGTTGAGCCGATCTAAGAACAAAATGGATCTTACGACCCAAGCTGCACGAAACCATTCGCTACCAGACATACAGACAGACTTCGGTCTGGAAATGGTCCTAATCGTGTCGGGGGGGGGGGGGGGGGGCAAAATATATGTTTCCATCTTCTCCGAAAAAATGTTGACGTACACAATTCTTTCTCTTGTGGTCGGTTGGTGTGCCGGAAAATTAAATTTGAATATTCCAGCTTTTAATAGTGCCTCGTGCGCCACACGTTGCAATCACCCGTGCGTGGTCATCATCGCCAAAAATATTTTCATGCTTTCATTCTATTATTTAATGTTTTCCCCTGAAACAGTAAATATTTTGGTGGTTTATTTCATTTCATTTTTCTTTATTGGCAATTACAAAACAGATAAAAAACATGTCTTTAATGAACAGAACTAACACAAGCCAAATTAAGTAACCACAATATTTAAACAATGACGAATTAGAGACAAAAGGTTTATAAACTTATACCTATTTTTATGGGAATGATAGCGATGGAATATAGATGAGGGTGTGCATATGTGCTTGCATTAGGATACACATATAAGTAATGTGTTCAATTGTGCGACCGAGCATACGCTTATAAAAAAAGGAAATGTTTTTTTTTATTTGTGCTTGAATTTAACTGAGTTTCACGAGTATGGTATCGCCTTAGAGATTGTGTTTTTCAAATTAGCTAAGGTAGAATATATCGATGTATTTAATGTGTCGTTAAAAGTATGCGGTAAGCGAAATAATACCGAATTCATTAAATGGAAGGTTTTGTATCTTGGCAAGTGTTACCTAACGAGCGTCTATCAACCTTCTATCGTCTCTTCTAACCTTCTAGCGTCTATCGAATAACCGTTTATCAACCTTCTACTATCAACCCACTGGTTGACCCAGTGTCCTACCCAGGTTCGCACCCCATGCGTGGAGGCCATCGGATGGGTGTTGACCCGTGAGTCTGACCGACCCTGAACACATGGGTCATCTTGGCCACCTCATCATGGGCCCGTTAGCTCCGTGACTAACAGTCGGGAGAGTTTGGAAACAGTACTGTTTCCTATAGAGCGGGGGTGATTGCGGACCTTACGGCGACTGCTCTTGAAACGACCATCGGCTACCCGATCCTGGGTGAACAGCCGGGCAAAGAATGCCGTGGTCCGCGATAGATTCGGTTTACACCGTTTCACCGTCTCGTAAGGGAGAGGACCGCGCAAGTGACCTCGAACTCGTAACCAATCGAGAGATCGGAGTAATCTGGTCGGAATTGGAAGTAAGGGCGTGAGTGTAAGCCTTCTAGATAACATACCTGGCTATCTCGCGGATAAGGCGTTGGCCTCTTACGGGCATGTGGCGGAGCTTGACGGTGGACTGTTTTGTCCAAGTCTTCTGCGCTCACTTCACGCGAGTTAAAACTTCCTGAGGTGACGGGTTCGCACGTTGTAGTTTATAACTCTATTTGTAGAAGGCTAACGAACGGTTTAGTTCAGTTCGGGCCATAAGATAAACTTTGCTTCTATTCAGTAGCCCCTTTGAGTAAAGGACTATTCCGGTAAGGACTCTCGCTTCCCAGGCCTCACAGCTGGCGGATCGGTTTCCCTGGAGGATTGCCTTCCGACGCTACTGGACGGTTTGCGCACCGTGCGGCGTCAGACAATCGATCTGACTAATTACTGAAGGAGTGTGGAGACTATAGAAATATACTGTCTTATAAGTAGCGGAGATGAATGTTGACCTGTCGTCCTCCACTCTTGAAATTACAATTGACGAGCAAAAGATGCCATGGTGCGCGATAGATTCAAACTGAATCACCGCTAAAAATACGACAGGTGGAGCACCGCGTAAGTGACCTCGAGCCCGTAACCAGTCGGGAGGACGAAGATATATTGACGGTTAAATACAGACGAAGATATCCTTTCCAGTGCCTCGCCATAAGGTGTTGCTAGACTGCCTCTGGTGGGCATGTTGTCTTTGCTAGACTGCAGGTTTGTTCTCGTTCCCAACACTACGTTCACCTCGTGGGAGACAGTACAATCATTGCCTATCGTTAAAACTTCCTGGGGTGATAGGTCGCCCGTTGTAGTTGACACCTCCAACTGTAAAAGGCTACAGAATAAAGATAATGGTTCTCGTGTAGTTAAGTCACTAAGACTCGCTCGATAACTTTGGTCAGCTCAACTCACGGTTGAGCCCCTATCTGGTACCCACTTCGTAGAAGTTTGAACCTGGTAAGGACTCTGTTTCCCTTGCCACGCCAGCTGGATTAGTTAATCCGGTGATGTCCTTTGGGCGCTGTTGGTCGATTCTGTTTGACTGTGCACTCTGGCTAATAATCGGAAGGGTCTAGAAATATTCGTATACGTTTCCTAAAAAGCGGGGACGTTTGTTGACCTGGTCTGATCAGCTGCTATTGAAACGACTCGTTGGCTGTTCGATTCCGAGTGAATAGATGGATAAAGGACGCTACGGTCCGCGATAAATTTGAACCGGATTACCGCTTACATATGTTAGAGGCCGCTCAAGCGACCTCGGTTCCTTGACCAGACGGGAGGACAGAGAAAACCTGCCAAATCTGCTAGTGAGGGCTCGAGCTTCCGACTGTGTCCATTTCTCAGGGAGCTAATGGGCCCATGATGAGGTGGCCACGATGACCCATGTGTTCAGGGTCGGTCACACTCACGGGTCAACACCCATCCGATGGCATCCACGCATGGGGTGCGAACCTGGGTAGGACACTGGGTCAACCAGTCTCCCCTGGGAATCAAACCTCTGGCGCTCCTGGACGGTCTGCGCACCGAGCGGCGCAAGCCAATCGACTGTGCTCTCCGACTAATAGGCGGGGGAGTCTGGGAAATGTATTGTTTCCTATAGAGCGGGGGTGGTTGCCTACCTTACGGCGACTGCTCTTGAAATGACCATTGGCCATCCGATCCCGGTTCAGAGTCGGGCAAAGGACGCCTTGGTCCGCGATAGATTCGGCGCACACCGTTTCACCGCTTCGTAAGGGAGAGGACCGCGCAAGCGACCTCGAACTCGGAACCAATCGAGAGACCGTAGAAATCTGGTCACAATTGGAAGCAAGGGCGCGAGGGTCGGCCCGCCAGGTAACATTACTGGCTGTCTCGCGGTAAAGGCGTTGGCTTCTTGCGGGTTGTGACGTAGCTGGACGTTGGATTGTTCTGTCCAAAGTCTTCTACGTTCACTGCAGGGCGACAGAACGAAAAATCGTTAAAACGTCCTGTGGTGACGGGCTCGCCCGTTGTAGTTGACACCGCAAGTTGTGTCCATTTCTCAGTGCCACGCGGTTACCACCCCTCACTAGACTCCAAATTGTTCGGTGTGAGGTGGTGGTATCAAGTTCAACTTACGAGTTATCCCGTATTGAAAGGCGGTTTTGAAGAATTAGAAGGTATTTATTGATATTGCCAGTTACAACGCTTACCGAATAGGTTTATCGAGACGCGCGCGTCTCGATAAACCTATTCGGTTTCTTATAATACGTTTGTTGTCACGGGATTAACACGAGTTTTTAGTAGTTCTTAGTTTATTTTAGTCTTTTTTTCTCTCAGTGCGAGGGTTGCGCGACGGAGGTTATACGGGAATAGTGGATGAAGGATTCTTTCCCAGTCACGAGGACTGGTAAAGGTAAGGAAAGGAAACCAAGGAGCCGGACCCGTTGACCTAACTCGTGAGAGAGAGTGCCGGGTATGCCGTCGCAACTTTGGGGTAAGGTGATCACTCGGGGAATGATACTTTGGTTGCTTTTTCGCCGGTTTATATAGGCCAGTAAATGATGCAATCCGAAATATTCCGAGTAAAAGTATTGTTTCATCGTGCTGATTCATCGCTTACGGGTTTAAATAATAGCTGAATTGTGTCAGTGGATTTCACTGGAAATCAATTTATTTATTTATTTATTTTATTTATTTATTTATTTAATTTGACAATTCATTTACAAGTGCACAAGTATCACTAGTAATCATATCAATAAAAAATATATATATAATTAAAATTAAAATTAAAATTAAACACGGCCGATATGAGCATTAGCATTTAAGTACTGCTGCTGCCCAACTAAGTGCCAGGACTTATTCCAGGGCAGCTAGCTCTCTGGTTTTTATATCACATATATTCGGCAATGAATAAAAAAAAATAAAAAGGAAAAGAAATATATATATTCCCGTCACCATTACAAATTATAGCTAATAATCACTAACTAATGATCACAATAGGAAATAAAACACAAAAATAAATAATCGTGTTAATAAAATAAAAATAAAATAAAATGTCAAATGATATCAAACAATAGTCACCAAAATTTATGAATAAGTAATAGTAATAAATAAAAATAAAAAGAAAATAATAATAATAATAAGAAATGTCAGGGATAATTGTCTCGGTATATTAATTTGTGGATATTTTGCCGGGCGTCATATTCTAGCCAGGAATCAATTTTGGCTTTAAAAGAAGAAGAAGACTTCGGCATATACATTTTTAAATCTTCATCTAGCATATTAAAGATCCTGGGGGCTATGTTGATCGCATGTAATGGTGTTTAAGGGCCATTACAACCCCATGGTTTAAGGAACGATCAATATCGTTATACCTTCCTGGGGTGGCGGATTCGCCTGTTGTAGATGACAACTCCATAGTGTAGAAGGTTACACGCTTCTCATACGTGGTGAGACCTATCGGACTTGTTAAATGAGTAGCAATAAAAAGCGGTTCTGAACACCTCAATCATTCTATCATGGACATCACAATGAATCGACCAGTAATGTTGCCAAATTATCGAACTCTGTGAATATAATATAGAATGTGATATAATATCGAATATACGAGAAGAAAACGAGCTTTATGAGACCGAAGCTGACGTATGGTCTACATGACATCAGCAGAAAACCGAGCATTGTGTAGGCTTAAGTAACGAATGCTTCGTTGTGTCGTTCGTAAAGAAATTTATCGTCGAGCAGTATCCCGAATAGAGGACGTGGTCAGTATTACATTGTCACCGATGGAATATGTGTAGGGTAGCTTTTGCTGGCTTTAGTAACAATTGTCGGTCGTAACGAAATTTATTGTCAAGCAGTATGCCTGAATCGCGAATAAAGCGTCCTCTATCCGCGATTCGCATTTTCAACTATGCAATATTCATACAGTGCAATGCGGTTGCTCCAAGAGAATAAAATTACATTGCATTTTCCTCGTTTAAGTTTCATTTATTAGTGTCGCAGTATTTTTTTTAAGCGATTGAGGTATCGCTGAATACTCTCACAGTCACCAGTGCTTTTTATCTGAGAAAATATTTTTTAATCAGCGTACAGTACGTACTGCCAAGTGGATCCACTGTAGTATCCCCGAGGAGATGTTAATTTATAAATAACAATTAGATATGTACATAGGAACTTTTTGGTTTTATTATCTGGTAACATTTACTATTTTATTCAGCATATAATATAAAATCGAAGACTACCGCGGTTGTTTGACATGATAAATAGGATAGAAAACGAATTTAACGCGAGAAATTTGTAGCACCTGACGTTTCGGTGACGTTGCAGCCGCCGTTGTCCCGAGTCTACTCTGGATTTCACGCGGTAAATTCGTTTTCTATCTTATTTATTCAGTTTGTTGTGTAAAATATATTTTCGTTATTAAATAAAGTTTTTCCTATTTATCTCGTATTTAAAATACCTACCAAATAGCAATAGCTTTTGATTAACCCTTATTTTCGAGTAAAATTTAAAATTTCGAGGTTGCACGATCTCCACGTTTGAGATCATAAAAAATAAAAATATTAATTTCTTTATTAAGTCAAGCTCTGTACGCGTGTGTGTGTGTGTGTGTGCATGTATGCTGTGTGTGTGGGGGGGAGGGGTGGGTGTGTGGGTAGGTGTATATGTGTTTGTGGAGATGGGGGGGAGGGGAAGGATGGGTACAGACCCACCGTGTCTCAAAGACTACAAGGCCAATTAAAACCAAATCACACCCTCATAGCTCATTCTAATGCCGAGATTTACGAAGCTGATGATTAATGTCCAACATTTAATTTCAAAATGAGAGATAATATAAAATTATATATAACGACTTATTTAAAAATTACGTTATAGACGAATTATATAAAAATCTATATATTTGTTAATACTTGTCCTATAAAATAAATAAATTTGATTTAGAAGTCTGAGGAATTCACTACCTAGAACAACTGTTGCTTACATCACTTTTAAAAATCTTCAACGAGTTTTAAAATTTAAAATGTTATATTTTTAAAATTGTATACTTCATAAATCCGCTATTATTAATGCTAGAATGGGGAAATGTGGTTTAGAATATTTTATTTATTTATTAATTTAGGATTTCATCACTATAAATCATTGAATTTGCTTACAAAAATAACTGAAACCGAATGGCAAAACCCTAAACGTATGCTCAATTGATGCTATCACCCAACTGGTACAACCCCATTCTAGGGTGGACATGGCTCTAGTATTACAAATAATTATTTAAAAGTTTTAGTAGAATACTCATAAAACAAAATTTCCTTAAAATGAGGTCAGCAAAAACAAACAAAACTCGCAATTCCATTATAATATCGGAATTAAATGGAACATAATATTCCGTTAAATATAGTGTGACAAATAGAATACACTTACAACTAAAATAAAGAGAAAAATAAAGTTATAAAAAAGAAATGAGAGAAAAGTCATTAGGAAATTATAGTCATTAATATTCAATATATGGTAAGTATTATAAAATGATATATTATAATCTTAATCCTGTTATTAAGATTACATCAATTTTGTAATTTATTTAATACTACCGTTAGTGGATTACGAGTGTGAGGGACCACCCCTCACAAGACTCCAAATTATTCGATGTGAGGTGGTGGTGTCAATTTACGAGTTATCTCCGAGGCGGTTTTGATGAAGCAGAAGATGTTTATTGATTGAATCGATTGAATATTGCCAGTTATAACGCTTGCCGAATTAACGAGTGCCCGGATTACTTTATCGAGACGCGAGGGTTGCGCGACGGAGGTTACGTAGGAAAGTGGATGCGGATTGTATGTGTTCTCCTAGTATCTTGTACTGGGCACGCCTCGAGTCTGTGGGATTACAGACTGATGCTTCGAGACTCAGGGAGAATGAGGAAAGGAAACCAAGGAGCCGGATCCGTTGAGCGACCGCGTAGAGGGGTACCGGATATGCCGTCGCAACCTTGGGGGAAGGTGATCAATCGGGGACTGATAATTTGGTTGCTTTTTGGCCGGTTTATATAGGCCGGGCAATGATGCAATTTGAAATATTCTGAGTAAAAGTATTGTTTCATCGTGCTGATTCATAGCTGCACGAGTCAAAATAATAGCTGAATCGTGTCAGTGGATTTCACTGGAAATCGATGCATTTGTTGATCGCATGTAGTGGACTTAAGGTCCGTTACATGAGTTTAATAATCGATCTGTTAGAATAATGAGTAAGAATAAGAAGAATTTTAGATTTGAATATGAAAATCACAGTTATTATAGTCGGTAAAAAATCAGTTAAATCAAAGAGAAAAAAACAGGACATTTTCAACATTGAACGCAAATATATTATCGCTCTTATTATAGCCAATACTTAAAACAGCGATCATTGTATATCCCTTCATCTAGGCGATTTTTTTAGAAGTTGTTAATACCGTGTATTAAACATATTTTCATTGTGATGATAAAATCGGCGGTAGTGATAGATAACGGGAACGGATGGGATGGGATAGGAGAGTAGTGTATCAATTCCGGTCGGGTGGGCGGACGAAGTAAAGCGCTGCTGGAGGCTGGCGGCGTGACGCGATGCGACACATAAGCGGGCTCCGGCGCGAGGATTCGCTGACCAGTGACCCGTTTCTGGAATAATCGATTACCTTGACTATTCGCCCGGAGAGCAGGCGAGGTCGCGCCGACAAATTTAGACGCGACCAGATTGGGAAAGTTTAGGTGAAGTGGACCGAGCGTACTGCGCCGTTGGCGCTTTTCATTACCTAACGCCAGAGGTCACATTTGAGGAGAAAAATGAGAATCCGTTCAATCGAAATATTCCACACGAGCTACACTGACTAGAAAATGTGAAATTATTAGATCCTTTCATTTGTAATTGCTGTTTTTTCACGCTGGCCATTTTGAACTTGGATAACTTGGGTTTGAGTTGGAATTTCAAATTAAAATAAATTTTAAATCAAGGCCATGTTATTCTTTTTCTTTCATGTTATTAAGGGTCAGGTATTTATGTATATTTCCGTAGTTTAATTTGGCTCAAATATTTTATATAGGATAGAAACGAATTTACCGCATGAAATTTGTAACATCCGACGTTTCGGTGACTTTGCAGCCGCCGTTGTCCAGTCTACCCTGGACAACGGCGGCTGCAACGTCACCGAAACGTCGGGTGCTACAAATATCACGCTGTAAATTCGTTTCTATCCTATTTATAATATCAGACAACCGCGATAGTCTTCGATCAAATATTTTCGGTTATGCAACCATGGTAAAGTTGAAAATTTGAATTATTTTCAAATATGAGATCCTGTGCCGGAGTTTTCTAATACAGCTTGTTGCAGTCTGGCTATACAGTTACCGTAAATGTGTACTGTTAAGAACTGCAAAGAATAATGGAAAAGCTCGTGATTAAATAACCGAGCCTGGTCAATCGTCTGTGAGAGTGGCCACCCTTCACTTGACTCCAATTGATTGTGAGCGAAGGGTGGTTCTCATCAAGAAGTTTTCTCCGTTATTGAAAGTCGTGGATGTTGAAGTTGAAGTATTTATTCAGAAGGTCTGTAGTAGGTTGCCAGTTAGTAACGCCTTGATTGATATTTCGCCGTTGTGTATGTAGTGTGGGCGCGAGGTGAAGCCGTAGTAGTGTGTCCGAAGCGTGTAGTCGAGGAGCGAGGCTTGACGATCGGTATAGCGAATAATGCAGGTACTGCTTGATAACTAAGTGTAGTCGCGATAACTGCCCAACAGGGGAATGATGTTGATCGATCGAAATGTACTGCGTTTTATATCGTGTGCAGTGATGCAATAGTTGTGAGTGGGATGAGAAATAAGTATGTTAATTCGTATCGATCAGAAGAAATGACATTAGTCATCATTTGACTGTGCATAAAATGCGGAATTTAATTGGGAATCAATTGCAGCTGACTCGTGTATATTCGAGCGTGTTTGCGATTTCGATTCTATAAAAATTACCTTTTTGTTGTGGGTATGTTGGACCGAGTCTCCAACGCGTCCATCGCCACTGCTTCTGCATGACAACGTATAGCTACATATTTCACTGCAAACAGTCTCAAAGTTGCAGGAGTTGCGGCTCGAGACTCTCGGTCACCCACCGTACTTGCCAGACCTTGCTCCAATAGGGTTTCATGTTTTTCAGAATTTAGACAACTTTTTACAAAGGAAAAAAATCAACTTTGAAGAGTCGGTGAAAACGCCTTCAAAGTTTTATTGGTTCCTGTCCAGGAGACTTTAACAGCAGAGGAAATAAGCAACTAGCATTAAAATAACAAATCTGCATAGATAATAGGGGTCAATATTTCTAATAATTAAATATACATTTTTCACATAAAATTTTTGGCCATATATTTATCTTATAGGAAAACAATTTCATCGGTAAGTGAAAAATATGCAACCCAAAACTTGCAACTATTTGGTAGTGAAAAATATGTCACCATGCTGTAGGATTTAATTGATGCCTGGGCCTTGGGGTAATCTTTTCCAAAACTGGAGTTATTTTTTTACGGCGGTTTCCTTTGGTGATCAGAAATTAAATACGCAATAAATTACAAAAGAAACGCGCTTCTTCTATAGACCAAGCGTAAATAACTGTGTTAAGGTATGAGAATCAATCCGTGGGGAGCTATCCCTTATGCTTTTATCTAAATTGTATCTTTCCTACTCATGTTTGTTTTTGTTTTTTTTTTTTTAATCCAATACAATAAAATTGATTTTGCGAAGCAGATTTACATTTGTTTTTATCCCTCCACTAGATTGTATACCTGTTCTGGGGTGATAGTATTTAAGACTTCACTTTAATCATAGTGACTTCACTTTTTTTTCCTTTTTTTTCTCATTCATTCCGATTGCTCATTCATTCTTATAAATTTTAAGGTTAATATAAATATATAAATGTGTATATAAATAAAGAACTAATATTAAATAAAGAAAATGAAAATATTTAAGATTATAGTTTAAGTAAAATAAATTAATATTTAGATTAATATATATATAAATTGACCAATAAATTAAGTAGCCTAAAAAGGTTTCTTTTTATGCACATATAAAATTGTAAATTTAATTAATTGATATAATATTATCAATTTATATTAAACATAATCAACCGAAACTTATTTCTTATCAAGTATCAGGTGACAGATATGGACCGAAGTTTGATCCCTCAAATTATCGGTACCTAATGTTTTAGCCAAAATTTTGGAAAAAATAGTAATTACACAACTCTGTAATCACCGGATCGGTACAACTCTGTTGGACCGAAATCACGTTGTGAAAAATATGTCGTTTTGGTTAGAATATCTCGTATACAAGAAAACCAAAAAAAATATATACCGCTGTATTTAATAATATACTACTATTTATCAAAAAATACAATTTTAATGCCAAGGAAATACTACAAAATACTAAAATATGCTACTTTTGCTATCTCTTGCGAGAAAGCCAGGAAGCTGGGTTGATGGGCCCGGCTTATGAGGTCTCCCGCTAAAGAACAATTGCCCAGCGGAAAACGTGACGGGCGTTGAACTTGGCCTGTCGACTGAATCACAGAATACCGGCCGCCAGTGAACGCCTGACCATGCGTGGAACCCGCTCTTGACATCGTCGTAAATTCGACTTTTTTTTACTCACTCTCTCCTTTTTTATGGAGAAATATTATATTTGAAGTTGTCCACTGAAGATGTATGTAGCTTTACAGCATCTTGCGTGGGAGAAAGTGTGGCCAAGTTGAAACTACTCTTGACTGCAACCTTTGTGAAGAGCGTGTAGCGCAAGTCATTGAGGGTTTGGCTGGATCTTTCTCTACCATACAGTTAAATGAGGATTTTCTCTCCGGCTTCAGCTACGTAAGCAGGTGTCGCAGCTGGATTAGAAAAAACTCCAGATTTCTCATTAAGCTTTACATGCATCTGTAGTATATGAAGCTACTTAAGTTTTCCGTGGTCGAAGAAGCACGAGGCGGAATCACAGGTGCTGAAGTCATGAGTGAAAGTTATGAGCTGACTGTTTGCAGATGTTGAAGTGAAGTAAAAGATATCTCCTTTTTTGCCTCTTCCACACTTCTGAACGTATATGGAACCTTTAGCGGGACATCTGAGACCGATGAGGATCACCAACAAGTCTACGTCCTCTCCTTCAATAACCAAGATCTGAAAATCATAGGCCTTTCTGATACCTGTAGAGATGATAAGTGTGTCAGCATCTTCTTGAAAAATTTGCCTGAAAAACCTCAATGTTGTTGGCTTCGAATTTCGCTTTGAATAGTTGGATGAATCTCAATTTGTTTTTATCATTGAATTTAAAAAAAAATTGGGAAACATTAGGAGTGGGTGTGTCCTCAAATATGTGCCTGTGCTCGGCGATTACATTCAGACCTCTCCGTGCACTTTTTGACAGGCTCTGTTGGGTAACCATCGAACACTACCGTTATGAGGATACTTTCAGTTTCCGTTCTTCCTTTAATAAATAACCAACATAATATTTTACTATTATATTGTTTGTTGTATTATATTATGTATTATAAAATTGAAGACTATCGCGGTTGTTTGACATTATAAATAGGATATAAACGAATTTACCGCGTGAAATTTGTAGCACCCGACGTTTCGGTGAAGTTACAGCCGCCGTTGTCCAGGGTAGACTATCTACCCTGGACAACGGCGGCTGCAACGTCACCGAAACGTCGGGTGCTACAAATTTCACGCGGTAAATTCGTTTATATCCTATTTATAATACTATGTATTTTTATATTATGTTATCAACATATTTTTTTTTTCGAAATGCTGTTACTTAACAATGTCTAGTTTAATATAATGCAAACGCAAATATCGCTAACTTGGTAAATAATGGTTTGTTGACTGGAAGAGATGGTTGACTGGAAGAGTTGGTTAACTGGAAGATATTGTAATGTAGCAATAAGTCCGCCATTGTACCTTATTTTTATTGTACAATTAGGAGATTTTCATTCATTCATTCATTCATTTATTCAGTTAAATAGCTAACCAATCAGGACTATAATTTAACGTAGCTGTAACAGTTCGATTTCGAAACGAGGTTTGATATTTAGTTGAATGTAGTTGAATAATCAATATACATAATATTGAAGAATATAATAATAATTTGTGCACCTAAGTTTTATTAAACTATAATTTCTAACATTTGATGTATGGTTAGTCTGTCATGACTCGATATCCATTCCTTTATTTTTTTTTTGAATACCCTAAATGTCAAATTCATTCAAAAACCTTTCCCACTTCGCCGTCGTGAGTTTTATACCCATGGCTGGCCTTCTAAGGGTTAATGATCAAATAGACTTGTCGCGAGGGTTTCCGTCGTTCAGAATGAAACTCGCGATCGATGTTCGAATTGCAGTTGCCGTTTATTTTGCTCAAAATTCCGAGTACAGATTGATTAAATTCTCTTACATACTATCGCCTATATATATTATTCGTCGTGATCGCGGTCGCGTCGTCTCCCTCGCGCCTTGCGCCGTCTCTTTCACTCGCGGTCGGTCGCCTAGATATACACCGGTCCGGTGCGCGGTACTACGGCAGTCGCCCGCCGTCTGCGCTCGCTTGCTGACGTTCCTCGGGCGGCGCTTGAGCTTCAGTTGTGTCGTGTTTCGCACATTTAGTTTCGCACGTTTATCGCTTCTGGACGCCACTGGTCGACCCCTCCCCCGACCTACTTCGAGTAGCCACCGGATGAAAGGCTCTGGACTGGAAAGTCGCCAGAAGTGATTCGTGTTTGCGCGTTAGTTTTTTGAGTTTACACTGTGTCGCGGCGCCCTCAATTGTTACCTTCCCCTTCGCCACCAGTCTTCGTACTGCCGTGGTATAAGATGAAAAGCTCTCTGCTGAGAAGTCGCTGCGATGTGGTTTTCGTTGTTTGTTTTCTTCGTGACGTTTTGCGTGCGAAACACGGCGGATGGATTCGCGACGGTTTGTAATGTTCTCTTCCATTTATTTCGATGTTTGATTTAGCTTCTTGTTGACGGCTTGTTTGTGATGATAAAATAAACGCCTCGTTGGAGGCACTTAAGACGTGTTTGATTATTGGGCGATCGGGGTAGGTATTCCTAGTGATGGCATTGCACATCGCCATCTCCTTATTTCCGGTGTTGCCATTGCACCTCGGCGATACCATTTCCTGCCGCCTTCGGGTGGAGTCTTCTTCCGGTCCTTTCCTTTTATAGTATTTTGAGTAGGTGGGTTTTGTGCATGTTTGTTGCTCCGCGACAGACTAATTATTTGGCTAGAATGCCATATAATTAGTCTATTTGATCATACATCTCTTCGTATTATCTCTGTTATAGAATCAACCTATATAAAAATGCGATAGATGGCACTAATAACTGCGTGTTATTATTGTTATCAGTGGTTAAATTATTGGGTTTTTATAATTTACCAGTCTTTTATAATAGCAGTCTTTTATAGTACCATTTATTATTAATGTTATTATACATCGCCAAATAAATTTCTATTAGTTTCGCTGGACATAGACTGCATGTCGCCTACGCAGAAGGATTTCCAAAACGTACTATGGCATTGAACAATATGTAAGCCTATATAATCAATGCTAAATAAAACCTACAAAATGCTCGGTTATCTACATAAATCATGTAAATCATAAGTCATTTCCGATGTTCAGAATCTCGATTACTTTGCATATGTACGCATAGGTTAACGTTTCTGATGTCGAAATTAGATTGAGGCGTTCAAAAGCACTTTTTATGGCAACTTGACTATCTAGACCGGCTAGGTCTAGATTATTGCAGCATCCTACAGAGTGAGGTCCCAGTTCAACAGCCCTACTATCGCTGATATAGTCTTTTTATATTTTCGACATCAAGGTCGCACAACTAAACATACTACACACATCCTAATACAAGCACATAAATACTCTTACGTGCCTTAATCCTTGCCCTTGATTCCATCGAGAATTTTCGAAATCAGACAATGCATACTTGAGTTATAGCCTCTGGAGCCTATCATTCTAACTCAAAAACGCATAGCCCAATTTGGAAACGTTCCCCGGTAATCAGATTACCTTTTTAATTCGGGTAACTAAAAAAAGTCGGTGACCTCACGGTTAAAATATGATATTTCAGTCGTCCGTTCGTATAGCATTTCCAAGACTTGGTTTACGACTGCCCCCCAAAATATTATCAGCTCTTTCCACTGACGAATAAATGAGATTGGCGAAAGAATTATCGAAACCAGACAACAGATTCTTAATATATCGATTAGCCAAGCATACAAACGGACATCTTGCGGTGTCAACTACAACGGGCGCGCCCGTCACCACAGGACGTTTTAACGATTTTTCGTTCTGTCGCCCTGCAGTGAGCGTAGAAGACTTTGGACAATACACTCCAACATCTAGCTACGTCACAACCCGCAAGAGACCAACGCCTTTACCGCGAGATAGCCAGTAATGTTACTTAACGGGCCGACACTCGCGCCCTTGCTTCCAATTGTGACCAGATTTCTCCGGTCTCTCGATTGGTTCCGAGTTCGAGGTCGCTTGCGCGGTCCTCTCCCTTACGAAGCGGTGAAACGGTGTGCACCGAATCTATCGCGGACCAAGGCGTCCTTTGCCCGACTCTGAACCGGGATCGGATGGCCAATGGTCATTTCAAGAGCAGTCGCCGTAAGGTAGGCAACCACCCCCGCTCTATAGGAAACAATACAGTTCCCAGACTCCCCCGACTGTTAGTCGGAGAGCACAATCGATTGGCTTGCGCCGCTCGGTGCGCAGACCGTCCAGGAGCGCCAGAGGTTTGATTCCCGGGGGAGACTGGTTGACCCAGTGTCCTACCCAGGTTCGCACCCCATGCGTGGAGGCCATCGGATGGGTGTTGACCCGTGAGTGTGACCGACCCTGAACACATGGGTCATCGTGGCCACCTCATCATGGGTCCGTTAGCTCCCGGACAGAAAGATTTTTTAATTTTTCTGGTTCTATGCGTTCTAAAACGTGGATAAATTTGATATTGAGCACTGTCAGACGCTTCGCGCCGGCCTTGTATTCGGGACGGGCTGGCGCTAACGTAATAGAATACAATTAGTTCTATGCTCTAGGATTTAATTGAGGCTTCTGCCTCAACTTTTATAAACTTTTCCAAAAGTCATGTCAAATCTGCTCTACAGCTGTCGCTCCGGAAATTCAGTGATTATCACCAGGAAAGGAGGAGGAGAAACGTCACGGTGAATTTAAAAGTCTAAAAACAAAAATATTCACCCAGGGCATCTTTCCGATTGCATACAAGGAAGCGTAAAATGATATCGACAGTGTCAAGAGAATTTCTTTCTGCTCTGCAGCTACTCATTCAACGCTGCAGAGATGTCAACGCCGATGTATTCGCACGCTTCATCGGCTATGAGAAGGCTTTGATTGAGTGATCATAATCAGTTTTATAAATTCAAATAATAAAGTACAGCACAATAATCATACCATAGTTAAGTACTATACAATATTGCCAAATTAGTCAAATTTAAAACAAACATTTTATAAAAAGGTAAGTCGGTCATGGAATTCAAACTAATTATATATTTATAACCTTTTTTTTTAATTTATTAAAAATTAGGAAAAACAAATATACTCACGTGTGGCATTATATACATGAGTTTAACAAAATAGATATCTTAACTAATCTCAATAAATTTACCGCGTAAAAAAGTACTGTCAAAATACGCGCGCGCCGACCCCGCCGCCCCAACACAGTTATAATTTGCGGAGTAACAGAAGCAGTTTACCGCCTACCCGCGGAACAACGGATGACGATTAACAGTACTTTAGTCTACTCTGTACAATGGCGGCTGCAATGTCGCCGAAACATCGGGTGCTACAAACTCACGCGGTAAATTCGTTTTATTCTATTTATAATGCCAAACAACCACGATAGTCTTTGATTTCAAAGTCGGACTAAGTAATAATTTAAAAATAAACATAGCCACCTCATAATAAAATTCATACACAATCTTAACAAAAGTATGATCAAAGTATGATCGACTTAAAATCAAAATATTATAAAAATATTAACGCGAAATATACGATTATTTTAAATAGTCAAAGGAACAACTTGTAGTAAATAATCTAGGAACAATTTAGTATAAATAGTCAATCAAAAAACAATAAAAAATATAATTTAAAGGTATTGCTATAAAATTATATTTAAAGGTAAATATAATAATTTGTAAAAAAAATTGTCTAATAATAATAAAATTGTATCCATAATGATGATATCCATAAAGCGCTATGAGTAAAAGGTGTCACGAAAAATGCGAGAGATGTCGGCATAACTTCAAATCTATATGAAGTGTCACAATACAAGTAGATGGAACCGAAACCGACGCTTTGATATCTTGAGAATAGTATCGATGCTTTGATATCGTAGGGCAAGGATAAGTAGTCTCGTATGCTTTTCCGATAAGCAATTGGCGACTTAACTAGCAGCATTCTCGTAATAGTACTTCCACTAATAACATTCTCTATGCTAACGACACAGTAGTATTGGCAACTAGTGCTAAGGAATTCCAGGAAAGAGTTAATAATAAAGTCAGTAGAAAATACGACCTAAACATTAATAAATATAAAACTGAAGTTATGGTCCTCAGAAAGGAACGCAATATCACTAATAATATTCAAGTGAATGGGCTCTACTAGTGTCCAGAAATATAAATATATCGGCAACTTTGTGATTGAAGAATGGGATAAAAGTCAGAATACCAAATGTCGCATTGAACAATACGGAAGCCTATTAGCCAAATTGAAAAAGGTTTTACCAGCAAGGACTGTAACCTTCCTTAATAATTACATTGGCTAGATGCATTTGTTCCGGTTCCTATATATAGCATGGAATCATGAACCCTGATGAAATCCTCTTGTGAAGTTTCTTGTGAGATTTCAGGCGTTCGAATACTGGGTATATCAAAGGAGGCTTAAGATTTAGTGGGATGATAAAATTCCTAATGAATCGGAATTTAAAAGAATGGAGGAAAAAGGAATTGTAGCTGCTCGTGACGAATAAATGAAGTAAATTGTGATACTCCGACCAGCTTCTGCAACTTATTACCCAGGGCAATATACCAGGATGGAGCGGTCCAGAAAGACGACAGATGTCTTGAATGTAGAATTTTAGAGAATGGATAGGAAGAAGCACGAAATGGTAATTCTGGACAGCAGTCTAAAGTTGAGATGGCCATGATGATAGGCCAACCTCCGAAGAAGAAAAGGCGCCTGAAGACAAAAGAAAAACGGAACGGAGAGAGCCATGTCGGCTATAAAGCTATTGGATATCATTCGCAAAATCGTAAAACAAAGTTATTTCAAGAAAGAACTAGACCACTTTAAATGAATATTAGAATTTAAGTTTCATCATTCGGTATTCAGAATAAAGCTAAGAACTGAACAGCTAAATACGAAACTAAGGAAAAAATCTTATTTATATAAAAAAAATGCGGATATGATTTCGAAAAGTAGAATAATAAATACAAATACAGAAAGAACAAATTAGTTTCGAAGGGTCCTCTGAGGAGCCGAACATGCAGTTGATAGCCATTTTGCAACTTATACCGGTAGGGAATACGATCGAACATCGATGTATACTTCGAGGAGAAAGTTTTAACTCGCATAGTTTAAAGTAAGCAAAGCGGAGTTGGGTGTGCTCTCTCCGTCCGTATTCCGTAACGACGATTGACGACTAACGTGCCGACTAGTAAATCGTATCATTTCGTGACCGCAAATCCAATCACTTTAGCGTTCCAGGCGAGCCAAGCTTTTGTCTTAAATTTTGGCCAAAGTTCTGGGGCGAGGGAAGGCGGAAAAGAGAAAGAGAGAGAGAGGTGGGGAGAGGGGCTTGTAAATCTTGGAGCCGGCCGCACGGTGGAGTTTCCTGCAAAAACGCCACCGTTTAGAGTTGCAAAACTTGGAACGCCATCCGTGCGCCCGGAATAAACTTCTTGTAATTTATCTTGTGTCCCGAGTCGGATTCCGAACCAATGATCGCCCGCGAAAATTCTTTTCCAGGAAATAAAATACGAGGTAGGAGTACTGTTATGTGTGCGTGTGAATTCGGCTCGAAGGACCAGAATTTGTGTGAAAAGAGTTACCGACATAATGAGACATGCCAAGAAACACAGTTGCGCGCTTGAGTAATGGAAATAGTTATCTCTATATATTCTGATGGCTTGGCAAGGTTCGAAATGCTGAGTCTTCAGCAGCGACGTAAAGTGACTGATATGACGTTCTTCCACAATATACTTTCGCATCATATCGACAGCCCACAAATTCTAAGCAGAAAAGCCTTAAATGTCCCATCGCGCCGAACTCGTCACCCAAGGGTATTCAATGTACCCAGACTCCATACAAATCAAGCAAGGAATTAAACTCTGTATCGAATTATGGAACCCTACGATGAATCATTTCAGGAACTAGACATATTCTCAATGAGCAAAAACGAGTTTATCAGAGCGGTAATAGAACAGACCTTAAAAGCTTGAAAACACTCTCATATACACACAACTATGACACATACACGTATATGTACTTACACACACCCATTAAACACACATCACAATCACACACATAAACACACTCATCCTACTCTATCATACACACTCACAAATCGAGAGAACATGATAATATATCATAATATATAAATATTATTACACAACATCACGCACATTAACTGTATATTACCAGGAGACTATTTTGGCCGTAATATTGTTATTATTATTTATTAACTTAAGACCCGAGCGCTGTTTTTCTCTTTTGTTGGAATAAAAATAAATAAAAATGAAATAAAATAAAATCTCGCAAGGGGTTTGCACTGAAATTTATATCAGTTAGGTTAGTGTAAGGTAAAACTTCATACTATGAAGTAATTTCTATGAAATAGAAATAGAAATATTTTTACTGTCCGAAATTGTGTGTCGAAATCCATAATATGCCATAAAGGCTGTTTTTTTATCTGTAGTTCGTTTTAAAATCTTTAGAGCGTAGCAAAATTTCGAAATTTTTATTTTTACATCTTCGACATGGGCTTTCCAGTTCAAATTACAGTCGATTGTTATCCCTAGTAATTTGAATTTTTGCACCATATCAATAACCCGAGCGTTATGTTTATTTCGAATTTGTATTTTTGTGCTTGATAGGAATGAAATTGCATACATTTTGTTTTTTCCGCATTTACACTTAAATTATTTGACCCTAACCATTCAGTTACTTCTATAAAGCTTGTG
The DNA here is from genome assembly GCA_944548615.1 of Micropterix aruncella. NCBI lineage: Eukaryota > Metazoa > Arthropoda > Insecta > Lepidoptera > Micropterigidae > Micropterix > Micropterix aruncella. Next base: position 364,001 of record OX155959.1, read on the forward strand.
TTGCGCTGCTTTCCACATGCATTTAAAACTTCAAACTTTGATCAATTATTTTTTTTAAGTCAGTGACTTCATTTCAATTGATTAACGTCATGCATGATGGAATAGTTTTGCCGAATCATTCGTCCTAAAATCACGATTTTTAAAAATCTCAATAGGAAATTTATTTTTTGAGTCGGACGGGGAAAATGTGCGTGTCGTCTTGTTTGCGCAGGATAACTTACGATTAAACAAGTGATTACACATCCCTCTTCCGATCTCGTTAGTCGCGTCTCGGATGCCCTGCGATAAAGACGCCTGTAGCTGCCCTGCTCTGCGCCATCTAGTTTGTACAGGTTAGAATGTTTTATGTTATATTTCTGTTTTTTCTCTCAATTTTGGATCATAAGTAGGATATAAACGAATTTACTGCGATGAATTTGTAGCACCCAACGTCGAGTGCTACAATTTTAATTTATAATGTCAAACAACTGCGATAGTCTTCGATTTCAAATTTTTCATCGCGCATGTCTAAAACAATGAGAGAAAGTTTTTTGGTTTAATTGGCGACGATTTGTTTTGTTTAATGAGGTACTTTAAATTGAATGTGTAAGGACTTCAGTACCTACATACACTTAACAAAAGCATGATTGACCAATGAAATCTGTAAAAATTCATAAACGCAAATACAATCCATTCTGCACGTGCTCTGCTATTTAATATCATCGAATTTCGGTAATTAATGCAGTCGCATTCGGTGAGTCATGCCAATTTCTCCAAATCAATCGGATTGACACACTTATTTCATCACTCCTTTCAGGATTGCGTCATGTATCAGGGTATATAAACCAGTACATTTGACCAATCAATTATCATTTCTCGAGTGATCATCTCCTAGTGAGTGCTTCTGTAGCTACGCCTCTTCGTGAGGCGGTCAATGCATTAGCCAGCGCTACCACCTCATCCTTCCCTCCTTATCGAGTTGAGAAAGCTGAGGTCTGTCACTCCTGCAGACCCGAGCAAGTATCGAGGAGACACAGAATCTCTGATACAAAAGGTAACCTTTCCTTCCTCGCCGCGTGCCGCGATAAATATTCGGGAACGTTATACTGGCAATATAGTACGATACGGCATAACATTTAAATCACCGTAAGTAAATTGTTAAATCGATATACCAATAATAAATAAAACCTTCTGATAACATAAATTGTATCTTATTACGGAGTAAAAGGACTTGTTGACACCCGGCTCTCACAACGAAAATCTTGGAGTCAGTGAGAGTCGGCCTTCCGTCACAAATGCATAAAATTAACATGTTTTGGTTGTGGGCTCTCGGGGTAAGTCTGCGGAGGGTAAGTCTGCGGAGGGGAAGTCTGCGGAGGGTAAGTCTGCGGAGGACAAGTGTGCGTGGGCGAACACTTGCTTTGTACACATGCCCTGGGGCTCGCTACATTTTGTCTTGTTTATATTTCACGTAAACGTTGTCTTGTTCTTTAAATACTTTTAATTTATTCTTAAGCTTAATCTTACATTGGGGTAATTGTACCTGCGCACATTTATACTATATTAGTTCGTACCTTACGCCACACCGTGGGGTAAGTGCACGAAAATTTACTCGTATGATGCTAGTTTTTGTTCGAAGTAAGAACTTCATTTATTATGGTTTAAGGTTCCGACTTTATTATAACCTAATAAACACTTAAATTAATGACAATAGTTTCATTTTAGTATACCCTTTAGTTTTTCTACAACACCTGGCCTACATGACTACATAATTTTTACTATGCACACCTGTACGCATAAAATTTACGAATTTGAGAAATTGTATTGTTTAAAAAACAAAAAAAAACAAAAAAAAACATTTTAATGTGTTTTTCCCATTTTTAAAAATCTAAGTTGCTAGCTTCCTCGTACTGATTTACCCACTACAAGGATGTCACTAATTAAAAACTCATTCGGTATTAAGTGCCATAAATTACACTAAATTGTTGTAATCATTGATTATATTTTCTAGGTTTTCAAATCAATCAGTCAATAATTAAAAAAAAACTATTCATTATCAATATTATTATACTTGTTCAAAAATGTCCCGACCTTGAAACTGTGCCTTACTTCGCATCGCACACTGGAGCCCGATAGTAATTTAATAAAAAAATGCTAAGAGCTTTTGTTTTCATGGAGCTAGCGAGTACGTTGCATGTTCGTAAATCCGCTCGGTGGCATTTTTCACGATTTGGGCGGCAGTTTGGAAGGCAGGCGGGGGGAGGGGGAGAGGGGGGGGGAAGTGGTATGGTCGGCCGGTGGAGTTAGTGCGCAAAGTTGAGCAGTAAAAAGTGTCATGGCGGGCGGACGTATCGGAAGTCGGATTAGCGGTCGGGTGAGTCGAAAAAGTTAGTCGCCATTCGTCGGCAACTTGCCGCCGAATTGCCGTATAAACTCCGGTTAAAACTGGCGCAGTCGCGCTGGCGCCAGACGCCGCCCCACCTGATTCAATCAACCACTGGGGGTGTCTAACAAAACGGGGATACCCGTCACTACAGGGAGTTGTAACGGCATCAGGGCGTCCTTTCCCCCATGGAGTACACGTGAAATACATGGGGCGGACAAAAGACGATCCACTGCCTAACTAAGAGGGTCATCCAGAAAGTAAGGTTACAAAGGCTCCTGAGGCCGATGGATTTTTTTATTTCAAAGTTGGTACACCTGGCGTGTAGTGGATGTCCTAACGGTCCGTTTGTTACGTCCTGCGTATTTGACGGCCATTTCGTTCAATCATAGTTTATTATTCATTAAAACTGCACTACGTTGGGTTTTCGTGGCCAAACAAAATAAATCTTTTATTATTACGCACACGAAACCCACCAGACAACTCCTGAGTGATAATTTGAATGTACCTAGGATGAAGACGACTTTCGGACAGCGACACTACTCTTTCATAGCTACAAGACTCTATAATAAATTAAGCAGTGACATTAAAACCAGCCCCAATTGTCATGTGTTTAAAAGCAAAATAAATAAATGGCTGGTGCAAGAAGAGCGTTTATCTATCCATGCCATGATCGATTAGTAGAATAATTTGAAGTTGACTTAACATATTTTGTTTATATATGTATGTATGTGTGTATATGTGTATTCTAATGTATTTATATTTCTATTACCTATATAATATTGTAAATTTTATTATTATATTTATTTATTATTATTATATATATTTTTAAATTATTATTATTATTATTGTGTTTGGTTGGTTCAACGACCCCCGTTTTAAATGTAAAAATACAAATTGCTTGCCTGGAACGGGTATATCCCAGTTGGGCAGCACTAGCCAGTGAATGAAAAAGGAAAGTTTTTGCCATTTGTTTTAATATTATATTTATTGTAAAATGGTTAATTTAATAATTCCAATAAATAAATAAAAATAAAAAAAAAATAGTAAATTAATTCGATAGAGAGGTAGTCGCGCGCTCCCGCCACCTCCCATCCGTGCGAGATCCGCGCGGTTATCCATTTTTTGATTTTGCAAAACTATACCGCAGCAAATATCCATCAGATGACTGGGGATAAGACTTGAGCGTGTGACTCCATGCCACAATCCAAAAGACAATCACTTCAGTGGCGTCGTTCATCTTACCCAACCACCAAAACGTTCAAGACGACTCATTCGGCCGGAGAAGTGATGGCATCTGTTTTATGCGTCCGTAAGGGGGGATACTGTAGGGTGATTTTATACCTAAAGATACTACCTAATGCAGTGGCTTACTCTAATACCCTAAAAAGAGCAATTAAAACCCGCGGAAGGGAAATGTTGATCCATGGAATCATCCATTTGCCTGACAACGCCAGGCCCCAAACCGCGCGAGTTTTAAAGGAGCTGCTGACATCGTTTGGATGGGATATTGTCACCCATTCCCCCTATTCATTCAAGTGTTCGCCTTCGGACTATAACCTTATAACGGACCTTAAGTCCATTACAAGCGATCAACAAATGCATCGATTTCCAGTGAAATACACTGACACAATTCAGCCATTATTTTAACCCGTGCAGCTATGAATCAGCAGTTGATACCACCACCTCAAACCGAACAATTTGGAGTCTTGTGAGGGGTGGTCCCTCACAACCTTTTCACTAAACTAAAGGAGTTTTTGGGTCGGAAACGTTGTTACAAAGATCAGGAGGATGAGGAAGCTGTGAAGAAGTGGCGAAAAGAGCTGGCGGCGGAGGTCAACTACACTGCCATACAAAATCTGATGCCCCAACAACAAAAAAGTTTCAATCACGACGTTAATTATATTGAAAAATAGCTTTATATATTTGTGAAGTCACCTTTGAATTGCAAGTAAATTAAAGCATTTTTCGATCCTGCATAAATGTTGTAACCTTACTTTCTGTATGGCTCTAGTAGAACGACCAACCTATATGAGTCTAAAGCCTTACAGCAAAATGGCCCAGCGGTTGAACCTCGCTCCCTTACTAGCAGATTTGTACGGATTTTTCCATTCTCTAATCTGGTCACAGATTTGAATCTATCGCAAACCGTGGCTCCCTTTGTCCGCCAATATCACACGGGATGGGGTCGCCAACGGATCGTTTCAAAGGTGGCTGACATCACGTCAACAACTACCCCTGCTGCTTAGGAAATATACGTGTTCAAGCCCCCCGGTTATTTTCCGCAGTGCTCGGTCTATTGGCATACGCCACGCGATGCGCAAACCGCCCAGTATCGCCCGAGGTATTCCCACAGATTGGAGCATCCGATCCCACCTATCCACAACTGGGCTTACAGCCTCAGGCGGGATACACAGAGTCCTCACACCCTAACTTCCAGATCTGGACGGATTTCTCCGTCCTCCCGTCTGGTCACAGGTCTAAAGTCGCTTGCGCGGCCTCTACCTGATTTAAGCGGTAATTCAGTTGGAATTTATCGCGGACCATGGCGTTCTTTGCCTGTATTTCGCATGGATAAAATGGCCAACGGATCGTTTCGGAGTAGCTGATATTAGGTCAACATCCACCCCCGCTGCTTAAGAAACGTATAATAGCGTTGCCAGAACCCCCAGTCATTCGCCGGAGTGCATAGTCGATTGGCTGACGCTTCACGATGACAGGGAAAACAGAGTGCTTTTCAGGTTCGACCCTCTTCAAGGAGGCTACTGGATGAGAGCTAAACCGAGTTGAGCCTACCAGAGATAACGAGCAGGTCCTAATGGCAGAACTGCACAGGGCCGTTTGCTCCCATTCAACAGATCAAGGTAACGTACTCCACGGTGGTAAGTTCTTTGCCCCGGAAACAGTATCTTCATTGACTACTAGCTGACCCGTGCCCACTTCGTTGGGCGGTAAAACTTCATCGTTAAGGCAACGTTAATTAGAAACGTTTTCGTTCGACCGTTTTTTTTCCGACGTACTTTGCAAATCCGACTACCACGAAAAAGTCTTTTAATTTTTCGGATTAATATATAGCCTATGACACTCACAAATAACGTGGCTTTCTATTGGTAAAAGAATTTTCAAAATCGATTCAGTAGATCCAGAGATTACTTCCTACAACCTCACAAACTTTACCTCTTTATAATATTAGTATAGATTAGCTTTTGGCCGTAGTTTCGATCACACTGATATAATGCGTTGGTAAACTGATTGGTAATAAGATTTTATCGTTATTGGTAATTTCTAGTTTAAATTTTCGAGACCTAGGAGTATTTTTCACGACTTTCCATTTTCTTATGTTTTAGCTCTAAATAATTCAGCTCCTTTTCTCCAATTCGATCTATTAATGGTCCTAGAACTGTCCCTCGAGTTTGAATTACTTCGTGGTGATTGCGAATTAGTGAGATGCTTAACAATACACAAGTTTTTTTTTAACTTAGACAATATCGACCGCAGAAAGGCTATTTGACGTAAACGCATTTTTTCGATTTTGAGTCTTTTATATTATTGCGCTCTTTAATATCAATAGGCTGAGTCTACTAGGACGAAAACAAATCTGTTACGCGGTTTAATTTTTTATTCATTTTGGCAGTGATCACGGGAATATGTGAGGCAAGCACCTCAATTGCTTTCCTATTTGAGAAAACGCTTTAAAAAAAGGTTTTTCTTTTATATTGGGAGTTACTTTCATATATTTTTTAGCCACGCATTTTTTGCACTTACCTACGTCAATTGCTCAAATCATGTATCGGCAGCTTTCTATTTTTACAGGATAGTTGTAAGTATACAGATAGTAGTGTATACAGTTGTAGTGTATACAGATAGTAGTAATATTTTTACAGGATAGTAAGAATGTGTATAAAAATATCAGTTGTGTCACCAGGTAGCCAGAGATTTGTTTCATCTAAATATTTGTTTCGTAAATAAAGTCTTTACAAATTTTATTTTACCATAAAAACGTGTCAAAAAGTTAAAAAAAATCGCCTTCCATTTAATACGTATGATCTACTTATATTAAATTATTTAATTATTATTTATTACATAATACCAATCAGTTTAATTAATATAACAAAAACATGCCGTATTTACCTTTCGAATGCCAATTATGAAAAAAATGCTGCACATGGCCACCACTAAATGCAAACCTTCGTCGGCGGCTGAGCGGGGATTGGGGTGTCAAACGAGCGCTCGATTAGACCAGTTTGTTTGTTTGTTAGAGTTGCCAGATTGTTGATTTGTTAGAGTGGTTCATTGTGTCCGCTTGGTTCATTGTTGGACAAGTGACCCTAATCTTAATGAAAGCTATCTCTACTTACATCTAACTATATTATAAATGCAGGGAATCTAAGATATTAATATAGTATATAGGTAGTAAGTGAGTGGACTTTCATTTCTAAAATAATCTAAACATTTAAAATGACCAAAAAGCTAACGTATTTAAATTGGTTATAAAATTGTGTAAGTAATGAAATGTAAAAGTGAGAAAAGTGAGAGTAAATCATGTCTGTAAATTATGGTAGATAATGACCTAATAATGACATTACAATTAAAACAATATCGTTATATCCAATAAATTAATTAATATAACAAATACCAGAAATTTGTGAAAGAAAAAACGAATCAATGACAAAAACTAAAACTTTGGTTTGCCACTCGCTGTTTTAGAAAAAAGAGGAACTGACAATTAACTGAAAAACAAAAAAAAACACAAGAACTGAAATTTAAATATTATTTTCTTTTTCAGGTTATGAATTCGTTTAGTAGGGGAAATCGATTCGTCATTCACCTGCAAAATGCCAAATAATTACTCATCAGTAGTTAATCAGTAGCCGAAGACGCCAATGGTTGTGCAACTTCATTTATTCGGAAGTTCCACACACAATCATCAAAAGCGACTCCGATTTCACTTCAACATCGCCATAACAAGAGCCGCAAAATCTCTCAATTAAATTGCAATGGTGAAACGAAAATTGACGCAAAAACAGATGAGCATTGCTGGTTACGTTTCAATAGAATCGGTTGAAGTTACAATAGACCAAAAAACCAAAAAACCGTTCTGGAACACATTTTAGGAAAGGGCACCTGTACTTTTCTGCCATGGAAAATCAGTAGTCAACAGGAAATTTAAAATAGCTACTCACTCGCACAAGCCAGAAAACATTTCATTTATTTTTAGGAAATTCACAAAAAAAAATAGTCTAGAAAGATTAACCACAGTTGTGTGATATACGATGTCGCATGTCATTCTACTAAGGTAAGCTTGTGCTAGAGCAGACATTCCATTACATTAGATCCAATTACAATCAATTAAATAATTATTTTATAAAAAGTTCGTTTTTTTTATTCATGATACATCATGACATTTTATTTCTAAGACTTGAAATTCTTTAAATAATTTGTCAGTAGGGTAACTATAAATTCCCGGCAGAAATCAACTGCGTTTAAGTATCTGGAATATCTTCGAGCTAGATTAGCTCCATTTTCTGCAGATATTCATTGGATATTTACGTATTATATTCGGGTTCGTTCGGCTTCGCTCGTGCAGCCCGTCCCCTTCTGTCTATGGGGGGGATTCCTTGGCAGAGACATCTCACACACTGCGCACGCGTTCAAATATCAACTTAAGATGCGTTCCAAAATCGAATGAATAATCGATAGTACGACGGGCCTTGGATGCTAGGCGCGTAAGAGACACAAGTATTTTTTGGAACTCATGAATTTGGCGCCCTATTAAATTGCCGCCTAGGGCAACCTAATCAGGTAACCCCCCCCCCCCCCCCCCCCTCCTCCTTACCCGAAGACGGGGCTGAGCCGATGCAATATAATTTTGGCACAGCCACTCCATCCAATTATGCCATATGGACTGTGAGAGTATAGTATGTCTTGGGACCAAGAATGCTCCATAACTTTTTGTATATACATAACTGAGGCCTCGAACAAGCTACATGATTCGGAAATATTTTCTGCCATCGTAAGATTTTGTCAACAATTACACCAAAGTACACATATTTACTAGACCTGACCTTATCTAATGGACAACGCGCACATTGCGATTCATTATGGCGTGAATGAATTGTGATTGAGTGACGCAGATGCGGTTGACTGCTTTTATTTACGCTTAAAGCCAGAATCTCTCACACAGGTTAGCGTTTTTTGACCCAGTTTATGCCTCGTCTACATAAATTACATAGGTCAGTTACCATTAGCTGAAATTATCACATATGCCGACGACACTGTTTCACTATTTAAAGGTTCAAACTGGGATAACACTATTAAGGAAGCAAACGAGGGTATGGTATTTGTTAGAAATTGCTTAATGGTATTGTAACGGTTAGCAACATGCATAATTCAACGACTACTTTTAATATAACAGGTGTAACATTTGTTAACAAGAATTTTGCCTGACCTCATTAACAACATAATTAACCAGAATTCGTATTTTGTCTTTTGGCATAAGCAATAACTTATTAGCGTCTTTCAATACCACGAACGTAATTCTGACGTCATTTTGAACATTTTAACGCCAAAATGTTAACTATATAAACAACGATTTTTCCTGTATTAAAATCACTCTCTTCACTCAACCCAACTTGATGTAAGCGTCTTTGTATACATTCATTAAATAGATAATAAATTGTTCAAACACTAATGTTTGTGTTTATCTACTCTCTTGTTCGGCTGACGTAAAATCGACCAAGATTGGGGAACCTGGTAGTTGTTCAACGTGTAAATAGTTGAACAACGGCGGGATCATGACAGTGAATAAATTAAACTAAAATAAATACAATAAATAAATAGATTCTAAAATGTGGGTACTTTACACGAAATCGATGCGCGCAAATCCCTCAAACATCAACACGTAATCAGATATATGGCTGTAAAACACCGACGACCTGTGATGATGATCCTCGCCTATCTGGAAGTCCTAGCACTGCTACGCACCCTCGAGGTGGCTGCTGGTGGATTTCTCATGCAATTATCTTCGAAAATGTCTCACACACGACCCACTCGACGCGGATTAGTTTTTTCGCGGAGTTTTATTCTGATTTTGCGGAGCGGTTTAAGAAGGCGATAAATAAAAGCGGTACAGAGTCGCGAGAGTATGCAAAAACCTCTGAAAAAAAAACGGAGAAAAATATATATTACCCGCAATAGTAATATTAATAAAATTTCTCTGATTGCGGATGAACTACTAGTGATGTCAAAAGACGAGATGTGTCGATTATATGACAGAGTTTATAAATTAAAGGGATTCTCTTATTGAATCGCGTATTTTTATAAGTACTAAATTAAATTACTATACTTTATGAGTATATCGTAATGCAGTAGCATTACATTATATATGCTGTCATTCTGACAGCGCGGCGGATATTATACAAACTAGCGGGGGGTAGGCATTTTCGAGCAAACGCAGTACTGGCAGCGTTCAAGTCGTTCTTCTTCTTCTTTGGAATCAACATCTGTCAGTGAAGGCGAACATCCACATACACTAATCAAATGCTGATGCAAAAGATACTTTGCGCGCAACCAGCTGGTCTTCGTACAGCATCATAAACGAGAGACCAGGCCATATCACAACGGTGTCAAAACCGCAATGTTGGAATACATGCCATTCAGTATAAACACCAAAGGACAACCCACTAATAGCATAACCATTATAGTTTACTGGTGCGACAGCGTAGAGTCTTGAAACTGTCAGCCTTTGCAAAGATAAATATCTTGGAAATGTCTCGACATCACTGTAGATTTTTTCATTCGTTGGAACTCTCATATGCATAACCTGGCTACGTAGGTGCCAGTCCTCGGATATGCTTTCAAAGAACTGAGAAATATTCTGTATCCCAAAACGCTAAAACCGGTTATCACGCTTTAAGTAAAACGCTTATTACTTGTGGAATAATTTGATGGTGTGTACGTGCTGTAATAGGTTATGATTTGTAACAGGTCACATATTTTATTAGATTAAAATAAAGTTATAGTTGTTATCGATGTATTTTTCAGTCTTTATCTCAAAACTAATCTCGTATGGGTTGACTGGTAATTGCACGGTATTGACACGGCTCATGTTATCCACTCTGCGTTTTAATCACTCTATTGATTTTTAAAATAAAAGTAGTTATCTTCCAAGAAAACTGTCTCCCGCATATTTGAAGGTCTTGAAATACCCAGATAAGGTTTTGAAATACACAAAACTTTTAATCAACATCTGTTTAGAATTAAACATACTTTATTCTTTATTTTATTAAATTTACTACATTCACTGTTATCTACTATATAGGTATGCATGCCTAAAAACATATACATACTTTTTTAAAATATTTCATTAAATTCACATTTTTAATATAATAAATATGTAATTTATAGAAAGTAGATATTTACGTAATTACAAAATAAGAGAATAGTTATTTTATTTATGATGTTCAAAATATCAAAATCCCTAACTATTGTACTTGAACGGCCTACCAACAGAGGAGAAGGGAAAGTATTTTGAACGCGCATTTTTTTTTTCAGATGAACGGCTGTATATATTTGAGGCCCCGTAAGACGATTAAGACCATTTCTAGATTAAAGTCTGTATGTGTGTATGTCTGTCTGTATGTGTATTCCTCCACTATAGCGCCCAAACGCTTAATCCGATTAAGCTAAAATTTGGCATACAGGCATCATTTGGTCAAGCCAAGAGTTCAAAAAGTTGTGGTTGAAATCGGTCCACCAGGGGGCGTACTAGTCGATCTTGAATTGTTGGGCTTAGATACTTAAAATTCGACACACAGAAGCCTTGTTGGGCCGAAATCACATTGTAGATTTTCGTTTGGAATATTTCATATAATATAAGCTACACTAACATTTAAATTTCGCCATACATTTGAATCCAATATTAACGCTCTATGTTGGCGCTTGGCACAACCCCGCTTTTATCCGAAAAACGAACCGAGCCGCCCGAGGAGGTTGCAATGGAGCCCAACCGGTTTCGTCCGTCAGCCGAGAGAGGGCGCTCATCGATTTTATTTATGAAATTAATATTCAGATGTATTCAGTTCTTGGCTAGAAGCCGGCAAAGTCTTGGGGTGACACAACTGTTTTCTTTAATGTAGCTATTTATTTATTTGTTTATTTATTTATTGGTTAAGTAGACATTCAAGTGCAAGAGCACAAAAGAACATAAAAATAATGTACAATTTAGGAATTACCGTTATAAAGGTTACATTTAGCCGTACTTCTGTCTGAGCCCAGGTTAAATAGCGCATACATTATTTAGATGTATATTTTTCTAATGCGCTAAGTATAGTGCAACCGAGCCCGCCTTGCTATGCACTTCTGTGTGATCACTTCCTGAGTCATATTGAAGTGGTACGGTTATGTCAGAAAAAATATGGCTATGGCTTTTGGTTAAATGAGCTATGTAGGATTCGTAAGCAAGCGATCCGTGTTTGATGTTATAGCATCCGAACAAATTCGCTCGGAAGCGAGTCGATCCGGAAGGGAACTAAATCACAATATTTTCCGATCGGCTGCTCCGTCGATCGCGATGAATATGGAAGCGGCGGATCAAAATGCTACTGACGCAGCCTTTGACGAGTCGTTTGCACACGGCTGGCTGTATTATTTTACGACCGCGTTCGCAGCGAACCATAAACAGGAAACAAACGGGACAAATTGAAATACACACATGCTAGAGTACCACATTAAAGATAAATATCTTGCAAAGTTACTTGAATGAAATCAGAGGGAGATGGGAATAATTTCACATTAAGTTATAAAAGAACCGTGTAATAAACGATGGTCTCTAAATTTCATCGAAATCATTTTCACAATTATATCTTTAAAAAGCCTCGTTTTTATACGATACGTCTTCTTGCATGATATTTTCTGACTTGTTCAAACCTGCTAGATTTCCCATATCGCCTGATTTTGAAAACTCTCAACATTGGAATCACGACCGCATATAGAGTGAGTTTTTAGTTATCGGCATCCTTGAAACAGCACTAACAAGTACATATTACCAGGCTACAGAACATTTTAAATAACTAAACCTTAAATCTAAAACTGTTAAAACAACCCAAGTGAGCAATCTGTACTGTTTAAAATTGACCTGGTGCACAGGCGTAATTTGAATAATTCTGTGTGTATTTTAAAATACTGAACGGTATATTTAATTGTAGTGCTCTAGTGGAAGAAATTAAAATTAATGTTCCGTCAACAACCATCTGTTCCCACTTCCTCGATTCAACACAATTACCTCCAGGGATAGAAATCTTACTTGATAAACACCTAGGTAATTTCAATATATTAAAATTTCAATTTTTCCATACCAACAATCGACATGTAAGTATAAAATGTTGTAATTTCGTATATTTTACCAAATTGTGCATTATCCTATTATATTAAATTATATACGCCGTAAGTATCCTTTCCACTGCAGAAACCTATCCAATAAAGTTCAATCATAGATATAAAATATGTCTGTTTTATTTAGGAACATGTTTTTTGTGAGAAATTATATGGTTTATTTACACTGCATCCGCGATTTAATATTCGTAATGGGGCCTCTTCGCCTTATAGGCCTTGATGGCTGGAAGGACGGCCACCCGCTCCATCAGCGTATGGAGATGGGGGTAATGGGCTCCCATCAGGTGCTCCTCCCACATACCCTCGATGGATTCCATCACGGCCACGAAGTACAGGTCAACCCAGCTGAGCTGTAACCGAAATTCATGAGATGTAAAGTCATTATATTTGCCACTGTAATAATCAGTAGGATGTGTAGGATAACATAGGATATTCTATGACAGAATAAATTATGCTTACCTCTCCCAAAGCTCTGCTAGCTCTAAAACTAAAATACTACGTGAATATTACTAATGTTTAATATTCACCTATTCGACTCGAACGAAGTGCCTAACTCGGTTACCACGAATTGCTTTTCCTTATTACAATTACAATTACAATTTAGTTCTGCTCCAGTAGGTAGGCTTTCCTACACTTGGATGCGTCTTTAACTCTAAAATTTGAAATAATGTAATGAATTAAAGAATATTAACTATCATGATATAGTTGTGGCAATATAAATTAATTTTAGTAAATTATGATTGGTTTGAAAACCATTGATAAATAGAAAATATTCTAATAATCAAAATTGTTGATCAAAAAAGAGCTCAATGTCTGTAGTCATAATTATCAAGGCAATAATATGATGGTCATGAAAGGGTCATATTATATAAGGGTATATTAAAAATATCTAAATTTAAATTAATTGTCAAATCTAGCAATATAGCCGTCGTCGATAAAAATAAAAATAAAAATTACGCTCTTTGGCAAAGTTGATTATCATGAGTTTTCCGTTATTTTACATTAGGATGCTCTTGGAATAAGAATTCAGCATTATCCAAATCTCAAGTCTCAAGTCATAATACTGGATTCTTGACTAGGCCATTAAATAAGATTTTTTTGAATTGGTTCTCTCCAAGACTTCTGATATGTGTTGGAACCTTGTTATAATAACACAGGCTGTGGTGAAGGAAACTGTTGCGCACTTTACTAAGCCTTAGTTAAGAGAGTCAAGAGTATCGCTCTCTATCGCTGAACATGCGTCATCTGCTTGTAATATAAGATTAGCACATGACTTTACTTTTGTGATATCGTTCATAAATGAAGTTATTAAATCAACGGAATGGTGTGTTATCCAAAAGTGACCCTTTGGTAATAGCTATCGATATTTTGCACGCTTTGGAGATACTGTGCTCTAAAACAGTTATTTATTGCTTATCGACTATGATAAGCACCTTTAGCGCTGCTAATAAATCAGTCATTTCAAGAAGGTATATTTCACACTTATTTAAAGAGAGCTATTATTAGGCCACTTTTTAAAAAAGGGGATAGTAGGAACCCCTCAAACTACCGTCCGATTGCTCTCCTATCAACTTTTGCGAAAATATACGAAAAGACCGTCTACACTAGAATATATAGTTTCCTTGAAAAATATAATATTTTTTCGGAAAATCAAAATGGATTTAGAAAGAACAAGTCAACTACACTAGCTGTCTTTCAATATACTAACGAAATTCTAAATTTACTAAATAATAAACATGTCACCCTGGGGTTATTGCTAGATTTATCTAAGGCATATGATTGTGTACTACACGAAAAACTCTTAGAGAAATGCTACAACGTCGGAATCCGAGGCAAAGCCTATGATTGGTTAAAATCTTACCTTACTGAACGGGAGCAGTGCGTTGAAATTACATACTTTAATAGCAATAAAAAGATGGTAGAACCTGTACGATCAAAATGGCTTCGATCACAGCATGGCATTCCGCAGGGAAGCGTCCTCGGTTGCCTGCTGTTTATAATATATGTAAACGAACTTCCTTTAGCGACACAACAGAAAATAATCCTATTCGCCGACGATACTTCTATCTTAATTGGGGGCCATACTAAAGCTGATGTGGAAAGCAGCGCAAACACAAGCTTTATAGAAGTAACTGAATGGTTAGGGTCAAATAATTTAAGTGTAAATGCGGAAAAAACAAAATGTATGCAATTTCATTCCTATCAAGCACAAAAATACAAATTTGAAATTAAACATAACGCTCAGATTATTGATATGGTGCAAAAATTCAAATTACTAGGGATAACAATCGACTGTAATTTGAACTGGAAAGCCCATGTCGAAGATGTAAAAATAAAAATTTCGAAATTTTGCTACGCTCTAAGGATTTTAAAACGAACTACAGATAAAAAAACAGCCTTTATGGCATATTATGCATATATTTACGCCTGCATAAAATATGGAATTACGCTTTGGGGCAATTCGGTAAACGCAGAGGAAATATTCATAGTACAAAAACGATGCTTACGAATAATATGTGGAATTCCAAAGACTGACAGCTGCAAACCACTATTTAAAAAGGAGTTTGTGCTAACGTTTATATCGATATACATCTTGGAAACCTGCAAATTTATTAGGGACCACGATCAGTATTTCAAAACAAACAATGTTGAACACGGCTATAACACACGAAATAAACATGAGCTACAAGCACCCAAGCCAAATTTAACTCTATTTAAAAAAGGAATGTTATACAATGCAATAAAAATCTATAACCACCTACCTGCAAATATCAAAGAAATAAAAGGAAAAGGGTTTACCGCAGCGTTGAAAAAATGGCTTATCGATAAAAGCTTTTACACATTAAACGAATATTTCTCATAATATTATATTGTAGGCATGCATTTTCATTTTGTTTTTAAATTAATTCAATTAGAAAGATTACAAATTTTCAATTATATACATTTCGTATTTATAGGCGGATTTTTGATTATTCCTTGATTTTGATTTTTTTCATTATTTTTTATATTATTGATGAATTATTTTTTATTAATTGTTTTCTACTGTTACATTTTAAATTATATACATTTCGTATTTATAGGCGGAATTTTGATTATTCCTTGATTTTTGATTTTTTCTTTATTTTTTATATTATTGGTGAATTATTTTTTCTAATTGTCTTCTATTGTTAGCTCTACTTATCCGGTCTGTTTAAATTGTTTAAATTTTTTTTCATGTTAAACCAGTGAAATAATTGCATTTTTAATAAGATATTATAATTAGCAGATAAGTCAATTTAGCAGATAAGTAAATTTGTCAATCTGTTTTAATAACAGGTAATTGTGAGATACATAGTTTTACGCATTATCACCATAAATGTACCACCACAATTTCGGACAAAAAAAAAAAAAAAAAAAAAAAAAAAAAAAAAAAAAATGTACTCAAACGGTTCAGTGCATTGATATGCAGCAAGTGATGACCCACCACGTCAAATGCGAGGGAAAAATCTTAAAGATCGAGCGACATCGACATATCGACCTGCTTCTATGCTTTTCATTGCGAGATCCACTAAGTGCTACGTTCGCAGCTATAAGCATGATGCTCTACTACTATCAACTGTCAAAAAGGAATTCCTTACCTTTCCACCGAAGTATCCGTTGTTTTTCTTGGCATATTCCTCAAACTGCATCATGTAGGTAGGGATGGTTGCGGTTTTGAGGATCTGCTGCATCTCCTTCTTCATCGGTGGATTCTTCTCGTGGTGCCACTCAACAACCTCTGCAAGAACGAATTAAACCATTCAATAATCTTCTTACTCTTATATTATTATTAGCTTTATTATATTTTTTTCTACTATCAACGTGTTCATGTTATTTCTATGTTAATTTGTAATGCAAGCTTTGCAAAGTATTCATAAGATAGTAAATTTGTTTCGTTTGAATATGTTTTTAAAATACTATTATCATATATTTACTATCTGTAAGTTTGCTATAAAATAAATCTAAAATAAAATAATAAAAAATCTTCTTTGAATATACCTAATTAGAATATAATAGAACAATATAATAAAAAAATATAATTTGTACATAGATCCTTATTAGTACATGAAGCCCGTCTCTATGGATTTAAATGTCAGATACATATGATACGAGCTGTTTTTAAAGGTAATACCCGCGGCTTCGCTTCGCGTAAAGTTTCACATCGATTTGTTAATTTAAGTACGGTGGCGTTTATTTGCCTTTTTAGGCAGTGCCTTTAGATATATAGTGCATGACGTCCCCACTCAGATGCACGCTACCTATCTCGTAGACGTACGCGTTTTGTCCCTCGCCACCCGCGCCGCCTTCCGTTGAACGCTGACCTCGCTGGCCCAGCAGCCGCCGCCGCCCGCTAAGTATTTCAAAGTGCTTGCACGCATTACTAATTTCATAATATCTCTATAAACATACCACCTAAACACTTACAGCAAATAGCTAATTTTCTCTCTATTTGCACCCGTGATATTGGATTAATTTATTATGGTAAGGATTGTTATTTTATCACTAATGTCTTCAACAAACACTGCCTACTAATTTTTCTCATTTTTTTGAAATATAAAAGCAGTTATTCTAGCTTAAATATAAAAGTTACAAGGACAAATGCTGTCGTCGACTTTTTTTATAGATCTCTTTAAGGCCGATGTTTGTCATATTTATGTTATTTTCACACATATCAAACCTTTTCGTCAGCGCACGCGCACGTAAGCTTGCCGATTTATGTGACCAAATAAACCGTTTTATTATTATTATTATTATTATTTGAGTGCATTATATCACTTACTGGCTCCAAGGTCATGGACGCTCTCGGCGATAGCATCGATCCATGCATCCATCCAAGGTTCATCCATGGTCAGGTCGAATTGCTTGGCTAAAAAGCGAGAGATGGACAAGGATTGGAAGAGCATCTTCCCATCGACTTCCATAACTGGCAGCTTTCCAAATGGGTAATCTATAAAAAACATAAATAAAGTGAAAAAATACAGCTGTATATATTTCTGTGGTTCTACATTTTAAATTTCCCGGTTTCTGTATATCTAGAATTTAAATTTTCCGTTTTGGAGATAAATTTCTAAGACAAACAAACAGCAAAGACAGTGAAATGTTTCTTTTAACTCGACACATATGACATACTACTGATAGTAATGATAGTAATAGCAATGACAAATAATGATACTAATATATTATAATATTCAAGTATTTAGGATCGTTGGTTACGGAAAAGAAAGTGGCATCGACGTCCGATGTCCATAGCCGGATCGGTCAGGCAAAAGCAACATTCGCCTCGCTCAAGTGGTGCATATGGAAGCGAACGAATATTACCATCAAAACCAAAGTACGACTATACCGAACGTTGGTTCTTCCCATTCTTCTTTATGAATCGGAAACGTGGACGTTACTACAATCGAACCTGAAAAAGTTCGAAGTCTTCCAAATGCGGTGCTTGAGGCAGATTCTCGGTGTCTCACTCCGCGACCGAATTCGAAACGAGACCATTAGAGAAAGATACGATCTAGTAACAACGATCGAAGAAGAAGTACAAAAACGTCGACTACGATGGTTCGGCCATGTTTGCCGAATGAACGATAATCGCTTGCCACGTAAACTTCTTTGGCGAGACGGTCCGACAGAATGGAGAATTCAGAGAATCAGCGATCGGCACCGAAGAAAACCTGGCTAAATAACATCAAAGACGACGTTAAAAATCAACGATTATCGGTTAGGGATGCCCGAGACGTGGTAAAAAATCGTCAAGAATGGAAGCGAATCGTGAATGGAGTACGAGATCCAGCGGCACCGACAGCAGCGTATTGGCTGCGAGGGCGACCCCTTCCCCAATCGCCGGCTACGGAATAAATAATAATAATGATGATAGTAATAGTAATGGAGTAGAGTAATAGTAATATTATTAACAGTAGGATTATAATAATAGTCTATATTAAAATAATAGTTATAATCTAGAATAATAGCCTAGAAAAATAAACGATTTGGAATCATCTGTAAGGATTATTATATTTTGGGAAATAAATAAATAAATAAATACATGATAGAACTCACTCTTTTTGTTGACGGTCCAGCTGGCATCGAGCTTGACGACGACATTTTCGTAGTTGACGCCGCCGTACGACATGATGTACCGGATGGGCTCTCCGATACCCATAAAATTGAAATACGTGAGCTTGTAAACGTGAGCCATTTTGAAAGTATTCGAGCGACCGATGGGTTTGAATTAGTAGTGTGTTACTAACACGCGACTCCTAACTAACTCCATCAACGCCGAGCAATCCATTTATAGGCGACGCTATCAATACATTTTGCACGGATCACAAGGTGATCAGTAAGAGTGAAAGTCATTTTTTAAAATAAATAATGATTAAATAAAAATAGACCGCTCGCGATTATTTTGTTATGTAATGCCATTTTTTCACGTGGCCAAACAAATTAAAAATAAATTGAAATTTGGGGCTCTAGATCCGCTAAGTAGATAATATCAACCACCTTCTCCTGCGTTTTTTTTAAAATTACTTACTTTTTTATATTTATTATGCTTTATATCACTTGCCGTAATATAACTTGCGATGCTTGAGGCAGATTCTCGGTGTCTCACTCCGCGAGCGAATTCGAAACGAGACCATTAGAAAAAGATGCGATCTAGTAACAACGATCGAAGAAGAAGTACAAAAACGTCGACTACGATGGTTCGGCCATGTTTGCCGAATGAACGATAATCGCTTGCCGCGTAAACTTCTTTGGCGAGACCGTCCGACAGAATGGAGAATTCACCGATCGGCACCGAAGAAAACCTGGTTAAATAACATCAAAGATGACCTTAAAAATCAACGATTATCGGCTAGGGATGCTCGAGACGTGGCAAAAAATCGTCAAGAATGGAGTACGAGATCCAGCGGCACCGACAGCAGCGTATTGGCTGCGAGGGCGACCCCCTCCCCAATCGTCGGCTACGGAATAAATAAAAATAAATAATTACTTGCCGTAATGTCTAACGAAATGTATCTTACAGGCGGCCGCCTTTTTTATAACATCATGTAGCAGTACTCAGGCGGTCACTAATCGAAGTACTGACCACCCGACGCTGCCTAACTTCGGTGATCTGACGGGAACGCTTGTTTCAAAGCGTCTACGGACGTTAAGCTAGAAGATACTAGCTAGAAAACATGATTAACATAACAAAAAATAAACGTCAAGGATAGATAAATAAAAAGTGATTCTGTTTGCTCATATATATTGTAAAATTAAACCAAAACAAAACAATAACCTTGTTTACCATAAAAATAAAATAAAATAAATGTCTTAAACTGCACAAGTAAAGAAAACTTCGTTCTTGTGTCTATGATTTCGCGCAAGGTGTAGGGTAGGTTCGATTGAGCGCGAACTGTGGCAATCAGGAGCACAAGCGAGGACGAAAAACACACAAAAATATAATAATTAAAAGTCATTTATAATCTATTAGTGTTAACAGCCAAAATATAAGACACTACTGAAAGGAAAACCGCAAATCAAAAAATCACTTACTATGTCGCGAAATAACAAAATGTAAGGAAACTCACCGGATAACTGGGCACAAAAGGAAGAAATTAATATGGTATTGACGAATCGTCGTAGAAATAACCAAAAAAGTTATATAATAAACAAAATTTGCAAAATGATTATGCAACAAATATGGCGTCTTTTTGCCTATTAAATTAGAAAAAACAATTAAAAATAAAGAAACAAACAAAAACAGACAGGGGAGCATTTAGACGTTCCAAATTCAAATAAAATGAAAGACGCCGCTAATTTATATGGAGTAGAAATCCTACTAATATTATAAACGCGAAAGTTTGTATGTATGTATGGATGTTTGTTACTCTTTCACGCAAAAACTACTGAATGGATTTTGATGAAACTTTACAATAATATAGCTTACACATCAGAATAACACATAGGCTATAATTTATAAAGATATATGGTTTTCTGTCATCATTATCACAATTTTCCATCACCACGGGTGAAACCGCTGGGCGCAGCTAGTACTATTATAATCGCGAAAGTTTGTAAGAATGTATGGATGTTTGTTACTCTTTCACGCAAAAACTACTGAATGGATTTTGATGAAACTTTACAATAATATAGCTTACACATCAGAATAACACATAGGCTATAATTTATAAAGATATATGGTTTTCTATCATAATTATCACAATTTTCCATCACCACGCGGGTAAAACCGCTGGGCGCAGCTAGTTTAAAATATGTACGTTACCATGTCCCTTTTTATATAACAAGTGGTATCAGAACAACAAAAAAAATTATTAATACAAGTATCTAAAATTATGATTTAAAAAGGGTTTAACTACGATTTAATAGGATAGTCAAGGGCATTTTTCACTAAGTTGTAGATGTAAGATGACTAGCTATGGTCACAGTTCATAGGGTCAACTACAGGATTTCTGAACAAACATTCCTGAATAATTATACAGGATGTCTTAAAAGAAAATTAATGTGGAGATAAACGCTTCACGTAATTAATGGACTCCCACTATTGATAATTTTGATGACATTTTGTTACGAATGGTAATTGGGTATTTATGGTGATACTTTTAAAATTAAGTACGATGTTTTTTATTTATATAAATATAGTATTAGACTTTTTAGATGATTATAATTAAAATAAATTGAACGCCTTGGAACAGGCGGCAGCCTAGTTAGGTTATGACTATTGTGTAATATAACTCCTGATAATTTGAAATGAATAAATTAATTTGGAAATTTTAGATGTTAGGTAACTTCTTGGTACCTGCAGTGCAAAAGATTCCTGGTTATTACCATAGAACATGGTTTCAGCAGGACAGAGCCCCGTCACACACGTCTAATACGTCTCTGTAACGAGTTCGTGAAATTTTCCCTCACCAATTGTTCTCCAGGAGAGGTGACATAAAATGGCCCCACCCAGTTCTGGCTTGAGACCGATGGACTTTTTCTTATTGGGACAACTCAAATCCAAATTGTACGTCAATAATTTGACTTCTCTGGCGCAGTAAGAAGAAAATAAAATATCCGGTACGAAATAACAGCCATCACAGAGTCTACATACCGAGCCGTTATGAGAATTTTTGCTGTTCGTTTAAATGAGTTTCGTGAATGTGATAGTTTACATTTAGATGGCATTATTTTAAAGAATCTAATTTCTAAACTGTAACTATAGTCCTAAAATTCCATAATTACTTAAGATTTTATCGACAGACTTAACCTTTCTTTTATATTGATAGGTCAAATGTAAACTTACTTTGGAGATACCCCGTATTTGTTTATTTTAAAGGTAAGAATATGAATAATAACAAAAATTATATCTGCTTTGGTAATTGAGCAACAACTAAGGTCAAAGATATTGATTAGTTATTGTTTGTGACTAATACGCAATCGCTGGATAAAAAAATAAATATAATTGACATAGTAACACAATATTTTGCGCCATCATTATAGTCGCTTTTACTGATAAACAAACCGCTATCGAAATTCTTCTCATTATTAGAACATTTATATTAATAATATTATTAAATATTATTCTTAAAAATATTTTCTAGTGTCATATTATGTATCCACCTGTAAGAAAAGAAGATAATATTATTTTCTTCTTCCTTTAGTTTTATTTTCGACCCGGATGTTGGATCCCCAATGCCACGGTCATCTTCACTTTTATATCTCTTCCTTGGCATAAACATCATCTACATCTACATCTAATATAATTCTACAGCTTTTCAGAGTTTTTATATTCGGTCATCTTCTTAGCGCGCTTCAAGCCTCTTTCTCAGTTTCTGATGCGTCATTGTTTTTGACTTGGTTAGAGCCATTAATATAATGGCTCTAACCAAGTCAAAAATACTCCATTAATACTGACGATGCATATGCATCGTCAGTATTTTGGTTTATATTATTATTTATCTATGTATTATCAACAAGAAATCAACAGATTTACAAAGCAATTGGGTACATAAAAGATATATAAATTATCACACTTAACACTTTGTAAAACATATTAAATTATTATCTAGTAGGTACATTATTATTAATAACATAAAAATAGATATCAATGATGACATACCTACCAATATGTGCAGTAATTTATTATTGTCTTAGTAAAGAACTTGATATTGCGAATTGTATGTATTTCATGAAATGTACATCTAAATATCGTGACAATAGATACGACATTTTAAGTTATTTTATTTTATTTTATCCATAAAACTAATGGGCGAGGTTTCTTATAATTAGTCTAGTCAATTATTTCTTAACATTCGTTTAGAAATTACAATAATACACATATGTATAAAGTAGATACCTATTGCAAAATTTTCGTTGTTTTATAGACGAGGCGATTTATCTCTTATTAAGTGTTTTCAATATTATTACATAACGATTCTAATTGTGTATTTATAAAAATAAGTTGATTATCTCACATTTCGGACAATGACAGCATTTCCTGAATTCACGAATATAATAGCATACTTTAGCTTATATGGTACAATTTAATTACGTAGTTAGGTATCTTATATATCTACTAATAATAATCCACGGTATTGGGACTATTTATTAAAATGACTAAAATAATATTTCTCTATGGCCATTGAAATCACTCATTCTGACAGCAGCAAAACCTGTCAAAATTTTATTCACTCTAAATCTTCTTCAGATAAGTGCTATTTGCATCGCATTTGAGACATCTCGACACTCTTTAATATTGCAAAACGAAGAAATATTCGAAAACATTGAAGTGAGAATGGAGTGTGAAGTCCATGCAGTCAGATGAATCCATTAACCGTATAACTACTAGACCCCGCGACCAACCTGAGAATACGTCAGCCGAATAGATAGAGACAGCTGCATATAGCTCCATCCTTGTCTAGTCGTGCATTTACGGAGACACGTACATATTTATTTATTTATTTATTTATTTATTTGCAGCTGTTGTTATAAAAAACATACAAAAAAACAAGAACACACAGATTAAAAATTAAAACTGTAAATAGACAAAGACTATGAAATAAAGCTACAAACGCTGCAAATTAAGGGTATCCTCAGCATATCTCTTATCCTGTGAGATATATCACTATGGCAACGCGTTTATATCACTATGGCAACGCGTCGACGCTATAAGTCTGCTATGCTATGGATAAACGCGCATGCGCAACTAGACAAGGATAGAGAGAGTCTGTGACAGCATACACACTTGACGGCGGTTTATGCATGAATGATAAAGCGAGAATAAATTGTGAGTCCGTGCCCGGGAATAGTTGTTCGGGACATGTTCACATTCAGCTTCTCTAAAAGGCTGGGATTATCCACGTTCCCTCTAAGAAGTTTGCAAACGTACTTCACCGCCAGAATTCTCAACTGAAGAGAGTTGTAGCCACCATTCTGATAATAAATGCCGTCCGATACAAATAAAGAAAAAACCTACATTGCATTAGGTGTAACAAATTGAAGCAATCTTTCTTACACCATTTCTAATTCTTTAATGTACACCAGTTCTTGCGGAGACCGAGTAGGCGCATTTACTTCTAGAGTGATTCACACGATAGTGTCATAAAGGATATACGGAAAATAGCGACTTCCTCAAAGTGTTTTAAGTTATGAAGTACGAAACGCAGCAGCTTGAGACATTTCGACACTGATTGAGAGATGTGACTTCGGCAAGTCACGCAGCCGCCAAATTTCATACCTAAATCGTTAACTTCATTTACCCTGCGAAGAATGGGGTCAGAGACAATAACCACAGACCCTTTAGATATCACACCCACAGACTTTTTATGCCATATTGTTTAGTTGTTTTTAACTCCCTGGAAAAGATTACAATTTATTTTATTTATTTATTTAGTAGTAACACATCTAGTGAAAAGTTAATGTCATATTTGATTATTTATTACCCATGCTGTACCCGGCCACGCGTTGATGTGGCTCAGTCTAGTTAAATGGAAAAGAAAGAAAAGAGACATCACACGTTTCTAATATATTCATTTGTAATATATAATTTAGGTATATAAAAACACGCGTGTATTCAAATGCATCGTCGTGTCAGAATTTCAAAGCAATCGTAGATTTAAGATTTTGAAGAAACGAACATTTACATTTCATTCGTATAGATTTCACTTGTTATTGTTTTAGCAACCCTAATAAACCTTTAAATAAAATGTTAACTCTCTGAAACACTGGACAACACAAACGGTTTTTTTTATGCGAAAAAGTGGAAATTGCCTATGTGAGCAATGTGCATAGGTGCAATATAAGGAAATAGCGACTTTTGTTGACATTAATAGAAGAGGTTTTACATTCTCTCCAAATAGTTAATACATATTGCGTAACAAGGATTCCATTTCACCGACCCGTACTCACGCCTACTTCTGATTAATGCATTGAAAATAACTTTCAAGATGAGTAGGTTGGTGAATGGATTCGTCACGAGGAAGTGAAAACCACAGAGCTCGTAACCTTTACTGATGAAAATGAAAGTTTTAGGTTAATAGTAACGCCAAGATCTCTAACATTATTTTTAATTTTATATTTCATTTATAAATCAGTGGATACGAATTTCTACACTTGGTAAAGTCAACATTAACAAAAAATACTTCTAAGTACAATATGTATATATTGTAGTAATATTTTTAATGCAATAGTACATTGAAAACATTGTGTAAAAATAATTCCTAAATATTTTTTTAAAAATAAATAAATGAACATTACAATGTATTTTATAGGTTATAGATATAAAAATTAAACAAAATTTACAGATATTTTCAATTGAAATTCCCCTATAATTTTACTAATTATCATATGAACAATAGTACTAATAATAAATCAGAATTATTTGACCATTTCACAAATTATCATACGGACAGTTACATTACATTACGTTTAAGTCGTGTCCAATTGGCGGCTAAAAACCGCTCTTGGACGTGTCAAAATATTTGTGTTTTAAGTAGTAAGTATCATTACTACTTTAATCTTTACTAATCTTAACATACATCCTACTATAATATTATACACGCGAAAGTTTGTATGTATGTATGGATGGAAGTTTGTTACTCTTTCACGCAAAAACTACTGAATGGATTTTGATGAAACTTTACAATAATATAGCTTACATACTAGAATAACACATAGGCTATAATAAGATATATAGTTTTCTATCATCATTATCAAAATTTTCCATCACCACGCGGGTGAAACCGCTGGGCGCAGCTAGTATGTTATAAAAAAATGTATCTAAGAAACATTGGAACCTACTAAAAGTTATCCGTCGTAAAATCTTACAGTTATAACAATAATTGCATAATACATGTAGTAACAAACTAGTATTAATAAAAATAGCCGACCGTCAATAGTCAGAATAAAGTTCATCATGATATAATAGGCAATAATAGAAAGAATAAAGAATACTTATTTTATTTTTTTATTTTATTTTATTCAGGAAACAAACAGTACAAAAAACATATTTACTTAATCAAAATATAACAATCATAAACCATTTATATGTTTCCACCAATTAAACGGTCATATAGTGCGTTATTCTATAGAAAAGAAAAGTTTAAAATACACAAGCATTTTAAAAGTGAAAAGTGAAATTATTAGGGTTTTTTAAACATACAGAAAATATTCTGAAAAGTAATTGCTAAGTTACTAAACAGTCCAAAGTATTAAAAGAGTAAATATAAAGTAAATAGAGCAGAAAAACAGTAAATATATTAATAAACATGTATATATATGGTAATAAATTAATTTATTATTATATAGATAGTAATAAGAAAATAAAATATATAATTATGTAATGACACATTTTATGAGAAGGAAAAATAGAAAACAGGAATAAGTTATGTAAATACAAAGATAAGAGGAGAATAACTATTTTCATAATAAACAGATTACTTAATTAAATTGTAATATATTCATAATAAGATTTTTAAATGTATCTGGGGTTGTGGCAAATATATCAACATCCATAAACACCGAGTTGTAATGATGACAAGCTCTATAAAGAAAAGAAATCTTATAGTCAAAGAAGACAACTGAGAAAAGTCGATATTGTCAAAATCCTTAAAAATGCCTTAAATTGGGGTATTAATTGAAAATATAATAATTGTACTCAAATCTAAGTTGCTTAATTTGTGGACTAAATCAATAAGGTTTGGTCCTGTAAATGTCTTGCATTTAAGTATTTTTATTAATTAAACAGTAATTATAGAATTGGTCAAGGTCGTTCTGAAATTTGATATAATCTTAGAGGGATGAAATATGTGGTCCTATGGGCACAGAAGAAAAATTTGGAAAAGGTCAAATAATCGGAGTTGTCGTTAAAAATCATTGCTCATATATTTATCATTTGCTTATATCAAAATCTTTTACCTCTTCGATTTTTATTATCATTGATTATATAGCGTATTAGATTGATCAACTCCGTACTACGATTTGGCAGCTAGGATTGTATATCATGACATCTATGACAGCTAGGATCGTAATAATAATTTTATAATAAGATTAAGATGATCAAAGCCATCTGGCACTCATAATTTCAAACATTAATTAATATTCTCTTATGTTCAATATGGCGGCGCTCGTAGTACAACAGTTTGGCGGGGCACTATAAATGGTGCTCTAAACACGCCTTGACGGTATCCTTTATCGCAATAAAATAATAATATAATATAAACGAATTTTTAGGTCATAGCTCTTTTTATTTTAGTAGTATTTACATAAAGATATTCAATTTAGTATACAGGTTTCAATACGTCATAACTACGAACTTTAACGTTCAGATAGAATAAGATGGCATTCTATCTGTCCGTATTATTTCTGAGATGTAATCACTGAGATGTATCAATAATACTTGAATGTTATAATTGATTATTATAGATGACCAAACAAATTGCTATTAGTTTCTCTGGTTGTTCAACGTGTAAATAGTTGAACAACGGCGGGAACATAATCGTGAATAAATTATAATATAATAAATAAAATAAATAAATAGATTCTGAGTAAATGATTCATAAATAAATGAGACGAAATCGATGCGCGCAAATCCCTCAAACATCAACACGTAATCAGATATACTACTCTGTCTAAAAAGTACCGGGAATTATTATATAAAATACGTAATTTTCGTTTAATCGTCAATGTTTATTTCATCACTTTTAAAGTAGTCCCCATTTGATGCAACACACATTCGCCAGCATTTTTTACAATCTTCAAAACACTTTTGTAGGCGTTTTTCGGTATAGCCTTCGATTCCTTCCATGAATTTTCTTTAATGGACTCTATGGACTCAAAACGGGTACCACGAAGAGGCAATTTTAGTTTTGGGAACAGAAAGAAGTCTGACGGGGTCAAATCTGGTGAATACGGTGGTTGATCAATTGTATTTGTCGCGTTTTTGGCCGTAAATTCGGTCACAATTGCTGCTCTATGCGACGGTGCAGTATCGTCGTGGAAAATCCACGAATTGTTGATCCACAATTCAGGCCGTTTTTGACGGATTTTCTCACGTAAATGCTTCAAAATGGCCAAATAATATTCCTTATTGACCGTTTAGTCCTTCTGGAACGAATTCGTGATGGACTAAACCGCGAATATCAAAGAAAACAATGAGCATCACTTTGACTTTTGAACGACTTTGTCGTGGTTTTTTCGGTTTTGGCTCGTTTTTTGTCCTCCACTCTGATGCCTGTTGACTTGTTTACATATCAAATTCATAGACCCATGTCTCATCGCCAGTTATAATGCGTTCTATGAATGTGGGATCAGAATCGACGCGATCCAGCATGTCTAAAGAAGTTTGTTTGCGGTATTGTTGTTGTAGAAAATTCAACTCCTTTGGAACGATCCGAGCGGCGATGCGTCTCATGCCCAATGTATCTACCAAAATCGAGCAAATGGACTCATGAGACTTCAGGTTCAGGTCACGTGCTATCTCTCTTAAGCTGGAATGGCGATTATGGAGCACAATTTCCTTGACTTTTTCGATATTTTCGTCTTTTGAAGAGGTCGAAGGTCGCCCGGAACGAGAATTGTCTTCGACGATCCCTCGGCCCTCCTTGAATGCTTTGTACCACTCGTAGATCCGTGTTTTGGATAGAAATGATTCACCATAAGCCTTTTCTAACATTTTAAGGGAATTGGCACACGAAAATCCGTTCGCAACACAAAATTTAAGGCAAACTCTTTGTTCAATACTTTGGTTCATTGTGAAAATCGTGACGCACTACTAAGGTGTACAATTCAATTGCTGTTCTAGTCAAAATGGCTGACAGTTCGAGCGCATTCTAGGCATAGAGTAAATAAAGACAGTTCTACCAACTTAAGATTTTTTCTTTTTTTTTAAAATCATTAACAGAATCTTTTTAAATTCTAAATTCCCGGAACTTTTTAGACAGAAGGTATATCTGTAAAACACCGACTGACATGTGATGATGATCCTCGCCTATCTGGAAGTCCCAGCACTGCTACGGACCCTCGAGGTGCCTGCTGGTGGATTTCTCATGCAAGTATCTTCGAAAATGTCTCACACACGACCCACTCGATGCGGATTAGTTTTTTCGCGGAATTTTTATTCTGCTTTTGCGGCGCGGTTTAAGAAGGCGATAATTAAAAGCGGTACAGAGTCGCGAGAGTATGCAAAAACCTCTGAAAAATATATATGCTGTCGTTCTGACAGCGCGGCGGATAATTATAAAAACTAGCGGGGGGTAGGCATTTTTCGAGCAAAACGCAGTACTGGCAACGTTCAAGTCGTTCTTCTTCTTCTTCGGAATCAACATCTGTCAGTGAAGGTGAACATCCACATACACTAATAAAATGCTGATGCAAAAGATACTTTGCGCGCAACCAGTCTCTGTACAATGCTATCAGCGCCACCTGCATGTAGCCGGCGCAGAAGGGTTGCCAAAACATACTAGGGTGTTTAATAATATAATACCATATATAATCATTGGTGTTGCCCAAGTCTCATTGACTTCTTCCAACTAAGTTACATATTAAAGTACCAATGGATTTTGATTATTTGCTACCTATTTCCTATTCAGAAGAACTTGGATATTCACGGAAACGCCCACACTAGCAGTTCTTTTTGTCTGGGAGTGAGGGTAGGATGCGGTGTCGCGTCCCATTGCGCATTCTATCTGAGATAGCCGCTCCCGCTGGAGGTGTCATCGTTCCAGATAAGGGACAAAGAGGAAAAAGGGGATCGAGGATATCGCGCGCTGCCATCGCGACGAGGGAATTTTCACGGCTGCGAACCGAAGCGGAGCAGGCTCAGTTTATCCTCCTTTTTTAAGTTTAAATTTCAGCGAAGATGCTATCGCTTCGGGGAAACGATTTATCACCGCGCGATTCAATTTTGCGGAACTAAGCGAGCGTCGATACGTCGACAATTTAGATCGATGGCCGTGTTAAGTATGAGCTGAGCTTGAATCGTTTCATTTATGCTGATTTGAGATATTATTATACTTTAGTAATAAATCTCGCGAATAATAAGAACCAATATTTAATCTTCCAATACTAGACCTGTCGTGCAAATCACTATACATAACACTTTGCTTTTTCGTAAAAGTTAAATTAAGTGTAGTTTAAAATCATATCATTAATGTCAATAGTTCAATCTTTAATCCTAACAATCAATCTTCTTG
Organism: Micropterix aruncella; assembly: GCA_944548615.1. Taxonomy (NCBI): domain Eukaryota; kingdom Metazoa; phylum Arthropoda; class Insecta; order Lepidoptera; family Micropterigidae; genus Micropterix; species Micropterix aruncella. The sequence goes on from OX155959.1 coordinate 394,442, forward strand.
TGTGTTGCAGATGGATGATTTTGATTGCATACATAGAAAAATAGAAAAATATTTATTTGCAGCTGTTGTTACACAAAAAAAGCATATAAAAAAGAGAAAAAGAACACAAAGATTTGAAATTAAAACTCTAAATACACTAACTAAGACTGTGTAATAAAACTACAAACTCTGTAAATTAGGATTATACTCAGGATATCTCTTATCCTGGTTTAGAGGATATACGTACTTATTATTGGTACATACAGGAAAACGTATTTATTATTGTTACATAAACGCTATTGTCAAATTAATATTTTTGCTTTAATAGTTTTATACATATATCAATATATTACTAGCAACTGATGAATTCCAATATGCGATAATTAGCTTTAATTGATTATTCATGCGTTTGTTTTATATTCTGAATGAATAAATTGAATACTGAATACTAAAAGTATTGTGCATGAGGTTATAAACAAGTGAGAAGGATAGCGACAGACCCCCGCGGAGCTGCCGATAAAACTTGCCAAATATATGTCAGAGCTGAACACTGACAAACGGGTTTTAATCAGAACGTTTGCCTGGATCCTGTTGTCCTCCATGAAATGTCCACCCATATTCAATACATATTTTCCTCTGTCCAATATGCCGGCGAGCAAACGCTGTCGCTTGCCAGCTAAGCAAACAGGCTCCAAATTACACGTGTCAGCGTTTTGCGGGCCTGACGAACGACCGGACTGAATTTTCAATCCCGCAACGGCGATATCGGCCCACTTCATCTTTCCATTTACACTCTCTGTTTGTCTCCCCTTCCGAGAGGCCACCGAGCGAGACGCGACAGCAAACACTCCACCATGTATTTCGGAAGCATGCGTACCGAAGAGTTGAGAAGAATACATGGATAATATAGAGATAGACCTTCGATTAGAAAAAGGATATAAGTTTAAAATGTGCAATCATCAAATGCAATAACCGCAAGTTGTTTACGGCATAGATGCGTGTTCATTTTTTGCTCTGAAATACTTTACATGACAGTTTAAGTTCGGCACAAGTCAATGGATCTACGATGAGCAGGTCATAGAGACCCAAGCTGCGCGGAACCGTTAGCTGTCATTCAAAAGTACAGAATATCCGCAATTAAAAATGCATGGTAAAATTATGTCAGTGTCTTGAGTCAGTCCCATAATACTCGGTTCAGAAAATGTTACCGACTAAACAATTAAACATGCAGTGGCAACAACGTGGAAATCGATTGCCTGTTAAATTTAAAGCTATACTTGTAGATGTTTTCTGGAAGGATAAGGGCTTAATACTTAATGATGATTTGCCGATTGAAATCAAAATCAAGGCTGTCTCAATAAGAGTGCACTATTTCTTTTAAAACAAAACACATATTTTTGGAGCAACTTGATATTTTTAATGCATTGTAAAATAGACATGTTCCGATTAAGTATGGAATAAAATATCAGGCAAATGGCCTCCGCGGCCCCGATAACAGCCCATTACTCTTTTCATGAAATTTTCAATGACTTTTTGACAAAGATGTAGCTGTATCTCACCAATGACGGGTTGGATCTCGGCCTGGAAATCAGTAATTGTTTCTGGTTTATTCGCATAGACCCGAGATTTTACAAATCACTAAAGAAAAAAATCCGCACGGCGTTGAATCGTATGATTTGGTCTGGAAATCGGTGCTGCAATAAATCGATTGTTTCATGCGCGATGTGGCAGGTGGCGCCGTCCTGCTGAAACCACATGACGTCCAAATCCATATCTTCTAGTCGATGCCACAAGAACTCCGTCATCATGTTCCTGTAACGAATGCCGTTCACACTTCACAGTCACTGCAAATCCGCCCTCATTTTCAAAGAAGTAAGGCCCAATCACGCAGCCTGACGAAAATCCGCACTAGACTGTTGCTCGATTTAGATTTTCTAAGCCTCAAAGTCTAGAATTTTGCTTATTTATGTATTCATTTAGATGTAAATGCGCTTCATCGGTGAATATGATTTTTTTCGAAAAATCGGCATTCATTTCATTTATCTCCATTACTTATTAAAGGAATTGCCGTCGTTTTGCATGGTCTGCTGGTTTGAGCTCCTGAGTAAACCGAATCTTGTACGGGTAAAGGTGGAGGTGTTTCGTCAAAATTCGTTGAGTAGTGCTTCGTGAAATTTGAAGTTGTTGGGAACGATATCGAATTGATGTTTTCGGGTTTTCGGCGACACTCTCGTTTACAGCAACAACTTGGGTTGTCGACTACAACGGGCGAGCCCGTCACCTCAGGAAGTTTTAACGATTAGTCGTTCTATCTCCCTGGAGTGAACGTAGAAGACTTGGGACAAAACAGTCCACCATCTAGCTACGTCACAAACCCGTAAGAGGTCAACGCCTTAACCTCTAGAGCCCCGATTGGCCGATATCAGCCACAAAACGATTCAGCGTGACGGCCCCGTTTTAATTTTATTTTAATTTAATTTGTTTTATTTTATTATGTTTTATTATGTTAATATATATTTGGTTTTAATTATGGGTACAGTGGTTTGGCAGTAATTAATGTATTGGTGAGACAGTATCATAAATCAATTTTTTTACTAATTTTTACTAAATTTTTTTGTGACATCAACTTGTAAATCAGCTGAGGGGCCGAGGCCTGAGGGGTTAACCGCGAGATAGCCAGGGATGTTACCTGGCGGGCCGACACTCGCGCCCTTACTTCCAATTGTGACCAGATTACTCCGTTCTCTCGATTGGTTCCGAGTTCGAGGTCGCTTGCGCGGTCCTCTCCCTTACGAAGCGGTGAAACGGTGTATACCGAATCTATCGCGGACCACAGCGTCCTTTGCCCGGCTGTTCACCCAGTATCGGATGACCGATGGTCGTTTCAAGAGCAGTCGCCGTAAGGTCCGCAACCACCCCCGCTCTATAGGAAACAGTACTGCTTCTAGACTCCCCCGACTGGGAGCTAACGGGCCCATGATGAGGTGGCCACGATGACCCATGTGTTCAGGGTCGGTCACACTCACGGGTCAACACCCATCCGATGGCCTCCACGCATGGGGTGCGAACCTGGGTAGGACACTGGGTCAACCAGTCTCCCCTGGGAATCAAACCTCTGGCGCTCCTGGACGGTCTGCGCACCGAGCGGCGCAAGCCAATCGATTGTGCTCTCCGACTAACAGTCGGGGGAGTCTGGGAACTGTATTGTTTCCTATAGAGCGGGGGTGGTTGCCTACCTTACGGCGACTGCTCTTGAAATGACCATTGGCCATCCGATCCCGGTTCAGAGTCGGGCAAAGGACGCCTTGGTCCGCGATAGATTCGGTGTACACCGTTTCACTGCTTCGTAAGGGAGAGGACCGCGCAAGCGACCTTGAACTCGGAACCAATCGAGAGACCGGAGAAATCTGGTCACAATTGGAAGCAAGGGCGCGAGTGTCGGCCCGCCAGGTAACATTACTGGCTATCTCGCGGTAAAGGCCTTGGTCTCTTGCGGGTTGTGGCGTAGCTAGACGTCGGATTTGTAGTGTCCAAAGTCCTCTACGCTCACTGCACGGTCGATAGAACGATGAATCGTTAAAACGTCCTGCGGTGACGGGTTCGCCCGTTGTGGTTGACATCTCAATATGTTAGTCAGAGTGCACAGTCGATTGGCTTACGCCGCACGGTGCGCAGACCGTCCAGGAGCGCCAGAGGTTTGATTCCCAGGGGAAACTGACTAAGGCCAGAGTCCTACCCAGGCTCGCACTACATGCGTGGAGGCCGTCGGATGGGTGTTGACCCGTGAGTGTGACCAACCCTGAACAGAATGGGTCTTCGTGGCTAACTCAGCAAGGGCCTATTAACTCCCCGTTTACAGCAACAATGTTTTGAAGACATCGACCGGTGTGTCGACGCAGAGGAGACTTACTGTCCACAACCGAACCAGTTTCTTCAACAATAATAATATTTTGACCACCCTTCGAATTGTTGACAAATTAAATGCACTTTCTCGACCGAAAATTTCACGATGTTTGCGAGCGGTCTCAGTGTAAATTTCTCCATTTTTGTAATGGGTTTTCATAATTGTAACGCGTTCTTCTTTTGTGTAGCGTTTCAATTTTATTAATCAGTACAATCACAGATGTCAAATTTCAGAGTTGCCACTTGCACGAGAAAACAATGCCACAAAATTTAAATACTGCACACTTGTTGAAGCGCCCTTTATTATGCTGATCTATGTAATTATATAAATGTGATGCCATCCGTGATAAAAGACGTGCATCCGTTAGTCGAGGTGTGCTCGTTTCCAAAACATCGAACCGGTTCAGAAGTCGTGCGCTGCAAAAGATGAAATGAAGGATTGCGTTTTCGATGCGTGTTACTACTCACCGTATTCTCCAGACAAGCCCTGTGGGGAAAATTTTCTCTTCTTAATCTGAAATAGTTAAAAGGCGATTTTCGTCCGATGAAGAGGTCCATACCGCTATTTCTGAATACTGTGATAGGGTAGCGAATGGTTTCGTGCAGCTTGGGCCATAACCACGATCCCAACTCTCCTAAGCAGTGGGGGTGGATCTAAGCAGTCGTCTTCTACTCTTGAAATGACCAGTCGGCTACCTGATCCCGAATTCAGACCCAAGCAAAAAATGCGATGGTCTGTTATAGATTCAAACTGAATCACCGTTGAAAATATGACAGGTAGGGGACCGCGCAAACGACCTCGAGCCTGTAACCAGTCGGGTGGATGGGCCTTTTCATTTACCCTGGAATCTTGTTATAGTAACAAAAAAATGGTGAATAAAACTATATCGCAATTTGCTCATTCGCCGTCGGTTTATGTGAAGATAGGATTAATTCCTTGTGTCATGATAATGAAAATGTCGAGTGTCTTCGGGCGTACATAATATGTTGATAGACATAAGATGAAAATAGAGTCATGATTCCTGATTCTACAAATAGCGGAATATAATAACTTCTCGGAGAGAGTCTGTATAAACTGCGTACCGCATTTTTCTGGCGGAGAAAAATTCTGGTTAAATTTGGCGCCATTCCCCAAAAACAGTAGGCCATGCGTTTTTATGAAATGGAAATACGCAAAATTAACGGATTTAGCGGTTTCATGACCCACACAGCGCACAGCCGCACACAGTACGCGCACGTATGTATGCTTGCGAATACTGCCACGATAGACAAACAAGCTCGGAAAAATAAAAATGCAGATTACAGGGGTTTTTTATAATGAAGTTTTAAATGATCTTCCATTAAAATTGGGGTTGTTGGTTATCGTGCGGCTTACCCGCTGATTGTATTGTCGGTTTAGGGCGGCCGTTCTATCGGGGAATAAATTGCTTCACATGCCGCCAGCTTTGCCTGATTGAAACCGCTCCGCTTGATGGCGCGTCAAAATCCAGATGAGATTTGTCTGCACCCCTCCCTCTACTCAGCACACCCTAAAACCTATCTAATTCTTGTTAGCGATGGAAGAGTTTACCTTAATTTCTTTCACGGTTAAAATGTATTTATTGTTACGATGATAATAGACATGGTATTTCTTTACAAAAATGGTACAACAACACATTAGCGTTTGCTGTATTCACGAAATATTATTCAACTCCATGTCGAGGAGTTTGCAAGCAGCCGATCTCTTTCGATTACTCTTATTATATGCCATACATATAATGAGCTTCACCGTGACAATTGCATCTATATTTGAGGTGACGATTTAACTACATTTTTACAAAAATATTTAACAGCATCGACGACAAGTTGAATAAAAATATTAATATTGATAGGTATGAGTTATTATTCAACAAATGGCTGACAGAAATTGGATACTTGCGTATGGAAAATAAGGAAAAAATGAGGAAGTAAAAAAAATAATTCTTTCCATATATGTCTAATTTGAATCTTTGTACTTCATTTATTCTATGCATTGGTATGGTATGCGGTGTTAAATATTTTATTTATTTATATTAAAAATATTTTAATAATGTTAAACGGTAAGAGTTATTATTTTCATTTTTATTTTCCTTTCTTTTCTATTTTCTCTTTTTTTTAATAATAAGTATATAATACTATTGCACCGCATTTATGTTTTACACCACAATTATGCACTTTAATAGAGGTCTAAGAATCCCCGTTAGATATACAAACCGCTGATCGGTTCTTGAGCTGTGTCGATCTTAAGCTATTGTTCTTCATGTTCTATTTCTTTAATTCAGTGCTAGTGTTACTACATTTTTTGTAAAATGATTAAATAAATAAACAGGTAAATGGATATTACAGGATATTAAAAGAATAAAAAACACGACTACCGTTACAGAAAGTAAATTATTGTATTTATAATTATTTTATTTATGTTTTCAATGGAATACTTGTGGTTTATGTATTTATTTTTATAAATACATGTACATTTCCGGAATATACTCATCAGACCTTTCATTTGACACTAAACATGACATATTTATGTTAATTTATTGACATTTGGACATTTAGATAATTATGTACTTGATATTTGGACATTTAAGGTAACCTGATACTCGGAATGGCATAATAATTCTAACAATACCACACGCTTCTAAATCCGATCAAGCGTTTAGAAGTTATAGTTGAATAAAAACACAGAAAACATACCTGGATGAACCCTGAACTCTTTACACTCCTTTTTGTTGGGCAGTCGTATAATAAGGCGTATGACTACATTTTTACAGATTTTCCAGCAAGTTATGGTCGCAAGACCATAAAATTCGCCTCCCCGAATTTTAATTTATGGTACATTTTTTACCAAACAAATGGTGTAGCTAATAAATTCCAAATGTATGGGAAAAGTATAAAAACGAGCTGTTAAATACCATTTTCGAGTTTATATTTCGTCCATGATAATCGAACATAAAAATGTTACCATTATTAATTTGGCCTTTCCACATACTTAATGTACAGACTAAACCTTTAATTTCATCAAATGGTGTCAGAATATTGTCATTTCATTTAGCATAGGTTACTTGCATTTAATTTACTATGATGCTCGGTTTAATTTATTTTATTATTATGCTAATTTATTAACAAATCCGTCACGAAAGTCAACTTTGTACCACAGGTTTCGTTGCTGACGAAGTCTACGAATGTAAAAGCTTCGTTTCCTTACCTGATAAAGAATAAATCAAAAACCTGGCGGCTCACCAGGAGGATACTCGCGGCATACCAAAGCGCCGCGCCACAGCGGTGGAAAACCCTTGGCTCAGATTTTTACATAAATATTTTGTAAAATATTTTAATATCTCTAATATTTGAATATTTTATATTTTAATATTTATATTTATATTTTAATATTTTACTATTTTAAAATCTTCTTCTATATATATTTATTAAAAATGAATCGCCGTGCGTTAGTCTCGCAAGATCTCAAAAATGACTCGACCGATTTGAATAATTATATTTTTGTTTTGTTTGCCCTGATTCAGGGGTGGTTTACAAAAAAAATTTTTCGAAAAAATTAAAAGAAACAACTGAAAATCGAAAAAATCGAAATTGGTCATTTCGGGAAATGGGCCACTTTCAATAGATGGCGTTCGCGGCGATCCTATTGTTTGACAGCTGCGCCATCCGTAACTGTTATTCATTCCGTGCGATTGTGTAAAATTTCAAAATGTCGAAAAGTCGAAAAAGTCGAAAAAATCGGAAAAGTCGAAAAAGTCGAAAAAGACGATAAAGTCGAAAAAATCGGAAAAGTGGAAAAAGCATTTATATTTCATCATTTAAATTAAATACAAACGACTTTTATTAAATCACCAAAACGAAACTCAAACCGTACATGATTCGGCCATATTATAGATTTCAATGAATTGGATTTGGAAGGTTGATTAGGATCAATAAACGCTTATAAAGTTACAATTAAATCAATTTTAGGTTATACGAATTTCTCCGGGTCATCTAGTTTTATATAAATAACTTGATAAAAGTATAATATTAACACCGACGTAAATCATTTTTTTTTCATAACTAACAAGTAAGATACATATGACTGTCACATTTGAGTGTTTTCTTATAAAAACTACATTAAATTTGTAAGTGAGCATGCTTAGGAAAGAGATAATTTGCGCTATAACCCTGTATAATTGGGCAAAGTTGGTGCAAAGTTAGGCCTGGCGGCGCGCGGTCGGGTCCAGGGGTTAATGATGCGCAATTAGCCGAAACATCCATTAAAATTCCATTTGGGTGGGAAATTATGGCAAGTTTCGCACAATAAATAAATCATGCGAATAAACTTTCCCGGGAAGACGTGTTATGTGTCAACATTAAGACGTTATTAGCGCCTGCCAACTTTTATTACTTAATGGAAGTTACGGATTTTAAGATTTTCGTAACTAAAGAGATGGGTAAGTTCTTAATGTATTGTCGTGTAATAAGATGTGTTGTAAGAGTGTTTATACGAGTAGTTTGACTTCGTACCCGCCTGCTACATTACTTTCCTCTTAGAAAAGAGAAACCCTGAAAACAAAAACTACATGAATTTTTCATATGAAAAGTGGCTCACGATAAATAGATCTCTTGTGATATATTCTGCTTCTTATTTCACTAAGCTAGTCTAAACAAGACTTCCCTTTGATGATAAGTTTAGTTTTTTTTAACGTGGTACGTATTTTAATAAAACAAGTTGATATTGTCAAACCCGCCATCCCACGATGTTATGACGATCGTTGTTGTCTTTTATGCCCTGAAATGAGTGGCAGAAAAATAAAGAGCGTAAAAATCTACTGATATAGTTACTCCACTGCATAGCATAGGTATACTCTACGCAGAGGAGCATTGCCAAGCCAATGGAGCTCCCTCGCCCCCTCCCTAAAAAAATCATAAAGACTTCTCCATCCAGTAAACTGATCACAGCGCGAGGTTGCTTGTGCGAGCCTCTACCTATTAGGAATTATTTGAGAAAGGTAGATGAGAACAGGTAAATATATCTACCATGTTTCTTAAGAAAATTACTTTATCAGACTCCTTCAGTAATTCGCCAGATACACTGCTTTTGCAGAGTGCACTGCTCAGACCTCTTCCGGAGAAATTCTTTCATTTAATTCGTTACTTCGACGACCTGAATCATGAGTTGCTTCGACTACAAAACAAGCAGGTCTTGCGGCCCAAGCTGCACGAAACCATTAATCCTCCAAGGGTTTACATTTCGGTCAGTGAGAAGTAGCTTGCAATGACCGCATGAAACGCAACGAAAACATGTAACATTAACATCGCTTATACCTTACAGCAGTACTATCCGTGCACCTTACTTCAATATATGTTTAGAGGATGTAAGCAGCGCCGGCTCGAGGAAACTTGGCGCCCTAGGCAAAAGACTAGTATGGCGACTATTTAAAAAAATCACAAGACATTAATTGTGTAATTTTTAATCAAATAATTAGAGCACAGATATACTTATATATAATTATAATACAAACTTTTTTTTAAAAAATACAACCGACTTCAAATAATTTTTGCACCTATTTTCCAGTTATTTTGATTTTAAAACCAAACTACTGAACTAATTTTATTTAAATTGCTATGGGATCAATCTGAAAGTATATTCTTTCAAATACAAAAAGAATTTTTCAAATCGCTTCATAAATGACAGAGATCTGAGGTAACAAACATACAAATAAAACATTAAAAAAAATTCAACCGAATTGAAAACCTCCTCCTTTTGTTGAAGTCGGTTAAAAAGAGAATATATCTACCTTCTATAGCTGTATGGAGTGATATATAAGAATTTTTTAAAAGACTAATTAGAGATTAAATCAAGCAAGTTTTATTTTCCTTGCCTTTATTTTAGCAAAAGTGGAAACGATCTCCTTTAAATCTATTGTTTGAGCTATTTCTTGTTCTATAGATAAAGTCGACAACCCCACAAGTCTTGGGTCATTGTGGAGCGCAGATACGTTTTAGTTAGTTTTAATTTAGAAAAACTGCGCTCACCACTGGCCACAGACACGGGAAGTGTCAGCAACACCCTTATTGCAGTTACTAAATTAAGTAAGATATCTAGTAACCCATTTTCACAAATATAATTTAAAAGTTCTTGTGGCGCAGTGTTATTTGGTACTCTTCTTGCAATAGCTTGTAATTCACGTTCGAACCGTTCATCGATTCGCGTGGTCGTGTCGCAGATATGCTCTGATACATACGCTACCAGATCGCCTCGCCGCGCCGCCCCCCAAAATACGAGCGCCCTAGGCAATTGCCTAGTTTGCATATATGGACGGGCCGGCCCTGGATGTAAGCCATTTCTCGATTCCGCATTGGTCACATACGCTGATGGAGCCGTTTCTGAATTAAATTTAGCCTCGCGCGCGGCATCACAGAGGCGTAGCTTGGCAATACGTCTGTTGATCCGAGCGGGAGTAGTCACAATTGAGAGAGCTCACTTTGTCATAGTTTATGTAGTTCCTAATGGTTTCATTCAGCTTGGGTGGTGTTGGGCAAATTTTATGTAATCTGGCCTACCAATATCAATGTTCAACTCTCATCTGGTAGCCTCCTCGAAGAGGGACCTAGCCTATTACGGCTGCTGTGATCTTCTGCCATGGCTATATTCTGCAGTCGGAGGCGGTTGGGATCAGAATATCGCGGATTCGGGGGAATACCTTGGGCGGGAACTGAGTGGTTTGCGTATCAGGCTGTGTCAGCCACGCTTACGCCCGCCGCACAAGCTCACACTCGCATTGGCCTGCACTGACCGCGCGCGAGTGGCGGCGTATAAAACGTATGGAATAGTACCGAACTCCGCATTTGGTCTCACGTGTCGACTCAGACACGTACATGAGCGAATACGGGCGAGACGTGCGAGTGGTCCTAGGTAACTGAGACACGGTTTTCGAGTGGCAGTGCCGCCAGTGTTGAAAACAATAACATGGAGGAAGAATTAATTGAAGCCGTTCGAAGCGAAAAATGTTTATACGACGTAAAACACCCAGACTACATGAAAATAAAATTAAAAGATTCTATTTGGAAACGAATCGCAAATTAAAAAAATAGCAAATTTTTCTTTAGTACTAATTCTTTCATGACCACCACATCCTTGATCTTCTAAATGTGAAGCAATTAATGAATGTACTTCTTCAAATTCGTCCCTAGATAATCTAAAGTAATTCTTAAATTTTTCGTCGGAAAACTCTGAAGTTAATGTGAATTTTCCATGCGTTTTTCTTTTGAACATATAAGAGCTCTTCCAGATTTTCTTGCCAGACACTTTGTTTATTAACCGTAATCTATTTAATAATACGTTATCGTTGTCGGATTCAGAACTTAAATCTATCGCGTCCATCTTGCACGATTTGCGACGCGGCGACGCGAGCCACTGATGTACGTACACGTGTGAGCAAATGCGGGTGCACCTGCTGTCGACCAATGTCAGTGCTAATCGGCGCGGTATCGTGAACGAGTGCGAGTGTGAGCTTGTGCGGCGGGCGTTACGCAATCCGGCGAATAACCAGGTGGGTCTAAAGTATATACGTATATTTCCTAGATAGCAGGTTTAGTTGTCGACCTTTATTAATAATAATAATTAAAAATTAAACGCTTTATTTGCTTAATCAAAAAGGCGAGCTTATTGCCTAAAAGCAATATCTTACAGCTAACCTTAACCTAGTGGAATAAGATGTTATGCGGTAAAAATAAACTAATAAATTAAATTTTGGACATTAAAATTCAGCAGGAAAACGAAACAATAAATTTAAGAAAAAAAAACTTATAATGACGCAGGCGACCTTTAGTCTATCAATAGCGAATGGTTTCGTGCAGCTTGAGCCACAGGATTTATTGTGTATCAGGATCGGTCCAACTCACGATTCAACTCCTATTCAGTAGCCTCCTCGTGTAGATGGCTACCCTAAGTAAGACTCTCGCGTCTCAGGCCTCACGGCTGGTGGATCGGTTTCTCTTGGAAGATTGCCTACCGGCGTTACTGGACGGTTTGCGCACCGTGCGGCGATGCCAAGTGGTTGTGTACTCTGACTAATTGCTAAGGGAGTCTGGGGATTATGGAAATATGTGGGGGTGGATTTTGACCTGTTGTCATCCACTTTTCAAATGACTATTAGGCTACCTGATTCTAAATTCAGAGCCGGGCAAAAGATGCCTTTGGTCCGCGATAGATTCAAACTGAAACAGCGCTAAATTTACGGCAGGTATATAGAGTCCGTGTAAGCGACTTCCAACCCGTAACCAGTCGGGAGGTAGTAGATATCCTGAAGGTTAATTCCAGACGGAGACATCCTGCCAAAACTGCTAGCCATGAGGTGAGGTGGCCTACTGGGTTACCTTCCTAGTGCCTCGCCGTAAGGCGTTGGACTCTGGCGGGTTTATGGCTTTGTTAGTCGGTAGGTTTGTACCGCCCCAAAGTCTATACGCTCATCCCACAGCTGAAAGAACGATCACATATCGTTATACCAGCCTGGGCTGACGGGTTCGCCCGTTGTGGTTGAAGCCGCCCAACTGTCGTCATCTATCCATGAAACAATCAGTTGGCCACCCGATCCCGAGTGACCGTGGAGGACAAAGGACGCCTCGGTCTGCAATATATTCAAACTTAATTATCGCGTACTTCAGGAAGAGACCACGCAAGAGACCTTAAATCCGTGGCAAGACTGGATAACGCAGAAAACCGGTCAAATCTGATAGTGAGGGCGCGAGGCTGCCCGTTGCATCAACTTCCCAGTGCCTCGCGGTAAAGCGCTAGTTAGACGATATACTGTGTTGTTCCTAAGTCTGTACTTTCACCTCATGATTGAAATAAAGATCCAATATCGTTATAAATTCCTGGGACGGCGGGTTCATCCGTAATAGTTGACAGATCCAACGTGTGATTGTTGATATAAACAATCGAACTCAAATCGATGCGCACACTCGGACAGCAAGACCGAGCAATGCCAATTCTCAATTTTTATTATTTTTAATGTAATCGGTCAAATTATTGATCGATTCTAATCGGTCGATGATAATTATTTTCGACTTAATAATGCTTCTGTGCCAGAATCATGTTGTTGTTACTTCTATCTGTGGGTGACTTTATGCATTCCCGCACTGCATTAGTTATGGTTCTTGTGCCACAAATGGCATATTGGGTCCTATTTGTAAGATTCTAAACATTTCCATTGCCTTGACCTCAAAATCCCTGGCTTAGTTACTTTTGACGTGCCAACGTCTTATAAATCGATGGAGCCTGCTGCACGCACGAAAAAACATGACTCATACGGCGTTACCTCGCTCTGAGGCGTTCCATTTATTATATTTATTATTCAATATAAATGCTGCCATCTACCGGTTGCGACAAGAATTATTTACTAACCTCAGTCTAAAATAGTACGAATGAAAATCACTAGATTGATTTAAATTCTTGACATAATTTTATATGTATTCTTGATATACGGAATGTTATTACTGAACGGACAATTTTCTTGTAGGTACAACGAAGTGCAACGAAATAAGCAACTTTTATTAAAAAAAAAAGTATGAAAAACTATCATTACGATGCGCTATCTAGCGGTTGGTAAAATGTCGCTGATATTGTTTATTTACGACGTATTAGCTACCGCTAGATGGCGCAGCGTGCTCTAACGCTTCTCAACCCGTTATTTAACAGTTTGAGATTTCAAACCTTCAAATTAAAAGAAACAATAAACTTTAAACAATAAACAATTATACAATTATACTGCTGTACAATAATACATTTACATGTTGTAGTCAAATCAGTGAGTATAAAAGCATATATTTTTGGGTGTTTGTAATAAACAATATCAGAATCTTAAATGAAGCTGCTTCAAATGCAACCATTCCATCAGTATTTTCTTATGACGTTGTCACGTTCAACTATCGTCAGTAAACCGACTTTACAGACAACCGATTTTTTTTTCTTTGGCCGGTTGTTTCTTTTTTATTTATTTTTTTATTTAGGTAAGTAACAGCATGAACTTATAATTAGATACATAATTCTTAAAAAACATGTTCTTATGCCGATTATAACTTACGCCGTTCGAAATTATTTGAAAAATATTTTACAAACTAAATTATGAAACAAAAAATACAATACATCCGTAAATATTTATTAGTTGAGAGAAAACGGATCTATACCGAGCGGAAATAAACGACAGTCCTCCCGATTCATTTGTAGATGGCCAATGTAACTTTGCCGAAAATGTAACTTTGCCGGGAGAACTCATCGTCCAAGTCCACGCGGCAAGGACTCATCCCCACCAACCAAAAAATGTCAAATAACCGCAAAAGTTGTAGAGTTAACCGCAAACATATAAATCATACTTATACAACATAAATTCAAAATAAGTAAATGGGAATACATATATAAGTTATATTATATTTATACATACATATTACAAATCAATAATTACTGTCAGTTGTCCCTGCTGCTTCAAGGGCAGTTCGTACTGCCGATTTGAAGCTAATTTTGTTTCTACTATAAATGTCAAGCCCTGTGAATTTATCATTATACCTACGTTTTCCTGAGGATTAAGGCATACCATGTTCTCAAAGTTTTGAAAATGTTCCCTGTGGTAACTATTTGGTCAACTTATAACAACTTGCTTCCATCGAATACAAAAAATTCTTGATTCCTTTATTAGAAAAATACTTATATCTCAGCTGATTAGCAATTGACTATTACACCTGTTTTACCTAATACTTGTAGACTGAGTCGAGAGCGACTCTTGAATATCCCCATAATATCGCCTCGTCCCTTTGCGAGCTCCTCGGCAACGCGACGGGAGCACAACTTGAATTCAAACAAAACTTAATTCGTACAGTCGTATTCTTTTCGCAATTTAAACTTTCACGAGGGCGGAGATGTGCGCTTGGAGGAGAATGTTAAGTAAAAGGTGAGGTTGAGTGCCGGTTGAGGAAGGACGTGATCGGCGGCCGAGGCACACTTGGGCCATTTGTCCGGACGCGTCGACTTTGGCGCGCGGCCTCCAGGCGCTCGTAAGTTTTGCGAATCCTAAGTAGGTCACCGGGAAACTACCTCTGGTTGGATCTTTTAACTTTGTATATGACTTTAAGAAGCTTCGCGCCGTGACGAAGGACAGCAAATTTAAGCGCCGAATCTGGTTCTGGAATTTGGCCACCCCAGCCTGATTACACGGTTAAAGCATTGATTATTTATAATCAATGGTTAAAGAAAAAGTACCTCAAGATTTCGCCAGATATTTTTCTTTTTCGCGTTTTATTTAATTAGAGAATGTGTTTTAAAATTACGATAAGGCGATATATGATTTTATACAAATATACAGCTCACATAAGATATAAGATATAATGTGCAATATTACATATCATTTTCTTAAACATATATACTAGAATGTAGTGTTTATTCATATATTTGTATATATTATTACTTATTTTCCAATTAAATTTATTGTATATAATGTAAAGTTTACTTTATTTTTAGCCCTTAATTGCATACATATATATTTATTTTTTTTCTACTTTAAATTTTACTTTAATTTGTGTAAACAACACATTTGTTAGATTTAGAAATATTTAAAATTGATCACCTTCGTCAGTTCGCGAGTTACAAAAATACAGTTGGTATAACACAGCACAGCCAGAGACAGACCTTCTAGGTCTAGTTGGTTGTGCGATTTCGCCTCATTCGGATATGCTAGCATATTTATATCCATAGAGCTATGTTTTTCGCTATTATAATGTTTGTTCTTAATTATTCCTCATGTACAACAGTATGCATGTCCTTGTATTTTTTTTTTCTTGTACGTTATAAATAAATAAATAAATAAATAAATAAATAAATAATTTTATTTATTTTTATTTTATAAAATTATCTCATACAAAAAATTGATTTGGCAAAATAAAAAGTATAAATTATAATATTTCTACATTTTTTTGCGAAGCAGGTAATATTGCATTTTTATGGATTGAATCACCCCATTAGATTGTATATCTCTTCTAGGGTGATGAACTAACATCGTTCAACACTGCTTCACGGTGTATTCTGCTTCACTGCATTCTGGTTCGGCTGAGCCAGAATTGGATTTTTGGACGGTGAACTTAGCACAACTGCAAAGTACGGTAATAGCATTTCTTGGCAATCAAGTAATTAGATAAATATGTAGTATGTAGTATTAAAATTGTTAAAAGTAGTAACTAGTATAATAAGAAAGGTTATATAAACATTAGATATATATAAGTATAATCGTTTAATATTACGCTCTAACGTATTTCTCTGTCTCGTTTGCTATAGTGTAGAATAATAATCTATATATTAGAATAATAATGATAGTAATAGCATTGACTTTACTATAAAATCAATGGTAATAGTAATAGAGTAGAGTAATAATAATATTATTAACAGTAGAATTATAATAATAGTCTATATTAGAATAATAGTTATAATCTAGAATAATAGACTCGAAAAATAATTAACGATTTGGAATCATCTGTAAAGTTAACTATGTTTTGGGAAATAAATAAATAAATAAATAAATGGCATTTATGACATAGTGACTTCACTTTTATTTATATTCTTACTTTCATTCATTCCAATCGCTCATTCATTCTTTAAAAAATAAGGTTAAATATATAGCAACTAATATTAAATATTTAAATAAGAACATATTTTAATAAATAAATAAGTAAATAAATAAATAAATAAACAAATAAATTGACCAATAAATTAAATAGGTTAAAAGTTGACTAATTATGCAAATATATAATTCTTAATCTAATTATTTAATATATTAATCAATCAATTTGTTTTAAACGTAATCTACTAAATGTATTTATTGTCAAGTATCAAACAAATATGGGAAATATGGCCTAGGTCAGGATGTGAGTCACCATTTCTTCGCACTGGCTTCTAATTTTCGTCATGAGCCATTTGATATTCAATTTTTTCAAAGTCAAGCTGCTGATTGTACTCTGCACAATATGGCGAATTTAGTGGTATTACATTATAGCGCTCTAGACACACCTATACGGTATAAAATAATAATACAATAGTTATAAGTTATAAATAATAATACCTACTCTTATTTTTCAAATATTATTTACCTAAAGTTGTCTATTTTAATTTTTGGTATAGAGGTTGCAATACGTAATAATCACGTACTTTAATGTTTACAAAAAATTAAATATGTCATTATATTCCTCTTTATTATTTTTGTAATGTAATCAGCCTATATAAAAATGCATTAGATGGCAGTAAAAAAGAATATTATTATTGTTATTATTAGTTAAATTATTGGGCATTCAAAATTATTCAGTCCTTTATAAAAAATCCACCTATATTTTATCAATTTTATTATAGATGGTCAAGGAAAGAAGAGCAGAAGGCGTAAATAGCTGTTAGTTTGGTCGTCAATGCTATCAGCGCCAACTGCATTTTGCTGGCGCAGAATGTTAAACAATCTAATACCATGTACAATAAATGGCTATAGCATGAAAGCGAACACGTGGTCACTTTTTCCGTGGGTAGACTTTTATATAGGACAGTTACTAAATACAAATTTATAGAGTTAGAGTTACTTAATTTACAATTAAAAATGAATTTGACTGTATTGACTGCATTGTAGTTTTTGGAGGAAATAATATCGTAACGAGTACCTACAGTTATTGGTACTTAAAAGTTAAAAAAGTTGAAAAGTTAAAAAAGTTGAAAAGTTAAAAAAGGATAGTATAAGAGGAAAACGATTAAGAAAGCTAAAGAGACTCAGCAGGTCACACGGGAGAGAAATGCAGGAATGTCGGAATTAACTAATAATTTTATTTCAGTCAAAATGTAATGTTTTGGCTCATCCTGCGTTAAATAATGAATAATCACATTGAGGATCGTCCAATGAAATAATCACGTTCCACCTGACATAATTTTAATGAAAATAATATATACAGATTATAATAATATAACAATCACTCATATGGTCTATGTTGTAGTACAAATACACCACTAACTGTCAGCAGGCAAACATCACTAGTATCAGCGCCCAGTGCAATGCGCTGGCAAGTAGTCAGGAAAAGAAGCGAACGACGCAAACAACCTTTTAATATGAAACATCAAAATGAATATCCTTATTTTCTCAAAACAACGCGATTAAAAACAGACTGTATCAAAACAAAGCCGGACATTTGGAAACAAAATCATTTCAGAGGTACCGCGAAGAACATCACTTCTGAAGCTGCAGCGGCGAACCTGATTGCTGAAACATGACAGCGACTCCTAGCAGCGCATTCAGTAGGAGGATGTGACATCAGCTCACTTCGGAAATCCAATAAAGGCTTCTCGAAATTCATTGCGTAAAAACCACATTATGAAAGCGCACGAGGCACACGCGGGAGCTCCGCGGGTGTTCATTGGCAATCGCGACTGTCGGAAGCTACGACAGGAGTGGGACGGGAAGTGACACCGTAAGACGTACGCATTAGGTTTATTAAATACGACGATGATGGGTAGCAAGAAGGCGATAGTAACTCATCACCGCTGAGGCGACGCGGTGCACAGGCACGTGTCATCGTCTGGAAGCTGGCAATGTGAAAGTTGTAGGATAAATAGAGAGAGACGGGGCTCCTGCCCCATGGATCGTGTTCTTACACGATCCATGGACGTCGTGACGCGTAGTAAAAACGCACATAAAATGATTATAATTTAAGCTAGCCTTGAACGAACCGCCACCTTTGCACAACTATTATTAATAATTAAATTATTGGAATTATGGTGGTCTATGAGTTACCGTTTTACCGCGACTGTGTGGGCCGTGTGGTCCGCGTAACGCGGTTTCAACCGGAGATGCAAGTGAGTAAAACGCAGAGTTTTTGTTCAGCTGATAATTTAATTACGACTGTTGAGCGGGTGGAAGTCTTCGAACCCGCTCGGCGTTTACGAGTACATCGATGTGCGTTGGTGGAAGTTACGTGACAATAATATCTGACTCAAAATTATATCTGACCCTGAAAATTTGTATTGCTTTCTAGCGGGGCAAATAAATCAAAACTTGTAACGTAGTCTCTGCAGTATACTAATTTAATCGCGGTTTTCAATAAGGCGAACGCCTTCGCTCACTAAAGCCGTCATCGACGAACGACCACCACAATGTGAAACTATAAAATATATGCATATATGATTCTGTAAACAATGCGTAGATATTTGTCCACATTTCGCAGAATATAACGTTAATGTGAAATGTGTAGGCGGCTTCCGTATGCACGTGCGAGTTGGTAATATATCGTCGGCGTCGGCTTGTTGTTGCCGCGAGTATTTCCTCGGGCCGTGCACAATTTTGGGAAGCACACGTAATAAGTTATCTCGCAACCGTGAATGTATCTGCGACTTGCCGCTGGCGCTGGGCGGTAGCGGCGCATATTACGAAGCGGACGACTACGGCATTACCACGTAGACCCAGATATTAAGATTTTACCAACAACTCAATACACTGCCCAATCGTCACTGGGAGTTAATGGGCCCTTGGTGAGTTGGCCACGAAGACCCATTCTGTTCAGGGTTGGTTACACTCACGGGTCAACACTTATCCGACGGCCTCCACGCATGAAGTGCGAGCCTGGGTAGGACTCTGGCCTTACGGTTAGTTTCCCCTGGGATTCAACCTTCTGGCGCTCCTGGACGGTCTGCGCACCGTGCGGCGTAAGCCAATCGACTGTGCACTCTGACTAACAGTCGGGGGAGTCTGGAAGCAGTACTGTTTTTTATAGAGCGGGGGTGGTTGCGGACCTTACGGCGACTGCTCTTGAAATGACCATCGGCTACCCGATCCTGGGTGAACAGCCGGGCAAAGGACACTGTGGTCCGCGATAGATTCTGTAAACACCGTTTGACCGCTTCGTAAGGGAGAGGACCGCGCAAACGACCTTGAACTCGTAGCCAATCGAGAGACCGGAGTAATCTGGTCACAATTGGCAGTAAGGGCGTCGGGTAACACTGATGGCTATCTCGTGGTTAAGGCGTTGGCCTCTTACGGGCTTGTGGCGTAGCTAGACGGTGGACTGTTTTGTCTTCAAGTCTTCTGCGCTCACTCCAGGGAGATAGAACGACTAATCGTTAAAACTTCCTGAAGTGACGGGCTCGCCCGCTGTAGTCGACAACCCTAGTTGCCCAATCGTCACCAAAATGACGTAAGTTGTTGGGGCGACTGCTTGTATCATCTAACGGCAAATCTGAAATGAATCAATTTACTTTAAACATAGTGGCATAGTGATTAGGTCACACGATCTTTCATGTTAGGGTTCAGGGTTCAATTGCCGGCTGGGTAACCATTTTCCAACGGGATAATATAACGGAAATTCATTTCAATTCTTATACCGATCGATGCAATAACAAGACACACATTTTTACTCACATGTTAGGTACATGCAAATTTTATAATCGTACACGTAAACGAGAAAGGTTTAAGAGATTGCCGTATTAACCCGCCCATTGTGAAATTTTACAATAAAGAGTAGAAAAAACAAACAAACAAATTTAAAGCATAAATTCTTGTTAAAATCATTTCTTCGGGATAACTACACGAAAGTCCGATTTTGCCGGTGTTTCCGCTGCGTGTTTTATAGGGACGCTCTCGTTGCGGTTTCGTGAATAGTCCCGACGGAGGCGGTTACAATCGCTGCCGGCCACACGAGCGAAAATTGGCTCCAGCCCTTATTTACCAAGCTTCATTAACTTGCCGCCAGACCGACCTCCTTCACCCCCACTAACTCCTCGCGGGACGCGCAACCGACATACTCCTACACCGGAAAAGTGATCAACAAAAGCGCCAGTGAACACCTCTGTAGGGAGTCAGGCAAGGTTGCGTATCATCACCTCTCTTATTTAACAATCCTGCAAAAGAAATAAAGAGAGAGGAACGGAATGACTCTTACCCCGACCTACTTGCAGTAATAATGTCCATCTGTAGGCTTTACCAATAATTATATAGTGTATTGAATTACTCAAATCCGTTTTACATTTTAGTAGCTCGGATTATACTATAAAACATTAATTAAAGTTCAATTTCCCAAAGATGGCATTCTGAACATGCCTAAACCGTATCCTATCTTAAGATAATAATAACAAACGAATTTTGAAATCATAGCTCAATATGTCAATTTTAAATTGCTAGACAGGTTTCAATTCATAATAATTACGCGCTTTTATGTTCAAATAGCCTAATAGATGGCATTCTAAACTCCGTATTATTTCTGTGATGTAATCAGCCTATATACTAATGTTATAGATGGCACTAATAATGTAATGTTCTTATTGTTAACATTGTTTACATAATAGTTTATTTTATAATTAATAAGTCCTTTATTAAAAACATTGATTATCAATGTCATTATAGATAGCTAAATAATTTGCTATTTTATTCGCCGGACAATGCTATCAGCGCCATCTGTCTGTCACCGGTGCCTTAGCACCAGTTGCTATGGCATTGAGCAAAGTGATGCCCTATATAACCAATGGCTCTACTAAAGAAAGTAAACACTACGATTTAAAAATAAACATAATATTTAAAAACAAACATAATATTTGCTGTAAGTGAAATAATAATTGATCTTGGACTACTCCAAGGAAATCGGTTGAATGCAATGCACGGGTTTTAAAGGGTAAGAGACATTTTCACAGCCTAAAATACACTAAACAAAATTAATAAGATAGGTAAAATACTCCCAAATGAAATTTTTTATTTAGTGTCGTTAAAATAAAAACCAAAATAGACGTGGAAGAAATCGATTATTAGAAAACTGATATAATAATTTATTTGATAAAACACTAATGAAGTCGATGATTGGCAATGCGATTATCTATGTAGCTGACGGAGCAAATAAAAATTATATCAAAGACCATAATACAGACATTGTTCTAATTAATGCAAATTATGATTATCTAAAACCAATCCCAAAATACAAAAAGGCAAAACTGTAAAATAATTTATTAATAATAAACTCTAGTCTGCAAAGACCGACATCTGTACCTATATAAAGTCTACAAAGAGAAAAAGAAGAGTTTATAAACAACAATAGTCTATGAAGTACTCGAACAACGCAAGTGGTTCGTTTATATTTCTAACGGCTAGGCTACACGAAGAAGAAAGGCATATCTAATAGAAAGATGTTAGAAATATTGTATATTTATATAAATTATTATGTATATATTAATAGTATATCATATCATATTTTTATTTATTTTAGTTCTTATTTTTTAGCAGTGATTTTATAATTGTATTTATATATTTTACAAAATTATAAATATGTTTATACCATATATCATTTATTATTTATTGATATCGTATTTACGTATATGTGTATTTGCCATATTGTATTACCTACAATGTATTATTCGTACAAATTTAGTGTTTGGATTTGTATTATAATGTTATTTATTTATAATTATATATTATTCAATCTTAAAATAATAATTAAAAAAAATTAATTAATTAAGTACATTCATTTATTATAAAAATAAAAAGTTTTTTCAAGTTAATTAGGCTAATTGTTACATAAGTTGTATTACTTATTTTAATAACTCTGACCCGCCTAGATACGGGACAGTTTAGTCCTAGTTAGGTGGGCAATGAGCATTAGCTGCATTTCGGTGTTCAATTTTTCCGAGTTACTTATAACATTGATAACAATGGGGCTAAATGTACAAAAATGAAATGAATAAAGTATTAAACCATAAAAATAAAAAAATGTTAGAAGTTGGTCTGTTTGTTATGGAATCAATTAATGTAAGGGCAACTTTGACTGATACCCTCTAAGCTGCCAGCGTGCGAAGCATTTCACAATAATAATTTCGCCTGCGTTAGCTGGACAGTCAACTGCCAGATTTCAACGAACGGATAGGGTTGTATCGTTTGGAACACTCTTTGTTTCAGTTTTTCAGAGCATAGATGAATGCGTTTGTTTAAAGTTCCTCGCCTTCTCCGTATTTTATAGGCCTACATTCGTCCAATATTCCAAAAACAGTGTTGGATAATAATATGAATTACAGATCGAAGAGTAAGTATCATCAAATTTTTAATTTGATTTTTATAATCAATGATTATAAAATTTACCAAAAAAATATAGAAAAACTTGATAAAAAATATGGTTAACCTCTTTTATCCAAAAAGCATACTTTAACTTTCTTTGATCGAAAACCACTTGCATTTAAACGCTTTTGAAGTGTAACCACTTAAACATGTTTGTTTTAATTAAACAAATATAGAAAACCATTATAAAAGATTTTAATTTGTGAAATAAAGCAATTGTGAGGGACCACCCCTCACAAGACTCTAAATTATTCGATGTGAGGTGGTGGTGTCAACTTACGAGTTATCTCCGTATTTAAAGATTTTGGTTTTGATGAAGCAGAAGATATTTATTGATTGAATCGATTGAATATTGCCAGTTATAACGCTTGCCGAATTAACGAGTACCGGATTACTTTATCGAGAAACGAGGGTTGCGCGACGGCGGTTATGTAGGAGAGTGGATGAGGATTGTATGTGTGCTCCTAGTATCTTGTACCTACTGGGCACGGCTCGAGTCTGTGGGATTACAGACTGATGCTTCGAGACTCAGGGAGAATAAGGAAAGGAAACCAAGGAGCCGGATCCGTTGAGCGGCCGCGTAGAGGGGTACCAGATATGCCGTCGCAACCTTGGGGGCAGGTGATCAATCGGGGACTGATAATTTGGTTGCTTTTTGGCCGGTTTATATAGGCCGTGCAATGATGCAATTTGAAATATTCTGAGTAAAAGTATTGTTTCATCGTGCTGATTCATAGCTGCACGAGTCAAAATAATAGCTGAATTGTGTCAGTGAATTTCACTGGAAATCGATGCATTTGTTGATCGTATGTAGTGGACTTAAGGTCCGCTACACAATGTTCATAACTTTTATAATTATTTATCCGAAAAGACTAAAAGTAATGTACAAATTTGTAGAATACCATGACTCTACGCCACCGACTTTTGTCTTTGTTGTGGCTGGCAAACCTTTATAAATAACAAAAATAATTAAAAAGATGATAATTCTACCGGACAAACTTAACAACGTGAGTCAACTGCTTAAAATCAATAATGCCCGATGTTCACAGCGTGAGATTTGGTGTTGCAAATAAAAATAGTGAATTTAAAATCCGCTTTCGAAGAAAACGTTCACTGAAGTGACATTTTTAAAAACATTCTGATCGATATCGGTCGACAAAATGTAGCTTGTCGTGTTCCTCGCATAAAAAAATGCTAATTATTAAAACAAAAATCATTTTTTGACCAGACACGGTCTTATTCGGTTTTATTACCCAGATTCTCTAAACATAATATACAATTATTTTATTTTGACTTTCGGTGACTTTCAGTGTGACTTTCAATCTACGAAATGTATTTACGTTGAATAAGAACTTTTCGTTGGTTCGTTGGTTTGTATTCTGATTATTTTTAACACGCTTTTATTACGTCGACCTGTATGTAACCATGTAATGGAATCTAAGGTAACTAATTTAACCATCTTCCAAGGATCGCAGCGTCATGAAAATTGGCAGCTGTATGAAGTTCTGACGACAATACAATAATATGGTACTGTCGAACTGATCTGATGATGAAGTCGGAAGATATGAACTGGAACTTCACGATGCAACATCGTATCATAGCTGTGTTTATTTATTTATTTTATTTATTTTATTTATTTGCAGCTGTTATAAAAAACATATACAAAAAAAAAAACAAGAACACACAGATTAATAATTAAAACTATAAATAGACAAAGACTATGAAATAAAGCTACAAACGCTGCAAATTAGGGGTATCCTCAGGATACCTCTTATCCTGGTTTTCAGGACACACCTATTAATTATTGATACATAGGCATATGATTTTTAAAATAAAATAACCAAATCAAATAAATCCTAATCAAATCAATCCAAATAATCATAATCAAATAAATACACAAATCGAAATAATCAAAATCAAGATATTTAACATCAAATGATATTAAAAGAAAATAACGTAATTACATAAATTTAATAATCTACATATAATAAATCAAAAATAATCAAAATCAAAATATTTAACATTAAATAATCAGGTTACAAATTAATAAATAAACGAAGACAATAGTAATAATCGATTTTTTGGGGTTTGGATTGTTAGAAAATTCTTGAAATGAACTTTGACCACGATTAGGTTTCAAGGTCTGATGATGAAGCCGGAAGATAGGCACTGGCATTCCATGTTGGAATATCGTATCATAGCTGTGTGTATGTGAATATCGTATCATAGAGTGTTTTTAGTGGGTTTTTTAAAACTATTAATTTATTATATATATATATATATATATATATATATATATATATATATATATATATATATATATATATATATATATATATATATATATATATATATATATATATATATATATATATATATATATATATATATATATATATATATATATATATATATATATATATATATATATATATATATATATATATATATATATATATATATATATATATTTGATAAGGTTTTGTAAATTTACAAAACCTTATCAAATATAAAAATATTATACAGTTTTTTTACCATGTTTCTTTATACATTTGCTAATGTTATACAATTTTATACAAGTTTACCTTATTTTGATATTATTATATAGTCTTTAGTATAAACTTCTCTGCCAGAAATTAAGATTGAAGTATCTTCTTTCATTTCATTGTGCATTGGAGGTTTTTTATTTCGATTCAATGGCTCGTTGATAACTAACGCAGCCTAATAATGTCATATTTTAAATGTTGGAAACGTACGAATTTTTGAATTATTTCGAAACGTCATCCTCCATTTATGAAACGGCCTTTGCCGATGTGATCAAAGTGTTTTATTTTAGTTTTTTCGCTTTAATTAGCCTCAATTGGAGGCATTTTGTGTTGCAAAAAGGAAAAAGCTCGATTTTTGAGATATATGGATGATGAGTGATCGTTCGTCGACGGTAAAGGGACCCATAAACTAACATGCACAATCGAAAGTCGTGCACATCCGTAAGTATATCTCATTCAAACATAAGCGTTTCCCAATCCAAGCTGGGATTTCCTTCGCTGCTATTCAAGTAGCGTTTACTAATTTTATTTTACTGCGAAATATATATATATATATATATATATATATATATATATATATATATATATATATATATATATATATATATATATATATATATATATATATATATATATATATATATATATATATATATATATATATATATATATATATATATATATATATATATATATATATATATATATATATATATATATATATATATATATATATATATATATATATATATATATATATATATATATATATATATATATATATATATATATATATATATACATATATATATATATATATATATATATATATATATATATATATATATATATATATATATATATATATATTTATATATATATATATATATTTGTATATATATATATATATATATATATATATATATATATATATATATATATATATATATATATATATATATATATATATATATATATATATATATATATATATATATATATATATATATATATATATATATATATATATATATATATATATATATATATATATATATATATATATATATATATATATATATATATATATATATATATATATATATATATTTATATACATATATATATAGGTATATATAGATAATGTAAACTTAATTTTTAGTCCCTAATTACATACATATTTTTAAATAATGAATGCGGTGACTGTACTTGTCGGCTGCTCAGTAGCGAATTTGGCCTACAGGCGAGATGCGAAGCTGCGCTGCCAATGACAACTCCTGCTGGGCAGATAAATGAGCCGAGCTTCAAACGAACCAGATTAGACGAGTTGATTGCCATGCCATTATTCGCGGCTGCCTCCTTTGTCTATATCCGCCGCGGGACGGCAGGAGATTCGCATCGCCCGATATGACAACGAGCAAGTGGCTCGGGACTTAAGGAGCCACGCCAACGGCACTAAGGGATTTAACGGGCGCATCCTTTGAGCAGATTCACTATGCACAGCATGTGACATTAATTCTGTTCGTCTCTAACAAAGTGTACCCACTCTGGGGTCCACAAATGAATGTATTGGTGAGCGAATAGGCATTATACAGTTAAAGAGTAAATTAGTAGTAAAAAAGGATTTTTAAAAACAAGCAATACTTCTCACCAGGAGGCTCCATTTGCAATCTCCCAGCTCCAACTTCAGACCCTCGTCATCGTGTGTAATGGAAAGTTTGTTTGTTTGTTTGTTTGTTTGTTTGTTTATACCTACTCTTTATTGTGAAATGTCACAATGGGCGGGTTTATTGTCATATGACAATCTCTTACAACCAACCCTACTATGACGTGTTATATGTATGTGTGCGTGTAAGATGTCTGTAAGTGTGTGTCTTGTTATTGCATTCGATCAACAGAATTGAAAATGCAATTCCGTTAATTTGATCCCAACGGAAAATGGTGACCCAGCCGGGAATCAAACCCAGGACCTTACAATGTAAGATCAGGCGACCTAACTACTATGCCACCGGGCCGTGTATGCAAGACAACAAAACATGCAAGTATGAAAGTGTGCAAGACAACAAAACAAACGAGCCCAAACTCGACTATCTTAGCACTTTCCATTAGGGAGTTCCAGTAGCAATCTTCCGCCTCCATCTTCAGACCCTCGTTATCATGTGTAAAGAAAACTACTCATGATAACAAAATATACTAGCCAAATTCGACTTCCCTACCATTTGCCATCAGAAAGTTTCAGTCTTCCCCTACATCCCGCCTCCATCATCAAATCAGCTCGATGGTACCACAATATTGCATTGTCACCGAACTTACATAGGTGTGCCAAATTTCAGCTCAATCGGATACCAGCAAGTGGTTGAAATATGGTTTGCAAATTTTCAAACGGACAACTTACATACGAATATTGCAAGTTGATATAAAGCTTGTAAAAAAGAAACATTTTTAATCGTCAGATCGCAGCCAGGCTGCGGCAGCAAAGATATTGAGCAGCCAGTTTAAACAGCCAGCCCACGCAGCCAGTCGTGACCAGTGGCGGCGCTAGGCGTCAGCGACGTCTGCGACCGCCGACGGCCTCGCACCTGAGGGGACCTCGCAAAAGTTTCAGAAGAATTCACTTGACTCTGTCAACGACGCGAAACAACTCATTCAGTACATTTTAGAAAATAATTTGGAAGAAGAAGAAATATATCCAAATGTTTACATAGCAATTAGAATCATGCTCACAGTTCCCCTCAGTACAGCTTCCGCTGAGAGAAGCTTCTCAAAGTTAAAATTGATTAAGACCTACTTAAGAAGCACGATGACCCAAGAGAGACTATCTGCGTTATCAATTCTATCAATTGAAGCTGAAATAGCAGCTAGTATTAGCTATGACATAATCCTGAAAAAGTTCAGTGAGTCCAAAAGCCGAAAAGTTCGTCTATTCTAATTTCTATTTGTGTAATTTTAACATCATTTGATTAGCAACAAAACTCGTTTACTCATACATTAGTTTCACTATAATTTGGCTCATGTAATCTAACGTTTTCTTTTTGACTGGGAAATAAAAAAGGCCTCGCGAACATAATTTCGCCGACGTCCAAGTGTGGTCTAGCGCCGCCACTGGTCGTGACCGTGAGTCTAATGGGGCGCTTACACTCTCGCGCGAGGCGCGAGGCGGGACGCAAAACCATGTTGTAAACAAACGGAACAGAGGCAAAGCTTCTAGCAAGTAGGTAAACATTTTGTACGCTCGTTAGAAGCTTTGCCTCTGTTCCATTTGTTTACTGATATGGTTTTGCGTCTCGCCTCGCGCCTCGCGCGAGAGTGTAAACGCCCTATGACGAGGCGGCCGCTTATAAAAATATGTCTGGCTGCGCCGACAAGTGCGCGGTGACTGACACATACAGGTGTCGCAGCGAGAGCTGGCACGTTCACAGTACGCACACTAATGCAATGTCGTGACGCGCGACGTGACTTTCACTTGATGCGCATCATAAAAAGTCTTTCCGTCTCTCTCGCTCGCGAACACTGTATAGTGACATTGCATTAGTGTGAGTACTGTGAACGTGCCAGCTCTTATCGCGTGACCTGTACATTCGCATTGTTGCGCTCTGGCTGCGGCAGCCAGTTTGGATGCCGTGCACGAGTGCGCGTTTTATTGGCTGCCGTGCACGAGTGCGCGTTTTATTGGCTGCCGCAGCCAGGATTTCTTGCCTGCATAATGCGCTAGCTCCAATGTGTAGTCATATGTCGGATTGGCTGCCGCAGCCTGGATGCGGCATCCAGGCTGCGTAGTTCGCGGGCGCTTTAATGTAACTCAAAATAATGTAATAAAATAATTGATAAATTAGTTGTACTTCGCGTATATATGGAATTTTCAATTACTGGAATATAGATGTGCAGTGTATTAACTGACCCAAAATAGCAATTAACCCATATTTATGCTATTATGCCGTTGAAACGGCTGTCACTTACTATTACCCCTAAATTTACAAAATTATCCCAATCTCGCAAACATACAATGAGTACTAGTCCAAGCTATTTTCGATCATTAAAGTCTAAAAAACTTGAAACAGATTGATTGATCTCCAGTTTACAAAGCTGTCGCGGAGCAACAATACACACAGAACCCACCTACTCAAAATGTCATAAAAGGAAAGGACTGGAAGAAGACTCCACCCGAAAGCGGCAGGAAGGTGGTGTCACCGAGGTGCAATGGCGACACCGGAATTAAGGAGATGGCGATGTGCAATGCCATCACTAGGATTACCTACCCCGAACGCCCAATAATCAACACACGTCTTAAGTGCCTCCAACGAGGCGTTTATTTTAATCATCACAATCAAGCCGTCAACGAGAAGCTAAAAGCAAACATCGAGATAAATGAGAGAGAAAGTACAAACCGTCGCGAATCTAACCGCCGTGTTTCGCACGCAAAACGTCACCACAAACAACGAAAACCACATCGCAGCGACTTCTCAGCAGAGAGCTTTTCATCTTGTGCCACGGCAGTCCAAAGACTGGTGGTGAAGGGGAAGGTTTCAACTGAGGGCGCCGCGACGCAGTATAAACTCAAAACACGAAAAACTAGCGCGCTCACACGACCGCTTCCAGCGACTTTCCGGACGGGAGCCTTACTTCCGGTGGCTACTTAATGCAAAGTAGGTCGGGGGAGGGATCGCTGGTGGCGTCCAAAAGCGATAAACGTGCGAAATCTAATGTGCGAAACACGACACAATTGCAGCTCAAGCGCCGCCCACGGGACGTCAGCTCGCGGGGGCCAACGGCGGACGACTGAAGTACGGCGTCCCGCGCAGGTGTGTATATCGGCCGGCCGGCCGGAATGAAGGAGACAGCGCGAGACAAGAGGGAGACGGGGCGATCGCCGCCCGGCGACTAGTATATATAGACGATAATGTTTGAGCAAATTAATTCACTTTGTACACGACTTTTGGAATAAACTACTGCAATTTGAATATCGATCGCGAGTTTCTTTCTACGACGAAAACCCTCGCGACAAAGCTAATGATATCGATAGCACAGTAGATTTGTCGTCGTATACACTTTTATAACACTCACAGTAAGTTATTCGCCATACCGTATAAATGCCGGAAAGTCAAAACATGGATCACAAAATGGCCTTCTATTATTTATCCATCGTCGCCACATTCGATGGGAAATTATCTTCTAATAAAAAGGAAATTAATATAAAAACCAAAGGGATTATTACAAGTCCAAGCTGGTAAAATATAAGAGCTAAGGGTGATCCCAAGAACGTATTAAAGCTGATAATATTTCAAGTTCAAATCATAGCAGCCAAATATTGCAGATTAGATACGAAGTTATTAACGCCAAGATTTTCCTTGTAAATTATTAAATATAAAATAAAAATATAAATTATTCCTTTTATAATATATTCCTACAGTAAAACTTCATTCATATTCCAGTTAAATTAAGTAGCCCCTATATGGTCCATTCCAATATAACCCATTTTCAGATATGTTAACACGATTTTTTTCATATAACTTTTAGATAAATTCAGCTAACGCGTTCGGTGATACTTCTAATCTCCACGCGATCGCCATCTTGAGTTATTTGTTTTCTCTTCTCTCTTCGGGCCGAGTAACTTGAATAATAACTTAATAATCAAGTAAATTGAGTTACTCAAGTTACTTGGTTTGAAACTTTGCAGTATCATAATATCATTAATATTTAAGTTAGCAATGTTTCATTTTCTAGAAACTCTGTTTCTATCCTGCAGCTGTGGATCAGTAAGGCATAGCTGGCCAAAATGGTCAAATTTAGGGAAATAAGTTACTATTGATTTATTTTTTCAATGTCAATTAAAATCTTATATATGCAAGTTCCTGGTATATTTATCCTGCTAGTTAAATCGAATATCTGCTGACTTAAATTATAAGAAACAAAAGATTACAATAGTTACTCTACATAAGGAAATTGACAATAAAATATCCGCTAAACAAGAGATGTTTGGAAAGTGCTTTCATTTTTCTAAAGTTTATTCCATTCTACCTATAAATATATCAAAATTGCTATCTACAGATCTGTACATTGAATCAATATGTTGTCCAATTCAATACAGGTAATATCCTAATCCAATTCATCGATAACATTGCAATATCAGTTCTGTTTTTAAATTTAATGTCAGGTCTTAAAATATATAACATGTCCACACCTGACACGGTTAGTTCGTGTAGAAATGCTCGCAGTCACATTGTGATTTAACGTATTTATAGGTTACTCGCCTTCTATCGTCAGATTCCGTTAGAAATAGAACGTCAATTTATATTTTTCTACCGCTTCAAATTGCAATATATTCAAGGAATTCCCTGTATATTTTGATATCCAAAGTTAATTTTATCTACAATTTACTGTTAATGGGCCCTGATTCGATAAAAAGGATTCTCGAGTGATAGGTCCCGCTTTTTCATCAAGGGGAGTATTTGTATAAGATTTGATTTTGCAATAACATTGTTTGTGGCAGGATGTCTTCTAATATGTTGCCAAATACATCTTTTTCTTTGATGTTCGGCAGTTCCTTCAAAATATAATGTGTTCTTAAAACTTTCATCAATTTGCATCACTGGGATGTAGTGCGTTGGATAAGTCTGATATATGTATTATATCGTAAATCAAGTCGTTTTTAATCGTATCCAATAGATGGTAGAATAAGAAATCGAAGACTATCCCGGGGCTGTGTGACATTACAAATAGGTAATAACGAATTTACCGCTTGAATTTGATAGCACCCGACGTGTGGGCGATGTTGTAACCGTCGTAGTCTACCCTGGACAACCAAAACGTCGGGTGATACCAAATTCACGCGGAAAAAGTCGTTTTTAATCTATTTATTTTATTTTATTTATCCTGGAACCAAACAGAACTACGTACAATGCAATAAAAACGTATTTAAAAGTGACAAAAATCCATTAATGTGATTCCGAATATATAATGTATACAAAATGAACGAAATATAATTATATTTTTTCCGCTTGAGAATGGGGGGAATGAGGATGGGAAGTGAGATTAAAGGAAGAGACAAAATAGATAAAAAAAAATTGTGTATGTATATAAATATATTTATATTTCAATTTAGTTATGATATATAAGCATTATAATGACTATACTTGAGATAAATTATGTCCGTGAACTAAATTAAATGAAATATAATATGTATAAATGTTTTGCGATAATCTAGATAGACTTTAGATTTTTTTTTATTGAATTCTTATTAGAGGTTTTTGATGAGTGTAATATGTTCACACTTAAAAAGTCTGTATTATATCTATGACACGCTCTGTATAGAAATGCATTTTGAGATGCGTTGGTTTTCATAACAGGGAGATGAAATAGTCAATGCGATCGAACAGGGCGAAGAGGAACATAAAATTCAATGCGCTCCAAAATCGCGTTCGCATCGATGGAATTATTTACCAACCCATGCAAGTATACGGCATCGATCAAGACTCTGCGGCTCTCCAATGACATTAACTTGTGGGCTTTTAAGGATTCCTCATAGGAGCTGGTCTTAGTGAAAGAAGTGAAATTTAATAGTTTCACAAATCTTTTTTGTATCGATTCGACCCGCGATATGTAAGTTAAATATTGAGGATTCCAGACCACTGATGCAAATTCCAAATATCGTTGATATAATGTCATGGCAATTATAAATTTAACTTTTCTTTCTTTGCTATACTTTACCATGTATTGAGAAAGTGGTCGCTATATCTAGGGCTTAAATATTCAATTCACTCTTATCAAAATTCCGATATCCTGCTCGGTAGATTTTTGACTAATTTGTCCAAACTGCAATATGGTTTGCATATACACATAGTATCTACATCCTTGAATATGTTTCCTTGCCTCAGAATGTGTGACAGCCCTTTTTATTGCTGATCTGCAACCATTAACACTTTGGATTTTTTATTATTCAATCGGTGATATTGACCTAGTAGTAGTAGTAGTAGTAGATGGAGTGGGGGGCTTGTTTCCAGCCCTTGATGTCACCTAGATCTGTAAGGTCTTTTGTAACTACCCACTGGGGGTTAGGTCAATGGTCAGCTAGTAGCCCGGTACTTCTTACCAGACCAAGTAGGTCACTGACCTTCAAGTTGGGCAGATCGCTGGGTTCGAGAAAGGCTCGTCCCAGTAAACTGTGTCTTTTGGCGGCGAGCCCTGGACAGCGGCCAACAATGTGTATGCTGTCTTCAGGTTTCTCGCCACATGTTCGGCAATCCTTGCTCTCAGTCAAGCCAAGGTTGAATAGATGAGCTCTAAGGGTCGTGTGTCCGGTGAGGAGACCGATAGTGGTTCTAAGGTTCTTCTTGCTCATGTCAAGTAGGGCCTTGGTTTTCTTCTGTAGTGGTTGCTCCATCATGGCTTTTGCCTGGCGACATCCCTGACTCTGTTTCCAGGAAGCCCGATGTTCCTGCTCCAACATATTGACCTAAGTATTTATGGTTTTGATCACAGCTGCGACGCATGTGGGTATGCTTCATTGCAGCAAAGATATCTCGAAAAATAGGATAATTTCATGAGTGCCCACTCTGTCGTTGGAAAGCTAATCGATAGTTTTTTTTCAGTTCTTTAATTTTGTCAGTCATCCTCCTCGACAT
Organism: Micropterix aruncella; assembly: GCA_944548615.1. NCBI lineage: Eukaryota > Metazoa > Arthropoda > Insecta > Lepidoptera > Micropterigidae > Micropterix > Micropterix aruncella. The sequence goes on from OX155959.1 coordinate 428,588, forward strand.
CGATCGGTGATCTTGTATGGCTTTTGCTTTTTGTATACAACATCGTCCATTAGGTCTATATTTTTTTTGCAAGTGCGATATTTAAAATTTTATTTGGCGATATTATTGTTGCTGTTTAAGCTCTTCTTTTTAAGTGTTTAGTGAGATAATTCTTTCTGCAGTCGATTTAACACGGATGTTTTATTTTTAAATGCTTTTTCGTTGTGCTAAGCTTTTTCATATTTCTTCTGTTTTTCATCGTTCTTCAGCAAATATTATGTTCAGCTCCTTTTCAAACTAACTAGATAAAAATCTGGAGTTAATATTATAATGTATGTATGTAGGTAGTCCCATCGTCTTTGGACTGTTTTTGAAAAGTCAAAAAAAAATATTTAAAAAACTAATTTTTCAATTTCTTTGACTGTTACATTACTTTTTAGTTCTATGGCAAAAGCCTATTACGAGTATAACAATATCGATCACCTTAAATTAAATATCGTTTTTCTGCCGTAGCTGAAATATGTTGCGTTGCTAGTATTCGCGCCGTAGTGTGAATACTAGCAATGCAACAATTTTTTTTTTTTAAATAAGCCAGTTGGTAGGAATTGCTACTTTTGGTATAGTCAAGTTGAATAACTGCTATTATACCTTATGTGGTATAATTATTTTATTTAAATATCGACTATTATCTTTGAATTGTAAAACAATTAATATTTCAATTTAAAATAAAGACTTAAGATCATTTTAAAATAATTGGAGCTGCTTAAATGCTGCAAAAAGTCAAAATATAAAAACGAAGAGTCGGTTATAAAACAGTAAAATTAAAATTATAAAAAATATAAATTTAAATCAATAACAATGTCGCTATAGAAATGGTCAATATATTTTATTTATATTATAATCCATCTTTGATAATCAATGATTGTATTTAGTAATGTAAATAATCAAAATTAGAAAATTTAAAAAAATTTAAATAAGAAAAGATTGTAATATAAATAATTATGGAAGATTAGGAAAATCAATACTCTCAAAGTCCTTAACAGAATACATTGGGTTCTTAATAAGCATATCCTGGACCTTGCTCTTAAATTGAACGTCTCCAAGACCCCTGACGCACAATGGAATCTTGTTATAAAATATATGGTACTGATACAGGAAAGATAGATTGGACTGATACATATAGACATGGTATAATAGTCAATATTTTGTGTTGCTCATGGATGGACTAGATTGAAAACAGGTAGGATCTCTGGGAAAGCGAACGCTATGCGCAGATTGAATGATCATTTCCGGTAAGAATACTAGCGTCGCAGCATATAGAAGTGGTATGATACTAATAAATCTATATTATAACTTGGTATAATAAAAATAGAAACAATACACAGCTAACCTCGACAAGAATTATTCAAATAAATGAAAACTAGGTTGACGATAAGAATTTCACTAAAACAGATTATTGAATGAAAACAATGAAACCAGCGTCTAGCACGCCACCGACAGAAAAAAATGCCTAATAGAACGTTAATCAAAATGCGAATTAAAATTACTCTTATTTTTGCATTGCGGTAGTACAATTAATAATGGAATTATCGAGATGGCTCGATCATGTTTATTGTCAATGGCGGTCGATAAATTATTCTCGTGCTATTGTCATTTCTGATTGTCGTAATAATATTGTAGTATCTTTTTTGCGTTCCACCTTGCTGCTTGGCTGCTTGCGGTGGGAAAGAATCAATCACCGGTCTCACGAGACCTTTGTATGTTTAAATTTGAAGTAATTTAATTTCTATTTTATAGTATTTTAGTTTTTGATGTTAACGTCGCCTATACATATTTCATTCTAGCGAAAATACCTGACGTTGCCCAGAGGGAATATAGTTAGTAAACAGGACATTACGCAACTATGTATATACTTAAGCTACAAATCAAATTTCTAGCACTCTTCCCCGTTTCCATACTACTCGGGGAGAATTTTTACTAAAAGTTCTAATACATATTTTTACCCGTTTCACCCCATCGGGGACGGTTTTACTGAAAACCTTCTAACACCTATCTTCAACCAAATTTCAAATCATTTAGATTATTAAGAAATCTGCCTCTTTTTACCTTATAAAGGCTTTCCTATTAGGGCTTAGTAGTAGTAGTGGTAGATGGAGTGGGGGGCTTGTTTCCAGCCCTTGATGTCACCTAGATCTGTAAGGTCTTTTGTAACTACCCACTGTGTGGTTAGGTCAATGGTCAGCTAGTAGCCCGGTACTTCTTACCAGTCCAAGTAGGTCACTGACCTTCAAGTTGGGCAGATCGCTGGGTTCGAGAAAGGCTCGTCCCAGTAAACTGTGTCTTTTGGCGGCGAGCCCTGGACAGCGGCCAACAATGTGTATGCTGTCTTCAGGTTCCTCGCCACATATTCGGCAATCCTTGCTCTCAGTCAAGCCAAGGTTGAATAGATGAGCTCTAAGGGTCGTGTGTCCGGTGAGGAGACCGATAGTGGTTCTAAGGTTCTTCTTGCTCATGTCAAGTAGGGCCTTGGTTTTCTTCTGTAGTGGTTGCTCCATCATGGCTTTTGCCTGGCGACATCCCTGACTCTGTTTCCAGGAAGCCCGATGTTCCTGCTCCAAGCAGTCCCTGATGATTTTCTTACCTATTAGGGCTTAATTTACAAAAAAACTGTAATACTTGTTTAGAAAGTATGTACCAATTTTCATAAGAGAGTAAGTCACCTTAATTTCGAGCTCATACTATATACTAAATTCTTCAGCACATACTAAATTTTCGACCTGTGTTTCATACTTTTGGGGTAGTTTTTCTCAAAACCCTCAAACATATATACCTTAATTTCCTCAGAATATTTTCCTGTAGTCTGCTGAGATAATTTTAACTAAACTACAATTTGATTCGGTTGTTTTTAATATCGATCCCGATTTTACCTTCTTAGGGGTCGTCGGGGGTTGTTTTTTGAGAAAACCTTGTAAAAGTCTGTTCCTTTTTTTACGAGGCAGTAAGTTACCCTAATTTCGAGTTCTTACCTTATTTCATTTTAGATATCCACGTCCTAAATATTCGTAGTTTTTCTCAAAACCGTCAAATATGTATAAATCTCCTTGGGAGAATAACAAAATTTCAAATTGATTAGATTTTTTTAAATATCATTCCCTTATTTTACACCCATAAGGTTTGATATTCGCAGAACACTCAAACATATGTTGATTTATTTTTTAAGTAATATTTCGAAGTCGAATCTTAATCGACTACGGAAATATGCATTGGACCTGCTAAAATGTGCCCCGGTTCACCCTGTTATTGGTAGAATTCCGAAAAAAATCTTTCTTACATAGTGAATGAGTTGTGATCAGGACACGTCCCTTTATTAATTTAAGTAGATTTATTTACCTTTAAACTTCGATGAGATTAATTTGACCTTAGCGACTGCAGCAATTGAATTTAAAATTAATCTCGTGTTTATTTATTAAGTTGCGTGCAATTAATAGAAACTAGTAAATAATGTAATAATTTATTTTTCAACTATTTACGTGATTGGGTTATTAATTAGTGATAATGATAAATCAACCAGGAAGTATTTGTTTTATTTAATTTCCTTATTTTACGTTAGTTGACTCGTCAACTTTAATACAAAATATCAGGGAACCTTATTCATTTAATGTTCTCTTGCATATCGTTATCGGTTCAATATTTCTTATAGTATAAATAAGTGTCCAACGTTTCACCCTAAATTATATCGAAAATGTTATACCTCATAATATTATTAAAATAATAATAATAGTAGATTTATTGGCATCACTCAAAAAATATATTACATTATGAAACAAATACATATACTGTACATCTTATCATATTAACAAGTGTAATTATCACTAAGTTTACGAAAAATGATTATGCTAAGCCAAAAAGGTCACCTACCACATACCTACATAAGCAGTTCACCTGATTTTTAGGACACCCATTTATGAGTTTGAATCGAGATGTTTAAACTATATGATTAAACATGTACGAGTAGGTATATATGAGTAGTGATATTCACGGGTAATGATTTGTATCAAGATACCTAAAAGACTAAAACATGTACAAATATATTACTCATACATTATGTTATAGTACCTACCTATTAAAGAATGTTTCTCAAAGCATAATCCTTGCAACAAATCAATTTAAGCTGATTATTTAGTGGTAATATTAAATTAAGATAGACTATAAGAAAACTAGTGTAAGGTAGATAAAACCTATAAAGCGGTAGTAGAAGATGAGATAATTTTGAATTTGGCCTACAGTTATACAATGTAGTTGATTTGAGCTGCATTTAATTATGTCGTACTTAGGAAATACGATTTAAAAAGTAGATATAAAGGGAACATACTTAAAAGTTGTCACGTACTACGGGAAAACCCGCCACCCCGGGGAGATACAAAGCAATTGATCATCCTTTCAACTATTGGGTGAACGTAGGGATGACAGAGTCCGCCGTCTAACTACGCCAACATGACCGTGAGGCACTGGAAAGTGAACCCAGCGAGGGCCTCGAGCGCTCACTATCAGATTTGGCCGGATTTCTCCGTCCTCTGGTCACAGGTTCGAAGTCGCTTGCGCGGCCTCTACCTGATTTTAGCGGTAATTCAGTTAGAAGTTCGCGGGCCGTGGCGTCCTTTGTCCGTCTTTTACAAGGAATCGGTTGGCCAACGAGTCGTTTCAAGAGTAGCTGACATCAGGTCACGTATAAGATCATTTCCAGAATCCGGTTATTCGCCGGAGTGCACAGTCGTTTGGCTGACGCCGCATAATACGCTGACCGCCCAGCTGCGTCCGAGGTCGTCACACAGAGGATCCGATCCAACGTCCCGACTCTGCAGAAACAGAGTCATTTCCGGGTTCGCCCTCTTCGGGAAGGCTACCGGATAAGAGTCTAACTGACCCAAGATAACGAGCACGTCATGATAGCTCAAGCTGCAGGGAACCCTTAGCTTCCATAAATAGAGTAAAGTCATCTGGATCGCTTATAAAAAGTGGTGTCCCACAGGGATCGATTTTAGGACCATTTTTATTCCTTGTTGTTTGCAATGCTAAATAAATTAACTGAAACTACAAGTAAATGGGATACGGTTTTAAATGAGGTAGAATTTGCGCTAAATAATACAGTATGTAGAAAGACAAACTCCGAGCAAATTACTGTTTGTTGTTAATCAGTTAGATGTAGTGCGAGATGAAATTCGTATCTTTCTTGAGGATAACGGCTCCCAGAGTATATTGAAATAGCGAAACATTAATAGGTAAACCGTCTTTCAGTCGATGAAGAAAACATTTCCATTTGTATAATATTGGAGTTGTTGCGTAAATTCAAGGGACCATACTTAGTCTATAAAATGATAGATACGTGGTAGTGGGTATTGAATAAAATGTTTAAAACTGATTAAAATGTTTAAAACTGATTTAAATGTTAAATAATAGTTTGGAACTCAACATGCCAAAATTTGAAATAGGAGTTACATGAGGGCATATTATAGTGTAAATAATTTTCTTAGGTTTGGAGATGAATTCACGTTATAAGTAGTTATGATGGGAATACTGGAGAAAAATATCGCGAATTCATTTTCTTTTTCTTTATAATTGTTATTTATGTTTAGAGAAAATTTTGAATCGGGAGTTGTACCTTACCAGTTCAATTGTTAATTCAAGCTCTTCTTGACTTAATTTGATAATTTTTCTTTTTTTTCAATTCCTTGTATTTATTTATTTACTTATTTCATTTCATACACAAATTACCATTACAGTTAAGACCAATCCGTTGGAATGTAAAATAAACATAAGTGTATTCATTAAAATTATAAAAGCACATACACAACGTGTTTTAAATAATATAGAATTTTAATAATATAGAAAAAGATATTATAGTGACATTATTGCAATAAATTTACAAATTTATTTAGCTTTAAGAGTGTATCACTCAATAAATCTAAAGTAAAAATTCATATTTTATAATTATATAATTTGACTTGGCTATTTTACCAAATATTTCAAATAATTTTCATTATTTTTTTATTTATCCAACAAAGTAAGTGTAGTGTAAGTACGTTTTTAAAGAGCCAATAAAGTATTTCTCTAATTTCACAAATGTCAGGAGTAACCCAAGCCCATTCACTAAATTAAGTATTTTCCTTACATTTAAACTTTTCTTTTATTAAAAAAAAATGAAATTTTCTCAAGACGACTTCTAAAACTGATTATAAACTGCATTTATATGCCTTGAAAATAGGGGTAGTACAATTTTTTCTAGGTTTGAATTATATATCTGGACTGTCTTATATGAGACTGGTCTACATATTTATTTATTTATTTCAGAATTAATTACTATAAAACATTGATTTTGCTGAAATAGAAAATAACAGGAACCGGGCAAAACCTTAACCTTTTGGTTATTTGATTCTGTCACCCAACTGGGACTAGCCCGTTCTAGGGTGGACAGGGCTCTAATATTACAAAATAATATGTAAAAGTTTTAGTAAAATGCTCATAAAACTAAATTTTTCTAAAATGTGGTCCACAAAAAAAAACGCAATTCCATTATAAACTCGGCAATAAATGGAACATAACATTCCAATAAATAGAGTATAACAAATATAATGTACTAAAAACCAAAATAAAGGTAAAAATAAAGTTATAAGTAAGAAAAGAAAAAAAGTCATTAATATTTAATATATGTTATTATAAAATATAACATAAAAATAACTAGTCAAAAAAGGTAAAATTCGTTGACAAAAGAATATATAACGACAACATTAAATATTTTTTGGTAATTAGTTGAATGTTAATGTATTTATCGTCCGCCGATGCGTCCTCCCCTTATCCGTTTGGTGTCGGTTTTTGCGATACGGATCAAAGGATGACAGAGGGAACGCAAGGCAGATGCCTTGTCCACACGTCTGACGATGCATCAGTATTGCGCGGAAAAAAAATGTTAAGTAAAGAGAAAGTAAAAGTAAACCATAGGGGATATTTTTGTAAAGGTATTCTAAATCGCTGCAGGACATCCAAACAAAATTTTAAAATTCTCCAGATGGCTCAGCGTAAAGTACTGCAAGCTGGTTTTCGATGGTCTTCCTAAACAAAAATAAATATATGTTCTAAATTAAAAAATAAGTTAATAACGTCAAAATATGCATTCCCTACCTACAAAATATGCATTCCCATCCAACTACTAACATTATCATACTTAACTAGTTCGAATCTATTTTCACTAATCTTTGTTCTGTTTCTATGTATAGCGAGCATCCACCATCTTCTTTTTCTCCACTTCTTTCTCAACATTTCGGCAGTGGTGCACACTCAAGCAGTAGTTATAAGTGCTAAATAAATAAATAGCAGCGGCCGCTTCTGTCTCCACATCTATTTCTTGCGGCACGAGCTGCGTCTTTTGAGGTTGAACTCACTGAATGTTCACGGGCGTGTGGACGGGTCGCGAATGTATCCACGGATACGTTTGCTGATCCATCTGCGGATGCATCTGTCGATGTATAGAGGAGGCATTACGCATGCCTTGAGACACATAAATGCGCTATGTTCAACAGCGTCAGACTTGGACATTTTTACAGCGAGCACACATCTCTTCAAGGCATGGGCAATGCGCTACCTGTTTACCTATACTAATATTATAAAGAGGTAAAGTGTGTGATGTTGTAGAAAGTAATCTCTGGATCTACAGAACCGATTTTGAAAATTCTTTTACCAATAGAAAGCCACGTTATTTGTGAGTGACATAGGCTATATATTAATCCGAAAAATTAAAAGACTTTTTCGTGGTAGTCGGATTTCCAAAGTAAGTCGGAAAAAACGGTCTAACGAGAACGTTTCTAACTAACGCTGCCTTAACGATGATAGATATGATTAAGTTCTAGAGAAAAATTGTAGAGCTTGATAATGCCTACGCAAAAGTCGGCGACAGCATATGTCTAAATTTTATATTTAAGTCACAAAAAGTAGTTTTTTATATTTAAAAAATAATTTAAATCGTTAGGTCATATTAATCGGTCATATTATCAACAATTATGAATTCATATCAAGATAAGTAAATTTATCGTCTCAAGTATTTAAAACCAAAGACTTTTCCCTTTCACTGCATATAATTTCACTTTTACTGCATAAAAGGTTAAAGAGATAAGACACTCACAAATAAGACACTCACAAGAAGACACTCACAAATAACGGTAATATAGTCAAATTTGGCATGCAAATACATACATATGCAGTAAAAATATAACCCTTCTTTTGGTAGTCAGGAAATAAATCATTGCACTCAGCGCTAACCAAACCACACTCATAATTTCATCACAAGTAAAAAGTTTAACCGCCCAACGAAGTGGGCACGGGTCAGCTAGTGCTAGAATAAGATCGATTGTTTTTTTTTAAATATATTCTGTTACTTTTACTATTGTTGATGTTTCTACTTGCATATTTATTGCCTATTTAAAACATAAATATGTACTTAAAAAAAATTTTTTTTTTGTTATGTTATGTTACATCTCGACGAATTGGTGTGTACTGTAATGTTGATAAATAAATAATTACATATATAGCGGACGTATCACGTACATTCGTACAGTTAGGGCGGTTAAAATCCCTATCCGTGATGTTTCACGTGACGTCATAAAGTCGCTATTCCTATCGCTTGGCCGACTTGCAGAATGGCTACGCGGTGTTTGTCTACGTTGCGCAATATCATATCCGATACGCTGCGATGCCGTGGCCTTGTCCGCCGCCCGCACTGCTGGAATACTCCTCGATCGCGTGCGCTTTAACTCGATATCCATGATGATATTTCATCCGATTCAGCCAATCTGCGTTACAATTCCGATACTGTGCAGCATAACGATTACAATTGGAACAATTAGTAGTCGTTGGCGCGCAGGCGCGCGAGGTGCCTCCACCGCGACCGCCTCGCCTCTGACCGAGTCGAAAACCACCAACTCGTCAGCCTCACCGCGACGATACTCGACGCTGCGATGCGCTTCACTATCTCCATTCTTTTAGTGAGCCAACATAAAAGCGATATATTCCCCGCGAGATAACGGATTTTATCGTGCATGTGAAATTCAGGTATTCAGCTACTCATTTTATTATCACAATTTTATTTTTTTATTAAATACGTACAGCATAACAATAATAAAATGGAATAACTGCAGCATAGGAACCTCTCTCAAAAATATATTTCTTTTCATTTTAATCCTAAATCTGGAAGAAAATTTTGTCGGTCGCAATAAATAAGAAAGATATAGGCATTCAAAGTTTAAAGTTATAGGTAAACAAACAGGCCAAAATAAATAAATAAATAATTCACCACGCTATATTTACTATGCTGATTCCGAATCTTCCATAATCTTTATTCGATCTCAATAAATAATCGAGATATAGGCGTTTAAAATGTTCATTCTAATGTCAAGAAAGTTGCGGCCATTTTGTTTGTACATACCGTGTAGGACACATTCGAGTACATCGTAATATCGCTAACAATTAGCGATTTTACAGGAATTATGACAATTTGCAGAGTTTTTAAAATAAACGAAATATTTTGAAAAAAAACGATCGAAAAAATACATATTTTCGCGAAAATTAAAAAAGGAGCACTATTTTTTATGTTTTTTCAATGACTTTGCATATTGATGACAGAAGATATCCTGAAATGTCGTTTCTTTCAGGTTACCTTTAGTCATCAATACACCAAGTCATTTCGTAAAAATTTCGAAAATTGTCCTTTTGTTTTAGATGATCGCTAACACATGGTGTTAATTTGATATTGAAGAATTTAGTTTATTTTAGGTTATCTTTTGTCATCGTCACCAAAGTCATTTTGTAAAAACCTCGAAAAAAATCCGAATTATCGCTAACACATTGTCATGTTAAGATCAATAGCGCCGCAGGCAAAATTTTTTTTCGAATTTCGCGCTATATTCAAGTATTAAAATATTTGCTTGCTGTGATATTCAAATATTTAGGAATTTTATATTGTTTCAGGATACCTTTTGTTATCAAAACGCAGTCATTGAAAAAAACCTCGAAAATAGTCTCATTTTGTTAAATATCGCACATTTTTTTTCACGATCATGCCACGAGAGACCTCGCGATTTATCGACTATTTTCCAGACACTACTTCTGAAACAATATGGCCGATCTGTTGACGTTTAGTATGCAAACTTTGAATGCCTATATCTCGCTTATTTATTGAGAGCGACAAAAGATTATTGCTCATTCGGAATCTGCTTGACGAATATAATCCGGTGACGTTTTAAAATCAACAATCCAGGAGAGGTTTCTATACTGCAGTTATACCATATTAATAAGGAATACAAAATAAGCTACATAATACGAAGAAAACTAAAAGAATTTTATATTTAGAAGTAAGTTCGCTATGAGAGTGTATGTATATAGGTGTTGGTTTATGAGTGTTGGTGTACGTTTGTGTGATGGAGAGCGTATGTATCGTGTGTGTGTGTGTATGCGTTTGTAGGATGTATGTGCATATGAGCGCATATGAGAATGCGGGATGCTAACTGAGCTCAATGTGATCTCTAGCTTTTTACGTACCTCCTTAACAAAGACCGACTACCGTCGTGGTTAAATATGGTTAAATATTCGGTAAATCCTATTTTGGGCTAGATTGCATTTCTTCGTGAACAAATATCGGGAAATAAGTTTATGTGAACGAGACAGGGCAATATGTTAGAGCGGAATATGAAATGAACGGTTCTCATTTGTCCGCATTAAAATTAACCACCGAAAAAATAGGCTGAATCTAAAACCGCACCAAATGCGTTCAAACTTATTTGGATGGCTATAAGTTCCAGCGGATAGTTTGATGGTGGAAAACTGACAATCATTCATTTCATATTCCACTTTAGCTTATTGGCCTGTCTTGCTCGCATGAACTAATTTCCAATTTTAGGTCACGAAGAAACGCAATCGGGCCCATTGTATACATGCATAGCACAAAGAAATAACGAATTGGCACCATAGTTTGGGTTGCCTCTTGTTAGGTGAAAATTTAATGAATCGGGATTGTGTCAGAAAGGTGGTCGTATGCTCACCCTACTCAGTAGATATGAACTGTCGAACCCAGAATGAACTATTTTGTTATAAAAGCGATATATCTGAAGCTACTCGCCGGTCCTCTAATATTTCTAAACAATACCGTTTCAGTCCTTCAGCATATGACAATCTGGAAGAAATTGAGCGGAAATTTAGGTGGATTTTTCAAGAACTAATTAATTATTCGTTTCCATATATGGCTATATATAAAGAATCAGTATAGACGTCAATTTCGCCATTTGGAATGTAATTTACATTCTTATAGTTAAAAATAAACAATTAGGCATTTTTTTTGCACTTAATTAAATTAAAATAAACACAAACGAGCGTATCGCCACGCGGTTATATCTTCCAACTAGCTTCCGAAGCGCGCGCGCGTAGTGGAAATAAAGATTATGAAATTGCTACTTAAATATTTGTAAATAGTTTATAATAAAGTAAAAACCTCACTTAAAGTTAAGAATGTCCGAGGAGTAGAAATTAGGGGAGAAAGAGATGTAAGGGAACATTTGGTTTCTTTATATAGAGGTAGTAGACTATTTGAGGTAAGCCTTAAATGATTCTTAACTAGGCGTGTTAAAATAACAATCATCATTATTTGTTACGAAAAGGCGATCTTATTATTAACTTTTAAGTTATATTGCTGTAGCAATATCTTCCAGGTAACTCATTTATCAGTGGTAAGATATTGGCTATCTGTGCTAATATAAAATTAACACTTTAACAGCGGCCGATTTTTCTAGCGCGTGTTATGTTGGTCGCGGGCGATTTTTGGCATTATTGTAACGGCTATAAAAAGAATACCTGATTAGATATAGAAACAATTTGTTTTGTATCTATTATACTGTGCACTCTGACTGTGCACTCTGACTAACAACTTGGGTTGTCGACTACAACGGGCGAGCCCGTCACCACAGGAAGTTTTAACGATTGGTCGTTCTATTTCCCTGCAGTGAGCGTAGAAGACTTGGGACAAAACAGTCCACCATCTAGCTACTACACAACCCGTAAGAGACCAACGCCTTACCGCGAGATAGCCAGTAATGTTACCTGGCGGGCGACACTCGCGCCGTTACTACCAATTGTGACCAGATTTCTCCGGTCTCTCGATTGGTTCCGAGTTTGAGGTCGCTTGCGCGGTCCTCTCCCTTACGAAGCGGTGAAACGGTGTATACCGAATCTATCGCGGACCACGGCGTCCTCTGCCCGGCTGTTCACCCAGGATCGGATGGCCGATGGTCATTTCAAGAGCAGTTGCCGTTAGGTCCGCAACCACCTCCGCTCTATAGGAAACAGTACAGCGTCCAGTCTCCCCCGATCTCGCGGTTAAGGCGTTGGCCTCTTACGGGCTTGTGACGTAGCTAGATGGTGGACTGTTTTGTCCCCAAGTCTTCTACGCTCACTCCAGGGAGATAGAACGACTAATCGTTAAATTTGCTGAGGTGACGGGCTCGCCGGCTGTAGTCGACAACCCAAGTTGTATCTATTATACTGAGTTTTAAATTTTCTGGATAAAATATAAAAATTTAAAAAATATTATGATAAGTTATGATATAATTTATTTAAAAAAGGGCATTTTTGTGAAGAACGAAAGTTGTACATGAAGTAATCATACGTAATCATTGACAATAATTCTTTTTTGTGTGGAAATTTTTAATACATGGATAGTAGCATGGTGGTACATTGCAATCTGGGCAATAGTAGACTGTCTCCTTTTGATAAGACAAAAGTGATGATAGATAGTTTGGTCCTAATTAAATGAAATCTATGTAGAACTCTTTGGATGCTTTCTATTTTTCTAGTTTTCATATATTTTCGTTATTGAATTGCTGATTTTCTATGTTTTTCATTATTTCTGTTTATTTTTATTTTTCTAGTTTTTATGTCTTTGTTATTTTTTAATTTCCATGTTTTTTTTAAATATTAGTTTTTTATACACTTTTTTTTATAATTTGAAATGTAATTTCATTTGTGGAAATACTATTTTTTGTTATATGTAATTTCTATACCCAGATCGGGTTTATGAAAATATTTTTTTCTTATTTCTCTTATTTCTTATTTCTTTTGTCCTCGTTTTCCAGTTTGCTTCTTTCCAATGTCTGCGCAAACGTTGCAGACTCTCGAAACCTTCGCTTTTTTGTTTACGCTATGAATTCATGCGATTTTTTTTTCACGGTATGAATTCATGCTAATGAATCACATATGTATGTTTCGAAAAAAGACTTATACACTGGTATAACGCGAATAACGAAACGACTAAGTGATTTTAAAAAAAACGTTATGAAATTCGATCACGTCCTCAGTACTTAAATCGCGAGTTAGAGTATACATATTTTGTATCACGTACTGAGTACGTGATCCGTTGTTAAAGTGTTTATTTAAGACTACCTAAATGTTAATATATTTATTTTATTTATTTATTTGTTTTTTTTTACATCCTGGTAGAGAGTTAACAGTGTGATCGTATAGATATAATGTGTAACTATTTATATAAGCAATAGGAAATGAACACAACCCATACGATCATTCTAGAGGAATGCCCAACTAGACCGAACAGCCTGTATCTGGACATACGAAATATACTGCCTTTGTTTATTGAGTAGTACTGACGTTATGTGACTACTAGACTACTTTCAATACTAACACTAAGATAATGGCCTAAAATAGTACATTTATTATTACAAATATACATGATTAAGGGTTAGTTACATACACATATACATATATACACATTCAAACATACATACATATTTTATACTATGTATATACACATACACAACATCAAATTATTGTATGAAGAAATTCCATTTCAGTCTTTGCAGGACCTAAAAACTAAAAAAAGCCAGAGGAGGAAACATTTAGGATGGTGGAGCTATAACGTTACGTTTAGTCGAGCCTTGAACGTGGCACATTTACTGATTGATGAACGGGCAGCGGTAGCTCATTCCAGAGTCTTGCCGCAGTTAAATTAATTGTTGAACATTTTGGATTGATATACAGGAGCCACTAACTTACCCTTTTCTGCCTAGCTCAGAGAAGGCCGAGGGATGACAGCAAGTTGAACTGACCGTTAAGGTACGATGGTCGCTGAGTCTTTAGAATACCGTAGAAGACTGATAGGAATATATGCCTTTTTTATTGCATATAAATGAACTTTACTTCAACGAACTGCGAAAAACCGACACATGGTCGAAATTCCGCAGGTTGGATCCACATGTTTTCAAGTTACTCAAATGTATTGAGTAGTTCTGCCTTCAAATCCAGGTAAGGTACCTCCACATAGTGAATTTTCTATAGCGTTAGGGTGGACTCCAACATTGTTTCGTAGCAGTCAGTAAAAGGATGTAAGTGGAAGTTCAAAATGATATGTCGATTAATCTCGCCAAATTGAGGCTCCCAAGACAGATTTTTCTCGAATATCAGATCCAGATCTTTCTCTTTATTTAAAAAGGGAATTTGTTGAAAGTTTCGTATATTTTCTGTGGGATCGTTCCGGTTTTGCTCAATAAACACTGAAAGAGTATGAGTAGAAATCAATATTATTGAACCTAAGGAATTTTGAGAAAATTATCAGAGGATTTTAAGAAAATTGTAAAAACTTAATGGTTTGAAAAGTTTGTTGAGATAAGAGTTTTCTTTATTAGTTTGGTCATTTTTTCAGAATTTTAAAATGTGTTTTTCTTTGTAAACGAAGGTTTAAGTAAACATGGGCAGATGCCCCCCGAAGATTGGGCCCGAGAAACAACGTCAAAAATATAATATATGAAGACAGATGTAATAAAACTCTTTTTTGATCTTTTTTTTAATAATGCTTACATTGTAGATATCTGATAATGAAATCCTTCTGAGTAAATTTATATAGCCAACACGACCACTCAATATTACTGTAGATTGTAAAAATGCATATTAAAATAAACGAAAACTGCGAAACAACAGAGAAAATTAATAAAATTACAGAAACCAAAAATTACAGAAATTGACATAGTGAGTCCATCAAACTAAATACTCCTAAGCCAACAAAAGTAAAGCAAATTAAACTATTTTCAATGGCCATGCGAATGTGTAGTTTGACATGTGAATGCATGATGAACCATGCCTTCAGAAAGAGATATAGCTTTTAAAAAACATCAGAAATACAGATCACCTCTCCGACGACTAGATAAATGCGTCACAATTTTAGACTTTCTACCGTATTCCCTAATTTCAGGAGTCGAAGAGTCTGCATCAGTCAAGTAGCAGATGCGATGTGTCCTGGCAGCGATGCAGCACCTGCCATTCTTCGTCATCTCGAGCAGCAACAGTGGAGGCGTCCGGAGCCACTCGAAGGTCACTCGAGGTCACGGCAAGGTCGGTGTCACGGTCGCCCGCCGGAAGAGAGGTCAGATCATCATAACAATATCACTACGTTTTTGCTCGCGATCGATCCGTTTTTGTGTTCAAACATCGGTTTTGTGTACAATATTGCTCTAAGTGCTAAACGGTAGCAAAACAGATGATTTTAGGCCAGTTGCACATAGTCTCGGAAGAAACTCGGAATTGAAAAATATAAACGTCAATCAGAAATCGATTAAAAATGAAGGAAGAGTTGGAGCCATATCAACAGCTACTTATAATGATCCTGGTTTTTAACACGCTTTTATATTAGGTCGACCTGAATGCAACTATGTAATGGAATCTAAGTTAACTAATTTAACCATCTTCCAAGGATCGTAGCATCATGAAAATTGGCAGTTGTATGTAGTTCTGATGACAATACAATAAAATGGTACTGTCGAACTGATCTGATGATGGAGTCGGAAGGTATGAACTGGAACTTCATGATGGAACATCGTATCATAGCTGTGTTTGGACTTGTTAGAAAAGTCTTGGAATGAACTTTGACCACGATTAGGTTTCAAGGTCTGATGATGAAGCCGGAAGATAGGCACTGGCATTCCATGATGGAATATCGTATCATAGCCGTGTTTGGACTTGTTAAAAAGGTCTTGTAATGAACTTTGACCACGATTAAGTTTTAAGATCTGATGATGAAGCCGGAAGACAGGAACTGGCATTCCATGATGGAATATCGTATCATAGCCGTTTTTGGACTTGTTAGAAAGGTCTTTTAATGAACGTTGACCACGATTAAGTTTCAAGGTCTGATGATGAAGCCGGATTTTTTGGTTTTTACGTGCATTTATAAAAGCGTGTTTTTAGTGTTTCTTTTTTAACTATTAATTAATTTGTGCATACACCGAATACAGAATTATATTTTATTCGTTGGAGTCTAGACTTCACAAACCAGTGACAGCAGACTGTGACCGTCACAGATCTTTCGTGCCTTCGTTTCTTTACATGTTCATGTTCAAGTTTATTTATTTCAAAATACCCACTTAGGGTGTAGAAATTTCAATAAATTAACTTATATCATTAATTAAATAAAGTATTCGATTGATTAATGTCATACTTAGAGGTTTCAGCTACAACGGGCGAACCAGACATCTCAGGAAGTGTAAAGATATTTGATCGTTCTTTCTTCCGTGAGGTCAGCGTAGAAGACTTGGGAAGAAACAGTCCACTGTCTAGTTAAGCCACTCGCCCGTAAAAAACCAACGCCTGACCGTGAGAAGCCGGGTGTGCAAAATCGAGCCGACACTCGAGCCCTTACTTCCAGTTACAGCCAGATTTCTTAGGCATCCCGACTGGTGACGGGTTCGAGTTCGCTTACGCGATCCTTTCCCTGGTGTAGCGTTGATCGGTGAATCTATGATATCCTTTGCCGGGCTTTCACCCGGAATCGGGTAGCCGAACGGACGTTTCAAGAGCGGTTGCCATTAGGTAAATAACCGCCCCCACTCTATAGGAAACAAAACTGTTTCCGGACTCCCCCGGCTGTCAGTCAGAATGAACAATCGATTGGCTGTCGCTGCTCGGTGCAAACCGCCCAGAAGCGCCCAAAGGTTGATTCCTAGGAGAAACTGGCGTGCAGGCCAGAGTCCTACTCGGGCTCACACTTCTGCGTGGAGGCCGCCGGATGGGTGTTGACCCGTGAGTTTGACCAACCCTAAACGCATGGGTCCCGTCACCTCAGGAAATTTTAACGATATTTAATCGTTCTGTCTCCCGTGAGGTCCCGTGAAGTCCCTTCGGCTACGTAATGACCAAATTTGGTTGTACATCAGAACACCGTTGACTACGTAACGATTAATATGGGCGGCTTGCTCCCGGAGCGCACAATTATATTATTTTCTAATTCGAACGCATCCTAAAATCCATACCAAATATCTCATTATTACCATAGATACATAGATGGCCGCTTGAATAATTTCGTGCGTCATTTCGTGGATATTTCTGGTAAAATTTCATTGTCAAACATCATCAATTTTTTTTTCGAGAAATTATCAAAATTTGTATTGGTTTTTATGAGCTAATATATAAATAATTTTGTACGTCAATAAGCAAAACAAAATATTACCTTTGATAGAGAATCTAAAAAAGATCCCGATAGTATTTACAATTCCTAAATAGGGTTCCGTATTTTTCCGTAAGACAAGTACAAGTTAGAAATGCTGATTTTTTTTCACTTTGCGACTTTCTCATATTTATTCATAATTATCTAATTGTTTTACAAAATGAGTATTCAATATTGTATATACGAAATTTCAATGGGATCATTGCAAAGTTATTATTATTTTTATGATATCTATAGTATTTCCATAGTTATAGTACTTTTTGTCGAACACGGCGATATTGCAAGAAATTTCAATAAATTGCCGCGGCCTGCTATGAAATTATGCCGCTACTCGAAGAGTGAGGAATCAGTCCACTCTCTAGTTACGACACTCTGTTCACCCGGTATCAGGTAGTCACACTCTTCGCCCGGATGTTCATCCGGTATCAGGGAGCCTACTGGTCGTTTCAAGAGCAGTTGCCGTATGGTTAATAACACTGGGTTTTATATATAGGGTTACTAAACCGTTCGAAATCATTAATTCCTTTAACGTGCTTTGTAATTCTCTGGTACGAAGCCAACTGGAGTTTGGTTCTATAAATTGGAATACATACGATAAGAAGCGATATAGTCTGTGCACAGTAGGTATATGTTATGGTAACCTGTAAAACCTCTACCATTATAAAGAGTAACACGCACGTCTAACACGCACTCTCTACTCTTATAAATAGTTTTAATTTTAAGATGAGGAGAGAGTGCGAAAGTCTAATGTTTCTAGACAAAATCCCTAACTTTAAAGTTCAACGCACAATTCAGATGACTGAGGCAATTTGTAACATTCCACATTTCTATTTGGCAGACAAATATTTTTTTTCACAATCCCAACTTAAGTGCATGCCGGTTACACAACGCCATAACCGATGATATTGAATTTTCCAACATACCCCCCGAACAAATATATCAATTTTAGAGTCTAAACTACGAAACGTAGATTGCTATTTTACCCTATGTATTTTATTATATTTCTGCAGATAATAATAAATATCATCAAATTCATTTGATTATTATTGTAAGTTTAAATTTACTTCTAGAATTTTAATTTTTATTATAATTTTTAAGGCATCTCTTTTGTTTCTTTTTTGTGTAACTTATTGGCCTAATCATTAGGATAATGTTAATAACATAAAACTTTTCGTTAGGCCCTAACGATTAACTCTTAAGTTATTACTTTTTTGTGAATCGTCAGTTAAACGGCACATAGGCCATACTTAATTTAGCATGCTAAGTACATAGAGGATAATATGCTCTAACAAGAAATAATGTAAAAATATTAAGGTTGCCAAAATGTAGGTACTTTGGAGCTAAACAATCTAATACAATATATAATCAATCGCCTTAGCACGGTATACCAGACGGTGGCTTCTCTTAGAACAAAATTGAAATCGAAGCGAATACGTCACCAGTCGTACGGGCTAGGATATGGCCGCCAGATTTTTCGTTACTCGGCCCACGCAGACATGCAAACGTTCGAAAAATTCGCCAGCCTTTACCTGCGGCGCTAACCAAAGGCGTTCGCCGAGACGTACCCCTCTGCCCACATTCCTCGCACTCTCTTCCCGCAATGCCCTGTAGCTCGAGAGTCAACCTACTGTTTGGTATACTGTGGTCTTAGTCAGCAATGAGTAACGAACTGTAAGCCGTACTTCGACGACAAGGAAATAGATTTTTATGTAATTAATTGTGATACGATACAAACTACTTCGGAAAGGACTCACAACGCGGAGCTTTGTCGAAAAGCCCTCGAGAGAAGATGGATTTTATTTTCCTCCTGTCTTTGGGCGAAATATTAAGCCGTCTTCCGCTCCGTCGAAGCCCAATAAAGTGCGTCTGCCGCTTCCTTGTGCACCCCCCTTAACACCCACCACCCTAAGGGGATTGAGATGAACGACGTGTTCCTTTCTTTTTCGGTTCAGCGGAGGTAAGCATTAGGAACCCATGAAGTAAGGCATTTTAGGATCTACATTTTTTTTATGAAGTTGTCATAGTTTAAAGTGGCCAGCGAGAAAAATTTAGCAAGTAGATAAGTAAGAAATACATTTACTACATTTCGATTTACTCCTACTTACAATCGATACTACATTTATTACTATTATGATAATTTCCATATTTTTAGGTTTATTTTGATTGTCCAGCTTGTAAAAATTAATAATAGCTAATAGTATATATGTACTTACATTCTTTATATTTGATTATGTTCTTTTCATCACTAAGTTTCTAACATTTACATGCCCATCCTTTGCACGGCATCATTTGCCCGGTTTTACTGTTTCCAGACTCCACCGGATGTTAGTCGGCATGCACAATTAATTGGCTGACGTCGCACGGTGCGCAAACCGTCCAGGAGCGCCCGAAGGTTGACTCCTAGGGAATACTGGCCCGCAGGTCAGCGTCCCACCCTGGCTCGCACTTCTGCTTGGAGGCCGCCGGATGGGTGTTGACCCGTGAGTTTGACCGACCCTGAACACATGGGTCTTAGTGGCCAAATTGCAACAGGGCCCATTAGCTATCGTCACCCCAGGCTGGTATAACGATATTGGATCGTTCTTTGGATAGTTCTTGGATCTTCTCAGCCGTGGGATGAGCGTAGAAGACTTAAACAATGACAATCCACTATCTATGTAGCTCCCCCAACTAGCCCGCGAGGGACCAACCCTTATCGCCCGGCACCGGGTAGTAGCGGGCACCCAGCGGGTGCCCTCGCTACCAGTTATGGCCAGATTAATCCGGCCTCTCGACAACTAGGGTTGTCGACTACAGCGGGCGAGCCCGTCACCTTAGGAAGTTTTAACGATTAGTCGTTCTATCTCCCTGGAGTGAGCGCAGAAGACTTGGACAAAACAGTCCACCGTCTAGCTCCGCCAGAAACCCGTAAGAAGCCAACGCCTTAACCGCGAGATAGCCAGGAGTGTTACCCGGCGGGCTTACACTCACGCCCTTACTTCCAATTGTGACCAGATTACTCCAGTCTCTCGATTGATTACGAGTTCGAGGTCGCTTGCGCGGTCCTCTCCTTTACGAAGCGGTGAAACGGTGTATACCGAATCTATCGCGGACCACAGCGTCCTTTGCCCGGCTGTTCACCCAGGATCGGGTAGCCGATGGTCGTTTCAAGAGCAGTCGCCGTACGGTCCGCAACCACCGCCGCTCTATAGAAAACAGTACTACTTCCAGACTCCCCCGACTGTTAGTCAGAGTGCGCAGTCGATTGGCTTACGCCGCACGGTGCGTAGACCGTCCAGAAGCGCCAGAAGGTTGATTTCCAGGGGAAACTAACCATAAGGCCAGAGTCCTACCCAGGCTCGCACTTCATGCGTGAAAGCCGTCGGATAGGTGTTGACCCATGAGTGTGACCAACCCTGAACATAATGGGTCCGTGGCCAACTCAGCAAGGGCCCATTAACTCCCAAACTGAGAAACTATGAGATGCAACGAAACAAATCGAATATTTTCGAGAATACCGAAGATGTTTGCCCTACATTATTCGTCACATTCGGCCGAATGCTGTGTGTGCTCCCACACAAGAAAATCTAAACTCATTGTACAAAACGATGTATTAGCATAATATCGAGAGTGCAATAAAAATGAAAATCAGGCGCGGTCAGGCAGGGAAGCACGCCGACTCGACCGGCTGCGCATTAGCTGAAAGAAATGACCAGTTCCGAGTAAATTTGATTAGTGTGTGAAGGCGAGCGGCGGCCGCACCTAGCCATTATCACACCGACCAAGTCGTCGTCGCGTCGACAGCAAACGTTTTTAAAAATCGCGGCTCTGTGAATGTGGAAATAAAAAAGATTGGTGAATGTTGTCATCGGATCATCTGGGCTGAGATAATGGTTAGTATATTGTATTAAAAACGCTACTCGCAAAAACAATCATTTCAATATTTTTTTATTATTTTAACCGCCCTACTTATACAAACGTACGTGATACGTCCGCTATATTATCATATACAAAAATTTATAGAAAAATATATAAAAATTATACGTATACAAATTTACATCAATTATCGGAATTATTGGAATCAATATATCAATATATCAATATATCAATATATCAATTATAGGAATAATCACGAAATTGTATTGTTTGCTGATGATTCTTCTTTGACGTTTACAATTAGTCGACAATTGTACAATTATGACGAAGTTAACAATGCACTCTCAAAAATTGTTCATTGGTTTAATGTAAACAACCTACCACTAAATGAAAAAAAAACCAAAGTGATTAAATTTTCTACACCTAATGTTAAGCAGGTACAAACCAATGCAGAAATAAATGGAACTAGACTGGAGCCTGTTGCTTCAACTGTGTTTCTAGGGATAAAAATCGACTCAAAATTACAATGGGGCCCACAAATTGAGAAAATGTCAGGAAAACTTAGCTCTGCGGCATACGCAGTTAAAACAATAAGGCGGCTGACTGATGTAGATACAGCAAGAATAGTATACTTTAGTTACTTTCATAGCATTATGTCCTATGGGATACTTCTCTGTAGATACTGTGCGGACATCAATAACATCTATATACTACAGAAACGTGCTGTAAGAGCTATATATAAACTTGGTCCTCGTGTTTCCCTTAGAGAAAAACTCAAAGAGATAAATATTCTTACTCTTGCATTACAATATATATACGAAAATCTGTTGTATGTCCGCAAGAATATTGACAAGTTTAAAAAAAGCGACACTCATAATGTTAATACTAGACATAAGCATAACCTTGTTGTACGTGCTACTCGTCTGCACAAAATAAGCAATTATTTTTTGGGACAATGTATACGCTTCTATAACAAACTTCCTCATACTATTAGAGAACTATCTGTAAATAAGTTTAAAGCCACCATCAAAGTAAAATTGTATAAAAAAGCATACTTTACAATATCCGATTATGTAAATGACAAAACGGCTTGGGAGTAAGGCTTGGACGCATCATAAGAACATAAATTAAAAATAATATTTGTTGTGTCTATATGAATAAAGAACATTTTGATTTTGATATAAAACTGCTATAAAAACATCGCTTATATAAACCGCTATTTATTTTGCCTGGTATATTTCAAATAAGTATTGTTATTGAGAAATCTAATGACAAAAAAAAACACGGATTCACCTACTTTTTGAAATTAACCCAAAGTTAGGGCGGTTAATTTGTAATTCACAAACACTTCCAGTAAAATGGACATGTTTAACAAAAATGACATGAACAAAATTCGGGTAGCAAAAAAACTGATAGCATGATATGCCAAAAACTTTTGCCAGTGATCATATTTGAATATCACCTAACTAGGCTGTAGCCAGTTTTAAGGCGGACATTTAATTTTTTGTAAATATATGTATGAGCCTATATAGAACTAAGTAATATAAAGAACATAATAAAATTTAAAGAATGTATACACTAATAGTTTTCATTAATTATTATGAGCTGGACAATCAAATTAAAATTAAAAATATGAAACGTTAACCATAATATATAAAAATTATGTACAAATAGATAGTATTTAAATAATCATAATCAATTAAACATAGTGGTAAAAAAAACAAAAATACTAAAAAAAACGAAATGAGAGAGAAACTCAAAATGCTTACAAATACAATTCATACAAAAGGCATGTCAGAAACCAAAACTTAAAAGGTAACAAGTTTTGTGAATGTTCGCTGCTAGATATAAGCATCTAAAAATGTCAACTTCTAAATCTTCCCCAAAACTTGACAAAACTGCCTTTCAACTGAAAGACTTGCTCCAAGCTGAGTACCACGGAGCTCAATTCTGGGCCCCATACTATTCACTCCCTACATTTTCGATATCCGCCCTGTATAGTAGGTACTCTACTCTGAGCTCCTTTACTGACGAAGATTTTTGGAGACCCTCTCCTCAAGCATGATTTGCTATTTGATGACCTATCACGAATCTTCGAGTGGACGAAGAAAAGGCTCATCACCCGTAATAAGCACAACTGTACCGTGCTTCACATAGGAAGATGATCTTAAACATATGCCCTATCAATCGAATCAATCCTTTCCAATAGAAAAGCAAAGCACAGTCACTGGAAGGTTTTAAAAAGGCCTGCACTGCATATTGTATAATGCTTCGAAGTGCTGAAAATGAAAGCTACTATTTCAGTATATTTAATAGAACCAACACTAACATTTCGTCTGTTAAAATGTGTTTGTAGTAAATTATGTTTAAAGCTATACATGTAGTTACTTCATCTGAGTCTCTCTGTTCACAAAATTAATTAATCTTCATCAGTTGCTTTGATTTCTCTGGTATATTTTGAATAGTCATAACTAATGATATAGTCTGGCCAGACAATCATCACACAAAGGCATAGACGACATTTTAAAATACGCCGTTTGCAACCCCGCACGAACTGGCAAAGTTGCTGTTCGAATGCCAGGTTTTTCCTGTTTTTATTGATGCGAAATTCATCAACAAGCATCGATAGAAAGTTATATGGCCACAGGCCATATAATTTCTTCGTTTGAAGTAGGATTACGCGCGTAGATTTCGCGCGCGTGCAGAAAATGCAATATATTCGAAATATACACGCCAGTATGTTTAGTCGATAAGTTTTAATCCTTAATTTAAATATTTCTACACATCATTGTTGGCACTAATTATAAATTATTAGTATTGATTTGTTTGCCAGGCCACACATCAAATTTTCGAGAAATAGTTAATGCTAATAAAACACGACCACTTTCACTACAGATAACTTCAATTTGGGTTATATTTTTTTATTTATTTCTTATATATTTAATTGTCACTATAGAAAACTAGTTTTATTGCTACATTATATAAAAGATAACTAATGGCGAAACAATAACCTATTGAACTCTTTGTAGCTATTTTTGTCCAGCGCCACCCTACTAGGATATAACCATTCTAGGGGTACAGTTTCCAAAGGATTTTATTTTAACACATGAATTAGGCACAATAACTAAAAGAAATTGCTTAAAATATAAAAGAAATCTGAATAAAGTACTATCTAATACTCAATCCAAATCTTCATTTAACAAAGGTATATAACATCGTGCATTAAAAGTATACAAGCAATAGTACTCATACAAATTTAATCTAATAAAGTGGTAGAAAACGAAGCAATAAAAAAAACAAAAATACAAATTAAAGAAATGTAAAACAATCAGCACATCAAATTAATATTAAAAATAAAGTAAAAATACTATAAATAAAATTAAAAATAAATAAAAGATATTCAAAATAATAACCATTCAAAGATAATAATGACAATTCCTAGATAATATTTGACATAACTCTCGTTTATACTGAAATATATAGCATAGAGTGTATTCACATACACTCTTGGCTCATCATGCACTTCATTATTATAATCTTTACAATATGCATGGGCGAATATTGATATTTTGCACATAAGGCGACTACCTCTATCAAACAGTGAAAAATGTACATTTTGTAATCAATTATAAGTGGCTCCAGCGTGCATTTAATTAATAATAAAAATATGCGTTTTGTAGTGAATTTCTTAGTCTTTCGTACTACGACACTCACTTTCAATATTTTGTTTTTTTTTCATAACGAAAATAAATAAAATATAACGACACCACATTTTTGTAATTTGCATTTTTCTTGTAATCTGTCGTGGCAGAGAACTTTAAACTATATTGGTAATACGTACCAAGTAAATGAATAAAATGTGGTGATGCGAATTTATTTTTTTTTATTTTGACATTATAATTTTTTTTTAAAAAAATGTCGTGCGCGATTTCAGAAGAATGATCATTGTTTATAAGATGAAAGTAATATACCACTGGAATCAGCGATTTTTTTCAGGTCCGATGAACCATCGCAGTCTCAGCACATTTTTGGCTTTTTCGACTTTTATTTTGATGTTAAAAGAACAAAAATGACTATGTTTTTCATATATTCATTCTTGAGTCAGCTTACAAATCGTCAATTCGCTTATTAGATGTTGTAATATTTCCAATGCTCATCACATTTGACTTAAAACAATTATTTGCGCTGACAGCCTTCTGAAATCGCCCAAGACGTAATCGTTTTTGGTTTTTTAAAAAGATATAATTAAAAAAAATAATCACATCACATTTTATTCATTTATTTGGTACGTATTACTAATATACCTGTAGTTTCAAGTTGTTTGCCATGATATATTACAACAAAATTGCAAAATACAAAAAGGAGATGACATCAGATATTATTTCATTTTATTATGAAAAAAATCTAAATACAAAAGATTAATACGAAATTTGCTACAATATTCATATATTTATTATTATTTAAATACACGCGGTAGCCAATTAAAATTGATTGCAGAATGTCAATTTTCACTATTTGAGACAGGTAGTCGCCTGAGACGCTTTTTGTTTCAATACCTTCCGCCACATCCTAAGCACCAATCTTGGACCAAAGATTCAGCAGAAAACTGAATATTGTATGTTTTTTGTATAATCAATAAATCTTTTTTTTTCCAACGATTATGTTTACATACAAATAAACATTGTTTGGTATAGTTTAGTTTTTATCAATTTGTAACAATAAAGTACCTACCTACTGTCGTAAATTATCATTGTTTCATTAATGGATCGATAGGTATTCATAGAAGAAGAAACATTTTCATGATTACTTGTTCCAGCCATATCCTCCTGAAGACAGTTTCCGAAAAACGTTGCCATAGGTAATTCAATTTTTTATTCAAAATTATATATTTTGCCCTACAATCACGATTCGCTAATCAGACTATGCTATTTGTATTGTTTTTAGTTAGATACCTAATTTGCTCTATTATTCTGTAATATGATATGATTAAAATTGATATCAGTTACGTACATGAACTTCAATTATTAAATTACTAGCTGCGCCCCGCGGTTTCACCCGCGTGGTGATGGAAAATTGTGATTATGATGATAGAAAATAATATATGTCTTTATAAGTTATAGCCTATGTGTTATTCTGATGTGTAAGCTATATTATTGTTAAGTTTCATCAAAATTTATTCAGTCGTTTTTGCGTGAAAGAGTAACAAACATCCATACATTCTTACAAACTTTCGCGATTATAATAGTACTAGCTGCGCCCAGCGGTTTCACCCGCGTGGTGATGGAAAATTGTGATAATGATGATAGAGAACCATATATCTTTATAAATTATAGCCTATATGTTATTCTGATGTGTAAGCTATATTATTGTAAAGTTTCATCAAAATCCATTCAGTAGTTTTTGTGTAAAAGAGTAACAAACATCCATAAATACATACAAACTTTCGCGTTTATAATATTAGTAGGATAGGAGAATAGAATTTAAATTTCGAATGTCAATTTCTTAGATTTTTTTCCAACTTACTTGACAGTTATCATTATATTTTAGATAATTCACGCTATATCTTTATAAATTATAGCCTATGTGTTATTCTGGCGTGTAAGCTATATTATTGTAAAGTTGCATCAAAATCCATTCAGTAGTTTTAGCGTGAAAGAGTTACAAACATCCATACATACATACAAACTTTCGCGTTTATGATATTAGTAGGATTAGGATGACAAGAACTTTTACTTCTTTTATATGGAGTTTTTAAATAAAAAATAAATTTAAGTACTCGTACTTATTTTACTATGGGTAAGTACAAATAGTTCATTAATTGCATCAAGTAGTCCATATATCAATTTGATCATTAATATAAAATTATCGAATGGAATCTCAAACAGTTTTATTAACTTCACGAAATCATTGGGGAAATCTATAATAAATTGTTAGCCTAACGACGTTTTCCTAAAACAACAACGATGATAACGAACTTTTTGTACACCAAAACGAAGCATGTCATTAATTAAACGAAACGCTATTTAAAACTCATTAGAGCTAAATGTTACTAATTATAGGCGTAGGCCTTGAAGTTATAGTTAATTATTGTACACAATTATACTGATAAAAATTTTTTTTTTTAAAACATTACATTGCAACAATGGTGCACTAGTTGTGGGAGTTAATGGGCCTTGCTGAGTTGGCCACGAAGACCCATTCTGTTCAGGGTTGGTCAAACTCACGGGTCAACACCTATCCGACGGCCTTCACGCATGAAGTGCGAGCCTGGATAGGACTCTGGCTTTATGGTAAGTTTCCCTTGGGAATCAACCTTCTGGCGCTCCAGGACGGTCTGCGCACCGTGCGGCCTAAGCCGATCGACTGTGCACTCTGACTAACAGTTGGGGGAGTCTGGAAGCAGTACTGTTTCCTATAGAGCGGGGGTGGTTGCGGACCTTACAGCGACTGCTCTTGAAACGACCATCAGCTACCTGATCCTGTGTGAACAGCCGGGCAAAGGACGCTGTGGTCCGCGATAGATTCGGTAAACACTGTTTTACCGCTTCGTAAGGGAGAGGACCGCGCAAGCGACCTCGAACTCGTAACCAATCGAGAGACTGGAGTAATCTGGTCACAATTGGAAGTAAGGGCGTGAGTGTAAGCCCGCCGGGTAACACTCCTGGCTATCTCGCGGTTAAGGCGTTGGCCTCTTACGGGTTTGTTGCGGAGCTAGACGGTGGACTGTTTTGTCCAAGTCTTCTGCGCTCACTCCAGGGAGATAGAAAGACTAATCGTTAAAACTTCCTGAGGTGGCGGGCTCGCCCGCTGTAGTCGACAACCCTAGTTGCACTAGTTGTTTTAATAATAAGCGATTGACATGAGTTCTAACAATGATAATTCATAAAAACATCTCGTTTCGACCTACCTGTACTATGTATATCATTCGCCGGAATGTCAATCAAAATCCTCAATATGATAAAATGTAGATGTGATAAGGTTCAAGTGGATATTTTTGAAAACAATATCTCGACCTTATCAGCTTGTGAAAATTAGATATATGTCTATATCGTTAGTCTTTCATCGAGTTCGCTCCGTTTTGCTAATGCCACCGCGTTATCAGTGATCTAAGCATTTTGAAATCGTTTAAGTTTTTATTCAGTGATTACAGTGAATTTGATGTGTCTATTTGAGATTCCGCGCGACCGCAAACCCGTCTTTTCCACCGTGTTAAACTGAATATAAACTGACACGTTAGTCGGTTAAATTAACGAACCGTAATGCGGGTTTATTTATGACAAAGAAGAAAATTATTAGAATCATTCTCAATTTGATCATGTAAACGACAATATGTCGGATAATTTGACTCAAGACGTTGTGGCATTAATGCGGAGGAGCTTAAGGACTGGTGAGGACGTATATAAACCTTCATGAGAAGACACTTTCAATAGCCAAATTGAATTTCATTTCATTCGCAGCTCTGTTGCCGATAGCTGAGTACTGCGAGGAAACGCCGGCGGGTTCAGGAATGTGGTCCACGGCTCTGGAGGCACTCCTCACAGCTCTTCGACTCCTCGCTCCAGCCGCGCTCTTGACCCTGTTCTGGGGACAGCAGAGCCTGATCTTCCGATTCCTACACCACTTCGATCGCGCCTTCAAACCAGGTTCTTTATTTATTCTCCCTTTTAAAATACGTCATTATTTTAACGCTCGTTTCATGTCGCTTTCTTTCAGAAAATGGCAGCCGTGAAATTCCTATTATTCTTGAATATTTTACTGCAAACGAACGCGAATTTATTTGAATCTATAAATTTAAATAATGATGAAAATAATATGCTAGAATGTGTGATAGATATCGTTAAGAAATATCTCCCGCGCGAAAAAGTTATCAACGTCGAACAATATTCCGAAAAAATCTATGACGACATAATAACTAAAGTCGGGTTTTATAATTATCATGGATATCCAGCTGATATGAATATAATAATTTGTGATTCGCTTGAAGATATAACAATGAAAACCAAGAAATGGAAAGACAGTTCAAAACATGTAATAGTCGTAAATTCGAACGTAACTGGATTAGAAATTCAACAACATTTCGAAGAGAATAAACACTTACTAAATACGATCGTGTTACATAAAGCTAATATATTTGCTCACTTTCCATTCGTATTAGACGAAGTAAAAAGTAAAAAAGTTAATGAATGCAAAAATGGTAAATTGATACGAAATGTCGATCTTTTCGCTGATAAGACACCGAAAGATTTTATGGGTTGGCCTCTGCGGGTCGCCGCGCGGGAACATTATCCCTTCGTTATGAGACGCTCGTCGGGTGAAATATACGGTGCTGACATTAAAATCTTAAAAGATTTCGCTGAGAAATACAATTTGACGTTGTATGTGGAAATAGGCGAAGATAGTCGGAGCGTTAAGCTAGTGTATGATAGAGTATCGTCTGGAGCGGTCGATATAGGAGCGGGTGGTTTAACGATGTCTCAATCGCCGCCCATGTCATATACGAGGGATTACGCGAAGGACAAGTTAATATGGTTAGTCGCATACGACCGTAGCACCTTTATTAGGGCGGCTACGTCAATGTGTTTTGGAGTTTTGTGTTTGGTCGTATTCACATTTATGTTTCTTTGTTTTATTATGATCGCATCAGTCAGAGTAAACTGTTATAACGTATCAGCCGGGGATTTATTTCTGGAATTTTGGAGAATGTTGATGAGTGCCGCGTCTCCTTTAAAAGTCCAAAACCATTATAGTTATCGATTAATTCTGGGGACGCATATGTATTATGCGTTCTTTTTTGGGATATTTGTATCGTCTAGGCTCGTCAAAGTTGCCACTCTGGGCACGCTCG
The DNA here is from genome assembly GCA_944548615.1 of Micropterix aruncella. NCBI lineage: Eukaryota > Metazoa > Arthropoda > Insecta > Lepidoptera > Micropterigidae > Micropterix > Micropterix aruncella. The sequence goes on from OX155959.1 coordinate 458,806, forward strand.
AAAGCGAAATCAAAACGTTCGACGAACTCAGACAGACGAAATTGACACCGTGCATCAAAATGAATTTGATACATGTACTGAACGATCCTCTCTACGATGAATACTTGAAAGACAGCGTGTCAGCGCCGTTGGATGAATGCGTGAGAAACATCACGAGCGGCTTCAAGTACAGCGCCATCGGTCGAGAGCAGAGCTTCGCCAAGGTGGCCGTCACCAACTTGAACGCGCGAGACGACCTCGTCATCTACTCGATCAACGAGGAGATCATCTCCTTCTACGTCGCCTTCAGCTACGGCAAACTTTCCCTGATCTCCGCTCCGATCAGTAAATTCATCGTTTCACTGCGCGAGAACGGTTTCATCTCTCTCTACTTAAGACGCTATAAAGAAAAAGATAACACGAAACTCAACACGCTGAGGAAACAACTAAAATCTCTAGATAAATACCTCCCACTTCAAATGCCCGAATTAAACATATTTTTTTACGTAAACGTAGTTGCAATCGTTGTTTTTATATGTGAAGTTATAATTGGAAAATTTTGTAATATAACTTAATTTTAAAGCAATTCACAAATATTACAATTATCAATTTAAAACAACAAAGAAATAGTATGTAACCAAATTATAATACTTAATCAACAGCAAGAAATGAAAGTCAATTTTTAAAATATGTTAACTGCCCGATGTCGCCCAACTAAACAAAGCTTGTGATTGGACGGACATTCTATAAACATAGAATTACATTAATTAATGTGTGAATACGTAAAAAAATCTAAATCAACAAGCAATTTTAATTACTACATAGTCAAAATAAAGAAAATAAAAACCGCAGCAATGAAAAATTCAAAATCACAAAATAAAGGTTTCCGTAATTACTAAAAATAAAATGTATTAGAAATAGTAATAGTCCCAAAATAATTACAATGTCAAAAAATCTTATAAGTTAAATTATAAATATTAAGAATTGGGAAAATAATCAAACACATGGCAGTTATTACATAATCATAAAATAAGCATAATCATAATCAAATAATCATATTATAAATAAATTGCATCAGTTATAAAAATTAAAAGCAGTAAAGTAGTATTAAATTGGTTTATGATACGACGTCCCAAACGATTGGCTCCGAATGAAATAAATCTGGATTAATCAGGTTAGTGTTACTCTGAAGCACGGTTTGATACTCGTATTTTGTCGCACTGCGTTATTTCATAAAGCCGGCTTCATTAACCGCCTTAGGTATGAAGCCTCGGCAAATATCTCCGAGGCGGGATCGAAATTGAGCCCGCGGGGAGTTATTCTATCCCTGTTTCAACAACACAAGCTCGCGAAATGCCGGCATTAAAACGTAATTAACTGAATCGCAATCAGCGACGGCATAATCAGATGATATTAATGAAATATTTAAAATTTATAACAGGTCGCGCTGATGAAACCCGTTGCGCAATTAGTGAAAATAATTGTATTTCGCGTTGATTGTTACATACTGGTAAATTCAGTTACATACAGAATTTCAGTTACATACTGGTAAATGAATTAAAAGCGAGTTATTTTAATAATTATTCAGAAATAAAACTGAGTATTAAAACTAAGAAACTCATCTAAAGAGAGATTTTTAATACAGTTTTTTTGTTAAATAGACTAAGTTTCTTAATAAAGAGCTAACGTCGACAGTGAAATGCGCGATAGACTGTCCGAGTGGAATATCTCCAAACCACACGATCAATTCAAATCTCTTATTATAGAAGGACAAATTTTGGTGTATAAAACTGTATCTTACTGTAATTTAGCATGTAGGCCATTTGGTCATAGAAAGAGTTGAAAAGGTTGTGGTTGAAATCGGGCCCACCAGAGGGCGCGCTAGTCATACTTCAATCTCGAAATATTCGACTTAGTCTTGAAATTCGGTATACAGATGCGTCGTTGGGCCAAAACCACGTTGTGAAATTTTGGTTGGAATATGTATTATACAAGCGACACAAAAAAACGGCATTAGAAAATAGCCCTTTTAATAGCACGAAAATACTACAAAAATAATATAAGTATATTACATTTGAATTTGGAAGGATAGCGCAGCGGGGGAGGGAGGGGAGTGGGTAGGCGGGCGGAAAGGGGGAAGTTAGCGGAGGTGGGGGAAGGGGGTGGCGCGTGGGGGGGAGCTTGTCTGCTTGCCGGGAAAGTCTTTGGGTGTCCAAACCATACGATCAATTCAAAACACCAGCTTCTGTTCACTCGAGCAGTGCAATTTTCGAGCAATACGCCAAAACAGAAGTGTTTATATACTTGCTCTTATCTATGGTGTATCTATCTTTCAATTAATTCGATCCCATCTCCACGAGCTTTTCGAACCATTAGGTTCCCACGGTCTGCCTCTGACAAATTACACAAAATTCCTTGTTATAATACTGATTTCTACTCTTACTCATTCTGTGTCTATGGTGCAAGGCTCTGGAATGATCTCCCAGCAAATATATGAAACTTGCCTTCGTTAAAATCATTTAAGTCTCACCTAAAACTATTTTTCTGAGAAGTTACCAGTTCTTTTCTTTTTCTCTCATTTCTCTGCCAATTTCATCTCCTCGGGTGCTTTTAGTTTTAAATATAGTAGTTTGTATTTTAAGCAGACATACTTATTTATTTGATAACTGTATTTGCACAACGCGCGCATGTACCACTGCCCTGTGATTAGGTTAGTGGCAAGATATTGCTATGGGGCAATAAGCTTGCCTTTTTGTATTTATTTACTTTCCCGGCCATCAACGATTAGGGAAAGTATTGTGAAAGCGCATTTTTTTTGAGGTGAAGACGGAAAGAAAAAAAATATAATTAAATGAAACAAAAAATATTATATAGCCAAAAAAAATCCATTTTCAAATTTTGCAATTATATAAAAATTGTTTATTTAAGTGGATAGTTCCAGAAACGTACAGTGTGACCTGTGTATTTATTAGTGCTTCAATTATGTGTTACGCTTTCATTAACTAATAAACTTTATTTTCCTACGAAATGTCATAACTCAACAAATTACAATAACTAAGTATGTATGGTGAAAATTGATGTTAGGACAGATAATTTTACTTTTGGACACTTATAAAAATTGGATTACTGTTGGTGTTCTTTGTTTTTTTTTCGTTTTTCAACCCTTCCAGCAGTGACACTATGCTATTAAAATTCAATTCTATTTGAAATATGGCTATAGATACTTATATTACATCGGGCCTTCCTTATATCGTAAAACTCTACCAAATTTCTGACAGTGGACACGACTTAAAGACGACAGTGACCCTGGAGCGGCAAACACATATTAAACGCGATTGTTGGGTTTCGAAATTTCTATTAATTAGTGAAACTGCATTAGACGTATAATTAGCAGTTTGTTTGTCGCGCTAACTATCCGAAAATAGCTCCGTGACGTCATCATGCATTATCCATAATCGATAATGAATTATGACCGCCTAGGTTGGATGAAACTAAATACTGCGGCGCAGCGCTGGTTCGACGCCCGGCTACAGGGATGTTTTCTGTGTTGATCGACCAAATACATGAAGTGAATCTACGTTAATTCAACTGAACTAACTTAGTTAGAAAAAAGAGATCTGCCATATGTTTTAACATTACAGCACGGTAACTACCGCCACGCCAACACCCGTTACGCGTCATGTTAATTCATACGTATGGACCACAGTCCGAGTTATAAAGGATTCCTTATTGAAACATGCGTATATGCGTGTATTACATCGTTATATTTTTGTCATTGTACCTAGATACCGACGTTTTTGCTCAGTTAGGTATGCAATGAGCCAATAACTATGGGTTTAGTTTGTTTCTCCTGGACGAATTACGGTAATGTTTATCGAATATCATGGCTCTTCTGCTGTCAATTTTATTGTTCACTAGCTGACCCGTGCCCACTTCGTTGGGCGGTAAAACTTTTTACCTGTGATGAAATGATGAGTGTGTTTCGGTTAGTACCGAGTGCTATGATTTATTTCCTGACTGCCAAAAGAAGGGTTATATTTTTACTGCATATGCATGTATGTATTTGACTATAATACCGTTATTTGTGAGTATCTTCTTGTGAGTGTCTTATTTGTGAGTGTCTTATCTCTTTATCCATTTATGCAGTAAAAGGGAAATTATATGCAGTAAAAGTCTTTTGTTTTAAACGCTTGAGACGATAAATTTACTTATCTTGATATGAATTCATAATTGTTGATAATATGACCGATTAATATGACCTAACGATTTAAATTATTTTTTAAATATAAAAAACTACTTTTTGTGACTTAAATATAAAATTTAGACATATGCTGTCGCTGACTTTTTTGTAGGCATTATCAAGCTCTACAACCTTTCTCTAGAACTTAATCATATATCTCTCATTGTTAAGGCAGCGTTAGTTAGAAACGTTTTCGTTCGACCGCTTATTCTCCGGCTTACTTTGCAAATCCGACTACCACGAAAAAGTCTTTTCATTTTTTGGATTAATATATAGCCTATGTCACTCAAAAATAACGTGGGTTTTTATTGGTAAGAGATATTTTCAAAATAGTTTCAGTAGATCCAGAGATTACTTCCTACAACGTCACAAACTTTACGTCTTTATAATATTAGTATAGATAATAAATAAATTAAAAAAAAAACTGCGCTAGGTTTGTGTATTTTTTAAAAATTTTGTACATTATCGGTATTCTTTTGAATCCATCTCTCGAAAATTCGGCTATTTCTATTTCCTTCGATGATGTTAGCAGCATTTCCGCGAATGCGCGAATTCGAGTAAGTATTAGATGTATGGTAATTGAATTATCGCTTGAAAGCGCGCGTCGCGTCCGTTCGGCAGCCGTGTAATCATATTAGTGGGCAGGTCTCGAGCGCAGTCCAATCAAAGGCGGATTCCCCGCATTGAGGCAGTCGAAGCGGAGCGGCGCGGCAAAAAGAGTCTCCTCGGCGGGGCTGATGAGCGTCACCTTTGCCAAGTCGAGCGCGGCATTTGATTAGGCTCCGGCGCTGAGGGCGCCCGCCCTGGGCCCGGCAGCCAGCGGGCCGGGAAAATCACCCAAAAGCCATTTCCCGATTGAATCACGCCCGACAGGGGGGGCAGACGGGAGACATTTCAACAGCAACGTCGCAATAGATAGTCTCGCGCGTTTGACGTCACGTGGACCGGACGATTCGCAGCGGACAGCAGTCCGGTCGGGTACCAGACGAGGATGCAACTCCTTACAGATAAAAAATAGCTAGTCGTTACCTAATTCAGAATAATACGTAGGTCACACTGAACGTTTTCTTCACAGGCCACTTCACAGAATTCTTTCGCTATAAGAGTAGAATAAAATTTGTTTCATCTAACTGTCGAAATCCTAATGCGTGAAGTTAGGCCACTATGACCCGTGTCGTTTTCGGGTCAGCCCAACTCACGGGTCAGCACCCATTTGGTAGCCTCCGCGTAGAAGCTCGAGCCTGGTCAGAACTCTTGTTCCCATGCAACTGACTATTCAGGTAGGTAGAGTCCCCCGGATGACGTTCTTCGGGCGCAACTGGGCGGCTCGCGAATCGTGCGGCGTCAGTTAATCGACTGTGCCTTCCGGCAGATAACCGGGGTAGTCTGGAAACGACTTACGGTTTCCTAAGCAGCGGGAGTGGATGTCGACCTGATGTCAGCCCCTGGTAGCGAAAGGTTTCGTGCAGCTTGTTTCGGGTCGGCCCAACTCACGATTCAGCTCCTATTCAGGAGCCTCCTCGTGCGAGGGACTACCCCGGGAAGGACTCTCGCGTCCTAGGCCCCACAGCTTGTAGATCGGTTTCCACTGGGGGAATGCCCTCCGGCGTTACGGGACGGTGTGCGCACCTTGCGGCGTCAGCCATGATTGTGCACTCTGACTAATTACTGAGACTCTGACTAATTACTGAGACTATGGAAATATATTTTCTCCTAAGCAGCGGGGGTGGATGTTGACCTATTGTCATGCCACTATTGAAACGGCAAAGGACGCACAGGTCCGCGATAAATTGAATTACCGCTGTAATACAACAGGTAGAGGTCGCGCAAGCGACTTCGGTCCCGTAACCAGTCGGGAGGAGAAAGGTATCCTGAAGGTTAATTCCAGACGGAGATATCCTACCAAAACTGGTAGCCAGGGGGCGAGGTGGCCGACTGGGTTACTTTCCTAAAGCCTCGCCGTAAGTCGTTGGACTCTTGCGGGTTTGTGACTGCTGGACGGTAGATTTTTATCGTCTTAAAGTCTTCTACGCTCACCTCACGGGAGACAGAACGATCCAGTATCGTTAAAACTTCCCGAGGTGACGGGTTCGCCCGTTGTAGTTGACAGCTCTAGTTGGGCTAGCGGGGTCGCCTATTGTAGTTGACAATACTCTCCTGTCGAAATCATTTAATTTCGAAACCCAACCCACCCACTGAACTAATGAGCTGTTGGTATAGACGAGCAATAAAACACCTTGTATATGTTATTATAATTTGTCGTTAGTGGAAAATAAGCGTTCACTGGGTAATAAAAGTGTAACGCATAATGTAACCAGTGATACACAGGTCATAGTGTAACCATAATGTAACCAGTGATACACAGGTACGGAACTCGCCACTTACATAAACCTATTAAAAAACAAATACATGTCTCAAATACAATCTTAGGTGGTAGAATTAAGTTTGTTTCGTCTGTAATTTGTCTTTTGTTTGTGGAATTATTACAAAAAATGCGTGTCTGCCATATGATGGATTTAACTCATGAAAATGTTCACTGTATTATTTTCTACGATGTTAAGTGTAATTTGACAGCTTAGCAGAGCCTCGTTCGGCTTCCAGCTGCTTTTGGTGATGAAGCACAAATCAAGACGTCAAATTATAGCTAGTTTGCTATACGCTATACGGGACACGGAAATGTTCAGATTCTGTCAAGGGGCAGCGGAAGCTCCCCTGCACCTCATGTGCGAGTGTGGCCCGCTGATGCTTAAAAGATACATCCACTTGGGTGGTCATTACCTCCAACCTGAGGGGTAAAACAATCTGGCGATAAACGCTTGTTGCGGTTCTTAAATGACACGAGACTTAGCGCAGAAATATAGTAGGTGGGGAACACAATAGATCAGCAATAGTCGCAGTCTTACAAGGCTCATAAAGGCCTTAGAAAAGCCCAACACAACAATTAAAAAAAAACGAATCACTTATCATAGAAATGGTTGCAGAAACGACGTTTATCACATCCGTATTCGAAAACATGGAGAGGGTACCCTGATGAATATGTTTTTCCTACAGATTATTTTTCAGTAAAGCCTCTCGTTTTTTCCAAAGACAACAGACTTCGCGCGGCACAACTACAGGGAACCTGCGGCACGGTAGATCGCTCTTGTATGGAGGAAAAAATGTTATTTATCGAAACCTCTCTATGCTGTATATGGCATGGATATTATAAGAAAAATATTTTTTTTAAAAAACAATTTCAAAATTTAATACTGCCGCAAAAAGGCTCCTCAGCTCCCCCTCTCCGTCCTGTCGAATCAGTAAGCTGACTATAGAGCAAATATAGTAAACTATGGAGCAGTAATACTACTACAAACAGGAGGAGCACAGAAGGACACAGAAGTAGCCTCCCCGAAGATTGTGCACGTTTTCTAGTGTCTAGTCTGCAATCATAAACAATCGGGCGTCCCTAGAAACTGTGAGTCTAAACTCACCGGCCAATCCTTTTACCACCGGGCCAAAGGACACCGTGACAAGATGCCGAGCCAATCTTGTCCGCTGGGGCTATACAGCGAATCCAACTTGCGACTGTAGAACGCTGCAGGATGAAAACCACCTCCTATCCTGCCCACAGTTGTCAACCCCATCACACACCAAGGCTTACAGGAGACGAACGACAGAGATATCCAGGCCGCATATTTTTGAAGAGACGTGTCCTATCCTGGCCCGGAATCCTACGTCTGAAGCCCCCTCCCCCCCCCCCCCCCCCCACCTTCCACGTGGCAGGACCCGACCACGTGGAAAACTACTATCAAGGGGTTTCCCTGCCACACCAAACTACAGAACGAATGCTCAAAACAGTCAGAGAAACATCTGATGGTGTCTGTGGACCATAAGCAAATAGGTTTATAAGAAATCGCCTGGAATCACGAAACCTCATGCCACTTTCCAAAACCAAACCTAATTACCGCCTACTGTAATTTCGAGGCTTATTTAGGTTTTTATTGATTTCTTTCTAAAAATAAGTTAGTATAAATTGTACCCTTTATTTTTAATTGTAACCAAATGGTTACAAGTATATGTCCTCTCATATTAACATTATAAATTATAAAACACAAATCATTTTGACTTTTTACCATTAAAAGGCTCGAACACCTAAAGTTCATTCCCCTTGTGCGGTACCTAACTAAAAATATATATTTTTTATATTATTTTTTCCTTGATCTATATACCATAAAACAGGGGTTCCCAAACGTATTGACCCCGCGACCCACTTTTTAAAATCACAATATTTTGCGACCCAGCGAGAACTTTTTCAGAAAAGTTGGTGAGTGGTTTGATGTAAAAAATAAACAATTCGTTTGTAAGTATCATAAGTAAGTCTTTTTTTGTAAGAAATTGTACACATACCTACCTACCTACCTACTTTGGAAATCATAGGGTAGGTACGGCGAAATAATTCAGTGTGAGGAATGGGCTTGCTTTCTATTTTTCGAAATTACAGCTTCTACGTCAACTTTAATGCGAAATATTTTTAAGCGCAGAGAATTTGACAAATCTAGCTTGTTCCTGTACTTTGTCTTTATTACTTATCATAACAGAAAAACGTACTTGCCGCAAATACGACGTTGTGAATGCGAGTAGAACTTTTACTGCCTCAGCATAAATGTACGGATGAGTAGCACGTAGAGATAGCCAGAATTGTGTAAAGCGTTGGCGATTGAATGCACTCTTGTGACGAGTCAAATAACTCTTCATCGGCATTAGTTGACAGTCCAGTTTCAAGGTTGCAAGTTTTATATTCTATTATATTCATGTGCTATCTTTATTTTATTTGTTTATTTAATTTAATTATATTGTCTGTAGGCATCCTAAATACACTTAGATTCCTCAATCTATCTCGTCGTCTATGTGCCATATTATACCCTACGTTCATACGTTGTGTTCGCGACCCACCTGGAATCGGCTCGCGACCCCCCAGTGGGTCGCGACCCACACTTTGGGAACCGCTGCCATAGAACATCTTTTTCGTATAGGGAGGTTTTGAAATTCTGAAGAAGAGAAGTGTGCCGCGCCACACCGGTTGAAAACCCCTGATCTACTCAATGTGGGCTCTTTTCCGAGGAATTTAAATCGTGGAATAGAATTCTGATAATCTATGCGTAAGCAAAGTATGCGCCGATCAGCAACATTCACTTTTCCCCGCATACGCAATCGACGTGCCGGCATTAAAAAAGCAATCAGTGGGGGGAGAGGGGGAGTGGGGGAAGGGTTAGGGGGGCGATTCTGAACTCAATTCCGCTGAGGCGTTTGCACATTTCCGCCCTGTCGCGCGCGAGATAAGCCCCAGATTTAAATGTCGCTCGACGACGACAACATTTCAGATGTAATCGGCAATCAGCCGCCCCCAGGAGTTTGCCGCGCGGCTTTACCGCTTTGCCCCATTTTATTGTTCAAAAATTGAGCGGTTTAGTTAGTGGATACTTTTAAGATATGAGATTTACACCCAAATCTATAGCCGTCGACTCGTGCTTAAAAGTATTGCTCGAGTATCTGTTTTCAGTATGTAGTCGAGTCAGCAACGCTTAAGGAATGCCTCATGCCAAGTTTCCCATGGACGATACTTGAGCAATGCTTAGAAACGTAAATGACCGCCCAACAAAAAAGAAGTGTAAAGTGTTCAGGTTTCATCTATATATGTTTTCCGTTTCTTTATTCCACCATAGCTTCTAAACGCTCCAACCGATTTAGAAGTGTATGATATTGTTAGAATTATGTCATCCCGAGTGGCATATGGTACATTAACTGCCCAAATATCAAGTAAGTAGTTGTCTAAATGTCAAAATGTCAATAAATTAACATAAATATATCGTATTTAGTGTCAAATGAAATGTCTGATTGAGTACATTCCGGAAATATACCTGTATCTCTATGGATATACATAACCCATAAATATTTCATAACAAAGCCGTAATATGCAATCGTCTACTTTCTGTAACGGCAGCCGTATTTTTCATTCTTTTTAATATATTTACTTGTTTTGCATATTCTCTTACCTTCTGGCTTGTCTTTATTACCGTCCGCCCTTCATTCTTGAATTTGATTCGTTTTGCTATTAAAACGGAAATTTAGTGGCTATTTTAACGATTTGACCGGAATTCGATCAAAACGTCAGAATGATAAAGCAAAATGGCGGCCCGTTTTTTTTAATGGTAGGCAATGAGTTCAAATGCTGATTTTAGCTAATATATTGAAATAAAGTACACTGACGAAGGAATAATCAATGAGTATATAGCCAATTTTTTTCACCCAAAATATAAAGTTTACTGATTTCTTTAGGAGCATTTTAGGAAAGATAAATTTTCTTTGAGTATTGGCCATAGCCAATACTTTTAATTATATTGCCAGAAGAGGTGGAAATAATCCCGACTGCTTAAGCATTGCTTTGGCAAGTCGACTGTCCATGGAATACGCATTAACCAGTGCTTGAGCAATGCTCGGTTAAAGGATGCTCTAGCACTCCACTATAGATTCGAGTGTTAGACGCTTTTACTTAGATATCGATGCATGAGAGAACATGTAAGTCACTTAACGTCGCAGTAGAGCCGAAGAGAGCCAAGCCACATTGGCCCAACCTAAATTAACACCACCAAAATACTAAGAATAATCTGAAGATTTCGGAGTAAAGGAAGCCAAGTGATTATAAAATTCAAAGCACGATTTTCAATAATATTAATGGTACAACAGCTGAAACTAAATATAAAGTCTCTGGAGCAAAGTCATTAACGGTTTGTTCTATGCAGATTCCAAGCGGGTCTAATTAGCATACACATAAGAAACTTTTTAAACATTGTACCAATTTCAATGATAATGATGATCAAGGGATGCTTATTAACCATCTGTTCTGTAACCTAGCGGAATTTGAGATTATTACTCAAAAATATTTACAAAAGCAGAACCTCATTTCCTGATTATTTGTACTTTTAGTTTTTTTAATGTATGATGTAGCTTTAATTTGATATTTCACATTTTACTGATTACCTTGGATGTTACGACAAATAAATTTTAGTGCGTAGTATAAATAATTCGAATTATTGACTATTTCAATTATCAGGCAATTTTGATTATTTAACTTTTTACTGACTATTTTGGTTATTGCGATGAATAGTAGGCACCCACTCGGAATATTAACTATTTATTAAAAAGCCTTTGTTTTGTTTTGTAATAAGAGTTTACGATGAATATTTTTAGTAAGTTCCAAATAATTGACTATTTTGATTTTCTATTAATGTAATTTTGTTTCCATTTTTTTTAAATCTAATTGATAAATTCTTGAATACCTATGTAAAGAGTAGTAACGAGACTTACTACCTAGCACAAATATTTTGATACGTCCAAGAGTGGCTTTTAGCCGACAATTTGAGATGACGAAAAAGTAAATGTAAAAATATAAATGAAAGTTGCACATCTGATACTGACTAGCTTTTATAAAGGTCATGGCAGTGCTTAGATTCAAGCGTTCGACATAGTTTCGGTTTATTTGCATAGGGTTTCACATTTGACGGAGAAGCGATTTGATAAATCGGCTTAACGGATAATAACGAAAAAATACGTGTGGCACTCGGGGACTGCCGCGGTAAAGCTATAGCATAGCATTTTTAACAACTTATGCTATTATAATTATTTATTTTATTTATTTTATTTTTTCTGATATCAGATAACTGCTCTCTATCGGAAAACGTTGAAATTATTCCGAATCATTTGCGGCTGCGGTAGCAAATGATTCGGAATAATTTAAACGTCTTCCGATAGAGCGCCGCGCACGAATTTTTTATTCGATAAAGCAAAAATACCGGATTATTCGAAAAAAATCGTAGATAAAAAGATAGATAATTAAATTATCTTTAAAATGGTGCAGGTTTCATAATAATACGCCAGATAGTACTTGCGTAGTAGTCGTTTTTGCGTTCGGTTAGACCTAATTTCACAAATTAATTACACTATGTAATATAAACAAAATCTAAAATATTTAATGCTAAGAATATTAGGAAAATGTTCTTGTTTAACATATATTTTTTTCGAATCGTAAGCAGTACTCGTTTAGACGTAATTATAAGTTTAAAATCATTAATTTTTGTTAAGAAATTTCTTCATTCGGTCGCCGCGCTGGCCTAGGCCCGCGATAAAAGCTATGCAATAGCTTAAAAATACAGAGAGAGTGCAGCGAAGCGGCGAAATTATTAACCGTTTGATTGAGGGTTGTGAAGGTTATTCGACATTTTCTTTCTTGAATAAGGTGACGAAGACAGTTAAAGGAGCTTATTTTTCAGCAATAGAAAAATGACGATTATATAAAAATTAGACAAATTAGCATGATCTCATCGATTGAAATACAAAGATCTAAAATTAAATACGACTGAAAACCACGCCAAGTCGATTGTTTGACACTGGCGAGCCAGTTTTTTAAAATAATCTAAGCCGCTTGTGTAGCATAATTCTATACCATAATTTAAATATTGAAACTAACAGATATTCAGAATTAAATGAAGATTGCTGTGGTAGAGCAATGTCATTACTAAATTGCTTAAAACTGCGAAATTCGGAGTTTTCCCACCAGTATGTATGCACAATATTTTTGATAATGTTGATTACTTTCGACTACTAATACCTTTCTTGCCGGGGAATCCATACTAAGAATATGATATAGTGGAGGCAACTTCATCTAGCTACCAAGTTCTAAAAGTTGTACATTTTCCACAATCAAGCTATGCATTAATGACTTTGTATTATAGTCCTCATGCATATCCCACGCGAGCTGACAGTATGCCTAAATTCAAGACCAATAGCTTTAGGGGAGCTCTCCCACTATTCGGCGGTTGTATGGAATGCGTTAAACTTCCTTACATTTCAGGAGATTGTTATGCCAGTCATTTTTGTAGTATTTTCAGTGTTTTTTTAACGGTATGTTTCTTTCATCAAGCATCATTGCTAAATAAAATCCTTAATTGCATAATGTATTTTTTAAATAGTTTTCGCCTTTGAAATTAAGGACTTTTTAACATATCTTTTTGCTGAAAACCAACAATAAACTAGGTACTACCTCGAGCAAAAAATACAAAAGAAAGACAAGTAGCGTGGGAGAAATAATCCAAAACACTAAAAACCAGCGGAGGGAGATTTTTAAATTACCAAATATTTGAAAGTATACTTAAACTAGTCTAATTACCCCGAAAAGGGGTTAACCTTGCATGCTATCATAACCGCAATTATTTTTTAAAATTCAAAAGTGTACCTAAACCGTTAAAAATTCCAACAAATTGTGTGTGTGCGTTTCCATATATTTAGATTTTTATATAATTGTCTGTATCTTACTGGGCAAAGATGGCATGGCATAGTGGTTAGGTCGCCTGATCTTACATTGTAAGGTCCCGGGTTCGGTTCCCGTCTGGGTCACCATTTTCCGTTGGGATCAAATTAACGAAATTGCATTTTCAATTATGTCGATCGAATGCAATAACAAGACACACACTTACAGGCATGTTACACGCACACATACATATAACACGTCATAGTAGATTCATATGACAATAAACCCACCCATTGTGACATTTTCACAATAAAGAGTATAAACAAACAAACAAAGATGGCAACTCCAATATATTGGTGTCATCGACGACATTTTCCTTCAAGCATTATCAAAAGATTCAACCGCGGTCGTCAAGGCTTCATTATTTAAAAATCTTTTAATTTTAAATATCTTTTTTATATTTAACCTTTTGAGCATAAATCATAACTGCAGTTTATATTTATATGGGAGTTAATGGGCCATTGCTGAGTTGGCCACCAAGACCCATTCTGTGCAGGGTTGGTCACACTCACCGGGTCAACACCTATCCGACGGCCTCCACGCATGAAGTGCGAGCCTGAGTAGGACTCTGGCCTGATGGTTAGTTTCCCCTGAGAATCAACCTTCTGGCGCTCCTGGACGGTCTCCGCACCGTGCGGCGTAAGCCAATCGACTGTGCACTCTGACTAACAGTCGGGGGAGTCTGGAAGCAGTACTGTTTCCTATAGAGCGGGGGTGGTTGCGGACCTTACGGTGACTGCTCTTGAAACGACCATCGGCTATCCGATCCTGGGTGAACAGCCGGGCATAGAACGCTGTGGTCACTAATGGAAGTAATTTGGTCACAATTGGAAGTAAGGTCGTGAGTGTAAGCCCGCCGAGTAACACTCCTGGCTATCTCGCGGTTAAGGCGTTAGCCTCTTACGGGTTTGTGGCGGAGCTAGACGGTGGACTGTTTTGTCCAAGTCTTCTGCGCTCACTTCAAGGAGATAGAACGACTAATCGTTAAAACTTCCTGAGGTGACGAGCTCGCCCGCTGTAGTCGACAACCAAAGTTTATATTTATATATTGAAAACTGCATACAACACAATGTCAATACAATATCAGACCTAGGTAGCGCCTTGAAAAAAACATAGCAGCTATTTCTTTCATGAATATTCATAAAATGGAATGAATTAACATGCCGTGATTCTTATACAACTAATACTTCAACTGCAACATATTATTTAACATTATTCAGAAATAAAAAATACTTTCATTAAACTTTTATTAACGTGATGTAATGCGAATATTATGGAAGCCGATAAATTATTATAAATTAATAGTTTAAAAAAAACACTAAAAACACACTTTTGGGCTATGATACGATATGCACATAATACACGGCTATGATACGATATTCCATCATGGAATGCCAGTGCTTATCCTCTTGCTTCATCATCAGACCTTGAAACCTAATCGTGGTCAAAGTTCATTCCAAGACTTTTCTAACAAGTCCAAACACAGCTATGATACGATGTTCCATCATGAAGTTCCAGTTCAAATCTTCCGACTCCATCATCAGATCAGTTCGACATTACCATATTATTGTTTTGTCATCGGAACTACATACAGCTGCCAATTTTTATGACGCTACGATCCTTGGAAGATGGTTAAATTAGATACCTTAGATTCCATTACATAGTTACATACAGGAGACCTAATAAAAGTGTGTTAAAAATGTATCTAATAGCCCTGATAAATAAGCAGAATGTATCTCAAGAGTGTTTTAATATAGTTTTAATCTTCATAATCGAGTGAAAGGAAATAATAATTAATACAAAAAGGCCGATACATATTTTTTGTAATTTGTAATTTAATGTAATAATTATAATTTGCAGTTTGGTAGCAAGTAAATAAAAAAGAAAAAAAACCTAGAAGCAATGGATAAACCCTAGAAGCAATGGATAAGTGTCACCCCAAGAGGTTCCCGGCAAGTAGGGAATGACTTATTTTAGGTGAATATTCATTTCATAAATAAAGTCGATAAGCAGTTGACGACGCTACGCGGTGAAAATTTGAATATCGAAGGCATTCATCTCATTCAATTTAAAAATCGATTTCGAATTCGAATTTCGAACGATCCATGCATCGCAAGCGTCGCCGCTTTTAAGGGCCTTACTATTTAATAATTATATGGCGGACGTTAAATATTATTGGTGTCGCTTGTATTTGGGATTTCGGCCCAACAAGGCACATACGTATCGAATTTCAAGTCTCTAAGTCCAATATTTTGAGTTTGAAGTTTGACTATAGCGCCATCTGGTCGACCAATTTCAACCGCAATCTTTTCAACTCTTGCCATGACCAATTTTGAGATGCCTGCATGTCAAATTTCAGCACAATCGGATGAAGAGTTTGGACGTTACGTGGATGAACACACACACATATACAGGACAGACACAGAGACAGACTTCAGCCTGGAAATGATGTTAATCGTCTCGGTCAAAATGTATATATTCGTCTTCGTCTCGAAAAAATATGTTAGCGCGTTCACAATACTTCACCTCCTCGTCGGTTGGTAGACCGGTAATATAAAAATCCGTACCTATTAGCCTTAATAAATAAGCAGTATGTATCTCAAGAGTGTTTTTAATTTAGATAACTAAATAACGTGTAATACTACCTATTACTTCATAATCGAGTAAAATAAAATATTAATTAATAGAAAAAATAGCCAATTAAAAATATATAATCATTATAAATGATAGATAGCCATTAAATAAAATAAAAAGAAATATCCTAGAAACGATAGATAAAAAAAGAGAAAAAATATTCAGATTGAATAGTCAGGTTGGTAGTCAATAAATATTACAGAAAAAAAGAAATAATAATCGTAGAAGCAATAAATTAAAAAAGTTAATAGTCAGGTCAAAGTAGAGGTGTTAAATGGAGAATGATGGCGATGAACACCTTAATAGCATGTCTGATAAATTCAGGGAGTAATAGACAAATTCGTTTACTTGATTTTTTCACATTGATGGTCGTCTTCAACTTTGCTTGAAACTCATCCAAAATCTTGAGCACTACATAATGTCTTTGCAGAAACGCTGTCAGTATTTTGGGATGCATGTGTTTGTGAGTAGTGCTGCTTCTCGTTTGTGTTGCATATTTCGTGATTTTGTGTATAAGAGGATTTTTGTACGTAGTTTATAAGGACTACTTTTGCACGAATT
This sequence comes from Micropterix aruncella, assembly GCA_944548615.1. NCBI lineage: Eukaryota > Metazoa > Arthropoda > Insecta > Lepidoptera > Micropterigidae > Micropterix > Micropterix aruncella. The sequence continues at coordinate 475,563 of OX155959.1, forward strand.
TGCCTAATATCCAGCAACTCAAAGTCAATGAACAGGTAGCTTAAAGAGTATCTCCAAAGTTTATTTGCCATAACTCTAAACAGTTCTTTAAGGGCCTCAACGATTGGGTCTGAAGCAGTATACACGTACAATCTCCCTAGCCCAGAATACCTTACGATATTTTGATGTGTACTAGCGCATAATATGTATATACACTGCTTTGCTTAAATTGGCGACATCGGGTTCACTCTAAACTAATCATTGACTTCAAAAAGTGTTTCGCTTGTTGGATCCTCCATTTTTGTTCTATAGTCACTTTCAAGAATGCACGTGGTGTCGTCTGCAAGTTGGACAGTCTTGGCACAAATTATGTTAGTTGCTAAATCGTTACAATAGAGTTTGAAGAGGAGAGGTCCTAATGTTGAGCCCTGAGGCACACCGATGTTTACTATTTCACAACTCGATTGCTCAGCCTTTTCCTCAATTCCATCAATTATTTTCATCTCCACCACTTGCTGCCTGTTTTGTGGGTACGATTTAATGAGTGAATTGGCCACTCCTCTAATTCCATAATGGTTTAGCTTGTCTACCAGGGTATTGATGTTTATACAGTCGAATGCTTTGCTTAGATCGCAGAACTTTTATACACATTTTTTATACACTGTTAGCTTAGATCGCAGAACTTTTTATACACTTTTTTATAATTTGAAATGTAATTTCATTTGTAGAAATACTATTTTTTGTAATTTCGTAATGTTATTATATATATAATAATTTTTTGTAATGTAATTTCTATACCCAGATCGGGTTTATGAAAATAAATTTTTCTTATTTCTTCTTATTTCTTATATAGATTTGAGCGTTTGCAAAAGAACCACTTTTCTGAGAGCCACTTTTATTTTAGCCGTCAGAATACGGATACGAATATACCGTATATATAAATTCTATAATAATAATATAGAATTTCGAAATTTAAATTCAAGTGTCAACATATTTTAAAATTTTCTCACCTCTAATTAATAATTAAATAATAAATTTATATAATACAGTGCAATTCCACAGTCTGGATTCTCTCGCGGTTAACACGGGACGCGTCCCGAAGGATCTTATCGGTCTGAGTTTACATTAAATATTCAACCAGCGTGTCTATGGACAAAGTCGACCATCGAAAACAAGCGAGCTGTCGTTACTGGCTGGGGGCAGATCGACTTTGCTGAAGATACATCGGACGACTTACTGAAGGTGGTGGTGGATTTGATTGGCCAGCCGACCTGTCGAAGACTATATGCAAAGACTCTCAGAAAGAGGTTACCACAAGGTACCACCGGAAGCTTAGAAGGAGGACGAGACTCTTGTGGAGGCGATAGTGGTGGACCACTGCAAGTGACGATAGCTGACAACCAATGCCTCTTCAACATAATCGCCGTTACCAGTATTGGAAAGAGCCCTTGCGGAAGTGCCAAGGGACCTGGCATATACACTGCCGTGAAGAGTCATGTGAAATAAATGGCGTTTTAGGAGTATGTCTACCGCCGGAAAATTGTCCAAAAACTGACGGGGATTTGCCAAAAGGGAAACTATCACAATTTTGTATAATGTTGGAACACGAGGCTGTATGCTGTATTCAACACAGCCCCATGAGCAACAACACGAGATCATCAAAAAACCAGGATAAATCCAATAATGCATCTTCTACATCACCGCCTACTACAACAACTACCAATAAGTCACCGGTCATCTCTACAATAGCTCCAGAAAAACCTTAAACATCGCCACAAACCCTATTACCAAATTCATAAATGACAGTGTGGAAAAACGAACTAAATCCGAAAAAAAATTGCTGCAATATTGAGTACAAATTTAACAATGACAGCCATTGCTGTGTTGGCGATTAATTAATTTATTTTATTTTATCTGCATCCAAACTTTTCTCTGGTCGTAACGGTCTCCGTTCCATCGGGTTCAGAAGAGGGAGGAAGAGAGAGTGCACCCGTGGTCGCGCGCCCATCTGTGCACTATAATATAGCCTGCGCACTTGACTGCTTGCGAACAATGGACTCTGAGAAGACTAAAGAAGTCACTAGAATCTACAATGCAGTCGCTATGGCCGAACACGGCTAGAAGGATATATACGAATATACCATTTCAACGTATTGTCTAATGTTAGGACAAAATATATTTCACTTGTGATTTATGTTCATTACATAACATTTCATTTTCGTCGTATCCAATTGACGGCTAAAACCCGCTCTTCTTCTTCTTCTTCTTCTTCATCAGCGCGCATTCGCCCACCGTTGGGCATACGCCTCTCCAATCACTCTCCATCCGGATCGATTGTCCGTTTCCCTCATTCAGACAGGTCCACAGCTGTCTCCTTGATGGCATAAGGTTGTACTGTTCATCATGATTGGAGGTATTTAGCCCGATACCCGCCACGTCGGCCACACGTCTTGGCGAGTTCCACACTTTCAGGAAAATATTTTCATTTCCTAGGCTTGTGGCAACCTGGTCGGGTTACTTAACCGCCGAATTACACTATATTCACTAAATTTATTATTTAATTATAATTTATTGTTGATAAAATTTCAAAATAATGTTGACACTTAGAATTTAAATTTCGAATATCCGAACCCCGCTCTAGGCGTGTCAAAATAATTGCTTTAGGTAGTAAGTCTCATTATTACTATTTACTGTACATACATAGGTAGTCAAGAATTTAACTACATACTAGATTGTCAAACTATAAATACAAATAATCAAATTAGAAGCCTAACATTTGAAATAGTCAATAATTCGAAAAGATACGTTTTCATCGTTTCAAAGATTTTTCATCGGAATATTCAAATTGTCAGTATAATATTAAAAAATCAAATTAAAACTACGCCACGCGTATAAAAATTAAAATTACAAATATAAGACCAAATAAATAACGAGGCAATAAGGCTTTTTTTTTAAAGTCATTTAAATGGGCACAATATTTGAAAAGTCATGGCCCCCAAACTCGGCCAGATCACAGTTCTATACTAGTAAACTTACAGAAAGAATATAAAAAGGTTTTAAAACGAATTTACCGCGTGAATTTTGAAACATCTGACGTTTCGGCGATGTTACAACCGCCGTTGTCCAGGGTAGACCAGTCTGCTCTCTCCAGTCTGTACTGTCTAGTCTACCACCAGGCTTGGGGAGCTAATGGGCCCCGTTGAATCTCCTCCCTGGCCCTGGGTCGGCTAAATTCACGGGTCAACACCCATCCGGTAGCCTCCACGCAAAAGTGCGGGCCCGGGTAGGACCCTGGCCTGTGGGTCAATTCCCATAGGAATCGTTCTTCAGGCGCTCCTGGACTGTTTACGCACCGTGCGGCGTCAGCCAATCGACTGTGTATTCCGACTGATAGTCGGGGGAGTCGGAAAACGGCTTTGTTTCCTATAGAACGAGGGCGGTTGTTAACCTTACAACGACCATTCGTTGCTCTTAAAACGACCATTCGGCTACCCGGAGCGGGCAAAGGATGCCGTGGTCCGCGATACGTTCGGTAGAAACCGAATCACCGCTACGTAAGGGAGAGGACCGCGCAAGCGACCTCAAATCTGAAACCAGTCGGGAGGATGGAGAAACCTGGCCATAACTGGAAGCGAGGGCACTTGGTCTGCCCGCTGGGTTAACTACCTGGTGTCGGGCGGTAAGGGTTGGACTCTCGCGGGCTAATTGGCGGAGATAGATCAGGATCACACACCAGGACCTAAAATAGGCTAAGGAACAGGCCATCCAGGCCGCCTATTTTTCGAGACGTATTTTAACCTAACGAACTAAGAATATAACATTAAATGAAATAAAATGTGTGTGCCTTGGCCGTCTTTATCTCTACTAAGACAATAAGAGAGCTATGGAGTCACACTTGCACAAGTTTTGTAATGACAGATCACGTGTTCGATATGATATGCCGACATTTTTTACAAAGACGCACTGCATGCAATAAAGCAATTTAAAATCTTCGCAATTACCTATTACTATTTTCGTTTTCTTCGACAGTATCACAAGCGAAGGACAGCAGCGGAACCGCCGCGGTAAAATGGCTCAACTGCATATCGGCAAAGAGGGTAAAATCGCTCGACGCCGTGTGGACAAACGGCGCTATTCTATGCGACATTCTCGACTCGATAGTCCCAGGATCTTGTCCTGGGCACGAATTAGGATACACCAGTCTCGCGCACGCTCAGAGAATAGCTGAAAAGGCGCTAGGAATTAGTTCCGTAAGTATCCTTCATCACACTTTTTATTCTGGGGTTTTGGTTCTCTTTCGACGTTTTGTGCTACCTTCCGGATTTACATTGTGACATTTCTACAATTTCTTTTCAAATAGCACTTTGTGTCCAGGTGAAAAGTCGTCCTACGCCTGCTTTCACCTGTTTCTGTTTGTGTTATTCTCACCTTCTGGTGACTTGTCGGTCTATATTTTATGCTTTTAAAGCAAAATAGGCAGAAAACCCTAAAGAAGAAAACGATTTTACCGCTTGAAGTTTATACCACCCGACGTTTTAGCAACGTTCCCGTCTACCCTGGACAACAGCGGTTGCAACATCGCCGAAACGACGGGTGTCATAAACACGCGATAAGTTCGTTTTTATCTTGTTTATAGTCCCGATAGTCCTCAATTTCAGACAACTATTATTATGTTGTAGGTAGGCTAATTAGCACAGACAATAATTTGCGAATAAAATATTTAATGTTTCTCTCTCTCTCTCTCTCTCTCTCTTATTTTTTAGTTAGGCTTATTGATGTTTTTTATTTTGTTTAAATAACAAATATTTATGGAACTACATATATTTATGGAACAATATTTTATAGAACTATGTTTTATTCTTCATACACGTTTTTTACCTTTTTTACCTCGCTAACGGTGAGCCAGCGTTATTATGAATTCATTAAACTTATTTCTTTTTTTTTTTGAGCATACCCTTAACAGTGGTTTATTTGTAATCTACCTACTGGCTGAAATATATTTTAAGAAATGTCACACCACATGGCAGAAATCACCCTCATTGGGTGGATTGCCAAGAGGAAAAAAAAAGAAATGTCACATTCGCATATTCAGTAAAGTTTTACAAAAATTGAAGATGACAGTTTCATTGTTTTATTAGCGTAAAACTAGTCGTGGAATATGCCCGGAGTATTTTTTAAATTTGCTATTTACAATTATCTACAGTAAATTGACATATACAATTACAATATCATAGCCGAGAATCCAGTAGCAAAAAACTGATAACATGTTAGGCCAGAAACTGTTGCCAGTGATCCTATCTTATTCTCGCCTAACTAGGCAATAGCCTGTTCTAAGGCGGACATTTAAATTGTCGTAGATATATTATTCTACTACTATTATAAACGCGAAAGTTTGTAAGAATGTATGAATGGATGTTTGTTACTCTTTCACGCAAAAACTACTGAATGGATTTTGATGAAAGTTGACAATAATATAGCTTACACATCAGAATAACACATATAATTTATAAAGATATATAGTTTTCTATCATCATTATCACAATTTTCAATCATCACGCGGATGAAACCGCGGGGCGCAGCTAGTAAACCAATATAAAAACTAAGTAATTTAGAATATAGAAAATTTGGGGGAATTTATTCCAATTATTATTAATTCTTACGAGCTGGCATATAAAATTCTTATAAAAGTGAAATTATTGATATAATTTTTTTAATAATGTAAGATGCACAGCTAGTATTTAGATAATCGTAATTGCTTAAAAAGAGTGAGATAGTCAAACCTAATTATAAACATTAAAAATTAGTAAAAAAATAAAATAAAATGGGAATTAAAATACAAGATGAGACGAAAGATATAAAATTGTTAACTTGTTAAATTGTTAATCATATCTTTTTTTAATGACGTACAAATAAAAAGTATGTAAGTTATCATAATTGGTTAAAATGCAGTAATATAATTACCTAATTATAGAAATTAAAATAAGGTAAAAAAATAAAAATAATATTTAAATGAATACAATTATATAGGTATTAAAATAAAAGAAAGTTTCGCAATGCTAAAAGCTATTATATAATAAAGATCAATAATGTGCTGAGAATATAATTATTATAAAACCATACACACCATTTAGACATTTATACTGAATGCTCTAAACTATTGTTGATTTTACTTGTTGGATCATGTTTGAACCACTCTGCTCGTATCATCAGCGAACTGACTAATCAACGCTGATTGCGAAATAAAAGAGGACCCTTGATGTACATCGCATCCCGAGGTAATTTTTAAGGCGACATGGTACCTGGCAACAACCATATTTAAAGAACTCTTGTTTCATGATTTTATTGAAAAATATAAGCACTAATTTTTTAAAACTTCCTAAGCGAACCTTCGATAAGGAACCAGCTTATAATTTAGACTCAAAAAACTTTCTCATTGCCTTGGACATTCAAGCTTTTAAACTGATTTTAAATTCTTTCATGCGCGATTACTCCTACGATGTAAGCGATGAGTTTGTTTTGTTTTAATAATTATATTGACTGCTTAATTCTCTGGCGTCGCGCTTAGATACATTTTTGATTTAGGCCCTACATTAATTACAATTAATTAAAACGTGAGAGCGCTCTCAGAGTTACGCTAAATATGCTTTACCATTAACAACCTTTTACCACCACTGCGTAAGGATAGTTTTACTGTGTGAGCTCTGCGATCGAAAGTTTAGTATCCGCCGGCTCGCCGTCATGTACACACGTAGAATTTGTGCCTGGGGCTTCATCAATCCTGGATTGTCATTTGTCAATCCCTGCAAAAGTGACCCCGCCGATTTTTTCGCGGATCCGCCTATTACAGATATTTTTTTCATGTCTTATATTGTCGTCTTAATATTTGATTTTGATGTATGTTGTATAGTCAAAGTTTGTATGAAAAAATATCGGGTACACACAGAGAAATATCTTCGAAGGCTTCACATTCATTTGTGACTAATGGGAGCATAACTCACTGCACAAGACCAAATTATTCCGAAGCTATTTCGCGTCAATGAACCTAATTAGATTATCTCGGCGCCGCGCCGCGTCAACTCGTCGCTGGCGCGGATTGCAGAATAACATGCAACGGCGGGTGGTGATTGCGTAGATTGGAGTTGCAAAGATTTGTCCTTGAGGAGCGCTTACGGTGAAATGCCGCGACCTTTGCAGGGGCAAGGCTTCTTTCATGAAGCCATTTCAAGGCACATACAGTCACGAACTAAACGAATATTAAAGCTAGTTTCTATGGATTGTAATACGACAATCCAAGCACTCCAAAAGCATTGTGGTTGTGCACACGTTATACAACTCGATTGATAGAAGTTAGGTCTGCCATACATGGACTGCGTGAAGCAACTTGGTTTGTCGACTACAGCGGGCGAGCCCGTCACCTCAGGAAGTTTTAACGATTAGTCGCCTTAACGCCTAAACGCATTAACGCCTAAACGCCTTAACCGCGAGATAGCCAGGAATGTTACCCGACGGGCCTACACTCACGCCCTTACTTCCGATTGTGACCAGATTACTCCGGTCTCTCGATTGGTTACGAGTTCGAGGTCGCTTGCGCGGTCCTCTCCCTTACGAAGCGGTGAAACGGTGTTTACCGAATCTATCGCGGACCACAGCGTCCTTTGCCCGGCTGTTCACCCAGGATCGGATCTATGTTTATTTATCCTACTTAGTCGCCCGTACGACGGTCGACGAATGAATTTAAATGGCGATAACGCCATATAACATTTCCTATGTAAGAGCGTATTCTTAATTGCAGTATATAATTAATTTCACACAATTCATAAAATTAGGGAGGGCGACTAAAAGAGATTAGGTTCAATTAATTCCTATATTACAGTTTCTAATTCTAATCATTCATGTCACATAAAACGTGACAATTCATAACCGAGATCGTATGCACCATCTGTTTTTGAAGCCAATCTCTCGCACCAGTCTTAATATGTGGCATCTGTGGACGAGCGTTCTTCGGCCTTCAATGGGCTCGTTTCGACAGCACCAGATACTGACATCTTTGTTGATAGTTCTCTCCGTTTTAAAATCTATAGTTTAAAATATTGGTTCACATCAGGTTTGTTTTTTTTTTCTTTTCTTTGTCATTCTTTGTATCAAATTAGGTAGGTGGGTTTGTATTCGTTAGATAGGAATTAAGATAAGTTGCTATATCTAAGTTCCTAGATAATGTTGATTTGTACAAACAAATACGTTAAATAATTTTTTTTTTCTTTGCAGGCATTCACAGAGCAAGAACTCGAATCATCGAAAGGCCTGACCGTCTCGCAAGAATGGCGGCTGGCAAACTACCTCCTTGACATCCGCAACGCCATTGGGTCGCTCAGCCCGCCAATCTCAAAACAGGGATCACCGAGGATCATGCACGACATCCAAGCCTACACGCTGGACTACGTGGCGCGAGGCATGGGCCTCGTCACAGCCGAAATCGGAATGAAGGCCATCTTCTACATCTACCCGACCGCTCAGCAGAGCTTAGAACCCGGGGATGTTTCCGTCCACATAAGAGGGCCGGATCAGTGCCACGGATCCATCTTAGTCCCGGCACTCTACGGCAAAGGACACCTGTCGATCAACAGCGTTACGTCACTCCTCGGCCCCGCATATTATCGCAACTCAGGCATCGAAAACCATTATTACATCCCTAAAATCAAGCAAGATATATCGATAGATTTGTCTATCAGGCACGACCACGTCAGGATCTACTACATACCGTCGAAACCAGGCAGACATGAAATTTCATTGATCAGCAAAGGGTGCAACATCGTCGGCTCCCCTTTCAAAGTGACAGTGCCGGAAAGCAGGCCAGAGAGAAGAAACAGCGTTGAAATGAACGACGACATAGAAATAATAAGAGAGAGAGAAAAAACCGCCAGAAAAGTTGTCTACCGCATCGTCGATTTCGTCACGGAGAAAATGGTCTTAACCGAAGACGGCAACTTGGAGAAAATAACTGAAGAAGAAGCAGAAATGATACTCCACGGCGCTGGGAACCACGCGAAAACAAACGTTAAAAACAAACGATTCAAATACCTCACACAGAAGATACAGACGATGCTGAGAGTCATTAATGGCTTTAGGCGCAAAGAAGAGTCGAATTCGATGAGTTTCGAAATTCCAGATTTAGTGAATTTCACAAGACCGATGAAAATCCCAAACGAAAATGATCAAACCTACTATTATAAGACTAAAACTGAAGACTTGCAACCCAAAGCCGTAGAGAAAACTATTACCATTGAAAATATAGATATCCCAAATATAATATCCGAAATCTCAGAGGCTATTGCCGATGAATCAAATATGAAAATCGTTGCAAATAAACCGACTATAGTTGTTTGCACCGATGACGATGCGATTTTAAACTGGGATATTGAAGGTGACGAACTGGAAAATGATACAATAGAACGTCCTAAAACTCCCGTTTTTAAATTTCTAGCTAATTTGGGAATCGCGCCTGCGCCGACTCTCCTCTTTAATTCGATCGAGCATAATAGTAATGACATAGCAGTGGAATGCTTCAATCCTTCTATCGATAGGGTTTTGACTCCTGACGTCAGGGCAGAGTTTAAAATTGGAGCGCCCGTTACGAATCTACCTCCGATGAAATCGCCCTCACCGGAACCGAACATGGACTTAATTCTTCAAGCTCCAAACCTGGAGGAAGCGTTACACCAGTACTATATTAGGATGAAAACGATAGTTTTAAAGAACGATGAGAGCAAATCGCTGCAGTATTCAAGTGCGCTACCTACGATTGCTTTCGAAAATATGACAGATTCGGACATAATCGATTTTTACAGACGGCCTTTGGACGGGTCCACTCCCGAGCAGTTCGACAGCTTGGAAGATTACTCTGGGATAGAGAGTGTGCAAAAAAGTCCGGTTGAACCATGGGACTCGGCGTATGTGAGCATCGACGACATTAACAGCTCTCCGGAAAGTATTTTCAAAAATGACAACACTCAGAATGACTGTTTCACTCCTATCCAAGAAGACGACGAGTACTTTGGATCTCCCGACTCTAAGAGAAAGAATATAGAAACATTCTCTAACGCCGAATTTAAGAAAGAACGCGATTTTAACAGAGAAACTGACCATTTCGACAAATCAATCCAAAGTATTTCCACATTTACTACTATAAAAGAAGAGGAGAGTAGTAACCCGTTTTTGATCGGGATGAATCCATTCCGATACGATGAGCATAACTTTAAGACCGTCGATTCTGCGTCCGTCGTCAAATCGGACGTGAAGAGACAGTCGCCTGACAAACCGAAACGATGGCACCTTTCTGAGACTCATCCGAACGCTGAGCCCATTCAAGAAAGTTATGCTCATCAACCCACAAAAGATCACGATGTGGTGATAACGATGTCTGACGATATCCTAACCGTCGAACAGGCAGTTCCGACGAAACGATATTTGAAGAACTCTCTAAAAAGAACCGAATCGATTTTCAAAGAAGAGCCAAACGACAAAAAAGAGAGTCTCGTATTGCGATTGAAGAACTACTGGAATGAGCGCATTCAGAAAACGGAAGAAGAGAAAGCGGAATTTGAAGCTCCTCGAAGTAAGAAGACTTATAAGTGGAAATCGCAGCCGAATATGGTGAAGGCGTTCGAGGAATCGCAGAAATCGACTGAAATTAATTTTAGGAAGAGCGAGGAGAATATTACCAACATACCTGCGGCGGCGGATTTGAGCGACAACACTACCGATGACGAAGAATTAAAGATTTTCGAAAGTAGCCCTAAGAGATATTTCGCGCGTGCTTTAAGCAAGGATAAATTGACTTGTAAGATAAACGCATTCTACGAAGCTGCGTCGGAAAACAGAGGTGCAACGACGGAACCCGGTTCAGATATAGAAATAAAGGGGCTGGTGTCAGAACGAATTACTAAATTCAGTAGAGAATCTCCCAAGATCGCAAAGAGCGCCAAAAAAGAAATGAAGTATTTCGTAGACACGGCCAAAAAAACCATAAACGTAGAAAAGATAATAAATCGTGATAAAGAAGAAATTCGGGCCGAAGAAGTGGTTTCCGAAGAGGAGCGAAAGAGAGTGATTGATGTTATTAAGAATTTTGAAAAAATCGCAGAGACGACGAAACACAAGAATGAAACTGAAGTTATTAAGAAAATGACAGAAAACAATGCGACTGTCGATGTAGTAAGAAAGTTGGAGAATGGTGAGTAGGATTATTTTTCATTCTATTAGTAGATCCGTCCGCATCTATTCGGGATGCGGGCGACGGAAGCGGGTGTCTAAGTTTGATTTCCATTCGGCAGATGTCGGAGTATGCGACGTGGCGGTCGAGCAAAATCACCCGGAAGAGGAACGGCACGTGTTCAAAGAGAGTTTCCGCAGCGCGCGCCTATATTTCGAGGCGCTCGAAGGCGCAACGCCCGCGTCGTCGCCGCCGTTGTCACCGCCCTCGCACCCGGATGACCCCAACGAGGGCCATCATCTCCCGCGAGGAGTCTCCGACGCCCGAGCGCCGCCTCCCGCTTTCGCCGACCGTCGAAAGAGAAAAGCCCGAAAGTCGCACTCGGCGCCTACCTCGGACACCGAATACGAGTCGTGGGACCGCAGTTTCTCCAAGCTGGTGAAGATATCGGAGAGGTTTCACGTGGAAGATCTCTTCAAGGACGTCGCCGGGGAGGGCGCGCTGCGCAGGAGCGGAAGCCTCAGGGGAATCCCGCGCAGAAACGCCGTCCTGGCCGCCTTCCGCTCGATCGAAAGCCTCAACGGCGCGCCGATTACCTCCTACGAACACACCGCTTCTCAACTCGAAGACTTCGCCGAGAACCACGGGGTCGCCACCTCGCAAACTTACCACAGCGAATACCCTTACCTACCCACGACTGACCCTCAAAACTATCGCTCTAGATTCCACGCAGAAGCATCCGGAATGATTACAAGGCGAGAACTTCTCAGCCTTAATAAGAAATCTAGGCGCTATAGCGTGCCAGATGCGTGGAAGACCACTTTCGTCACGGACGTTTAGGACGTACACATAAGCCATCGTCAGGATCCTACCCTTATACCTGCGGTGTGATCGATGTAAAATCTACTGGAGACTCGTCGACAGTAACGAAGAATAGCAGTGACATTTAGTCTATTCTTCTTCTTCACAGTTTAGACGGCTTTTCCATCACCACCTGTCCTCGTCCATCCGTTAGATCATCCACATTGTGAAGGTTCCGAGGCGTCTGCCCAGCATTTTCAATCAAATGCGCAGGTCCCAAATACTGTTGAATTGCAAAACGTCCGTAATGCAACACACCAAAAGAAGAGAATGCTAACATCCGTCCGTGTGTATATTGTGTGGATTATACATTACAGTATTATTAAAAACATATATTTAAAATGAAAATGTAGTATTATTTATTCGCATCGTGAGAAATATTGATTTGTATTATTATGTACATTTGAAGTATTGAATTACCTATATTTAAACGTAATCTTAGTAATAAACTATGAATAAGCAACTATTACTTTTATTCCTGTATAAAATTATATACATACTTAATCCCTAAACTTGTGAAGTAAAAACTCGGCCGTACCTTTTGCATCCCGGAAGGGACGTTACACATTCTAGGGGTTTCATAGGCCAGTCATCATTATCTGAACAAAATAGTTAGGTTGTGGTGTCAGCACTCGATCAGGGAGCAACTTGAGGAAAGGTGGAGGACTTTCCCTAATAATTCTGTGGTGGAGGACTCACTGATCTAATATTATGACGACCACATCACAGCTCGTTGCTCAGTATTGAGCGGTCCAGCACTAAAATTACTACATGTTATCCTGCTACTACGGTTTACCACAGACAATTAACGCAGACAAAGTCGAAAATAGCAGGACTGAATAAAGTGCAATTTTGACAATTACCGATATAATAAAATGATCTGAAAGATAAATCAAATGAGACATTTTTATTCACTTACATGCGTGTAAGTGCTTATACTCTTGACGATCAAGCATGCTTGTCAAGCATCGCGTCGCGGGCTCTGAAGGGATCGTAAACCGCAGGAAATATGCAATAGTTTTTTTTATATTTAACAAAAATGCCTAGTTTTGTAGTTTATACCAGGGAGTCAAGTTAATAGACGTAATTGATTAATGAATGACGTGACTCTCTGGTATAAAACTACAAAATTATGCATTATTGGTAAATATTTTAAAAAATATTTGCAATTTCCTGCGGTTTACGACCAGCCCGCGACGCTATGCTTGACAAGCATGCTTAATCGTCTAGAGAGCCCATTATGCGTGTGAGTGCATCCAACGCTACAGTGCATACACTACAAAGCCCCGCTTAAATTATTTTATACTAATGTTAATGGTGAAAATGTCATCAACTTACCTTAATTATTAAATGGATGATGACAGCATAGTTGCGACGAAACAGGACCTGAGTAGTATTTGCACTTCAAATTATTGATAACCATTCATGACGAAAGAGGTTTGAAAAACCAACCGGATCTTTTGTAACAAGTAATCCCGAACTTAATATTTTTTCGATATTAAGGAACAAAACAATTTGTAAACAAAGAATTGCACAGCTCTACGTAAACTATCAGCACCGCCCGAAGAAACCAAAGGTTTGACGATTCGATGCACAATCCACAGCATGCATTTTTTATACCTATGCACCCATTCCACTGATAACTCGCGAAATAGCAAATAACTACAATTCGAAGACAATTACATTTATTTGTTAAATATATGGTATAAACCGCAACAAGCGACAAAACAACACGACGGCCATTATTCTTAAATATGGCGGACTTTAAATATTATTTGTGTCGCTTGTATACCTACGAGAGATATTCCAAACAAAATTTCACAACATGGCAATCTGTATACCGAATTTTAAGTCTCTAAGTCCAATATTTCGAGATTGAAGAAGGACTAGCGCACCCTCTGGTGGACTGATTTCAACTACAATCTTTTCAACTCTTGCCATGACCAAATGATGGGCGCATGCCAAATTTCAGCTCAATTTCAGATTATTATTTGATGCTTTCCAAATTGGACTCCTTGATTATTATTATTATTATTGTTTTTTTTTATTTAAAGATTTATACTTTTTTATTTTTTTATTTTTGGATTTGGTATTTCTATTTTTGATATTTCTAAATGATCTTTTTAATATTAAGACAATGTAATGGTTGATTTTGTATAGTTTATTGACTTTCAGATTTCTAACTTGATTTAATTTTATTTTTGCCAGATATATGATATGTTTAAAATATGAATATTATAAAAAATGTATTTATTAATTGTAAGTTCTACATATACCCTTACCGGGTTTTTTGGAATAAATAAACTTTGAACTTTGAACTTTGAACTTTGAATCGAATAAGCCTATCGTGAGGGAATACACACACACACACACACACACACACACACAGACAGACGGACGGACGGACGGACGGACACGCAGACTTCAGTCTGGAAATTATCTTAATCGTCTCGCGGGCTGTCAATAATACGCATATATCCATTATCTCGAGAAAAAAATGCACGTTCACAATACTACTTTATCCCTTTGTCAGTTGCTAATAGGGCCAGTAAAGTAATAGGGTTGTACTTAAAGGATGAAATTTAATTGATGTAATGCTGTTGATCCAAATTATCGATATCAATATTGAAATTTTAATCCTACCAAAAGAAACAAGAATGTATGCTTTGTTTAATTTAGTTAAAGGATAATGCAATATATCAATGAAATAATTTCAATAATTAACAAATTCAGATATCGACACGATTTCAACAGTCCTGATCCTCTAATTAAGGCCCAAAAGTCACTATTAAGAGTAATCCACAAAAAGCCCTTCCGGTATCCTTCTGAGAGCTTGTACAAGGAATCTAAAGTCCTAGACGTTCGTCAGATATACACCAAAGTAATCCTACTCTACTATTAGGAGGGAAGGAAGAGGATAACCAATTCTGACGTCTTTCTCCTCAAGATCGTCCACCAAAATATGCAAGGCTTGAAAAATAAAACACTAGATGCCAGTTTAGAACTCGAAAACCTCAATGCAAGCATATTTTGTGTCAGCGAATCGTGGTTCCATGAAAGCGAAAAAAATACTGTAACTCCCTATCTCTGGATTCATACTAGCTAGCTGCTTTACAAGAGACCATCATATTAGGGGTGGATCTGCTATTTTTGTAAAATCGGGTGTATTATTTAAAAATCGTGAAGATATTTGCAAACTTTCCATTGAGATGGTAATCGAAATTAGCTGTATATATCTATCGGAGCTATCTGCATATGTTCTTTGCTTATATAGAAGTCGGGAGTCAGATTTTTACACCTTCTTAAATACCCTAGAGATAGTACTTGACAAGTTAGCTAGGGATTCATCCAAAATAATACTGTGTGCCGATTTTAACGTCAATTTTTTAGAAAAATCTAATAATGGCGATACTTTAATGGATCTTTGCTTGTCTTATAATTTAATCAGAACTATAGACTTCCCTACGCGAACGACAGCTAGCAGCAGTAAATGCATAGATAATATATTTACTAACTCTGATAAATTTTCCGTTCAGCCAGTCAGCTGCGGACTATCGGATCATGGCGGACAAATGATTGCCATTAAGTATAGCAATGTAGTCAAGAAACTGGCACAGAATGTTAGCAGAAGAAAAGTAACGACAAAAACCCTTAATATTTTCCAGACAGCCTTGACAGAAAATGATTTTATCGCTTCCACGAATGATCCTGATCATCTGTATGGTGAGTTCTTCAGATGGTATCTCGCTGCATTGGATAGCTCAATTCCCGTGAGGCAATCGACTCAGAAACTTTCAAAAACTTTTAATGACTGGGCAACACCGGGAATCAAGATATCCAAACAGCGGATGCTGCATCTGAATGAAATACAGAAAAATAGTAATGATACCATAGTTCTCGAATACATCAAAGCATACAAAAAGACATACAAAAAAGTAGTATGGTTTGCTAAGCAGAAATATTTAAAATATACTATAGATAATTCAGATAATAAAATCAAGGCTGCCTGGAATATCATTAAAAAAGAATGTACACGGAACCAAACGGGTAATAATTGCGTACGCCTCAACGTCAATGGCAGTAGTATAGATGATGCGACAACGGTTGCAGAACTTTTTAATGACTATTTCAGCTCTATACCCTTAAATACCAGCTGCCAGAATAAGGGGAATCACTCAGCTTTAGGCATGCTTGAGGACTATCGTAATAAAAATCCAAATTCATTGTTATTCTCCCCCACCAATTCCTCCGAAATAATTAAAGTTGCTAAATCAATTAAAATGAAAAATTCAACAAACCTATGGAATATATCCACCAAAATCCTAAAGAGTTCTGTAACCGTAATCTCGCACAATTTATCTTTTATATTTAATCGATGCATGGAACATGGATTCTTTCCCACCGAAATGAAGATGGCCAAAGTAGTGCCGATATTTAAAAAAGGTTGCCCTGAAAACAGAGATAATTATCGACCCATATCGCTTTTACCAGTTTTCAGCAAAATTTTTGAAAAATTACTTCTTATCCGACTTGTTAATTTCTTTGCTGAAAACCAAATCCTGTCTAAAAAACAATTTGGATTTCAAAAAAATCTCTCTACGCAAGATGCAATCGCCAGTCTAATTAAAAAAACACTACTTGGGCTAGACAATATGAAAAAAACCGTAGGCATTTTCTGTGACCTCTCTAAGGCTTTTGATTGCGTAGACCACTCAATTCTACTTGAAAAATTGGAATATTACGGCATTAGGAATAAGGAACTGCAACTCATGGAATCTTATTTGCAAGAACGCACTCAGATTACGCAAGTCGAAAATAGCAAGAGCGCGCCACAGAATATCCGCAAAGGTGTTCCTCAAGGATCGATACTTGGACCATTTCTCTTCCTCGTCTATTAATGACATCCCAGAGTGCCTGAAATCCGTGGATGATGAAATCATTTTATTCGCCGATGATACTTCACTTCATTTTAGCGATAAAAATAAAGACACTTTGGCCCAAAGAGTAAAAGAAACAATAGACAGGCTTAGTATATGGTTCCAAGTTAATAAATTGTCACTTAACGTAAATAAATCAAAATCAATATGCTTCTCTTTGCGGCCGTCTGATTATAACGAAATAGACGTATACTTTGGGTCTGACCAACTAGAAAATGTCTCCTCCACGAAATTTCTCGGATTAGAAATCGATCAAAAATTACAATGGTCTGATCACTTAAATGATCTCAGTAAAAAATTATGCAGTGCCATATTCGCCATTAGAAAGATAAGAAGTTTATGCGGTTTTGAAGCAGCTAAATCCGTTTATTTTGCATATTTCCACTCCCTAATAACGTATGGCCATTGATTTTATAGTGTACAATGGTATGGCCTACTGTTTTGGGGAATGGCACCAAACTCAAAAAGAATTTTTCTCCTCCAGAAAAGAGCGGTACGCAGTTTATATAGAGTCTCACCAAGAAGTTCTTGTAAGCCGCTATTTGTAAAATCAGGAATAATGACTCTATTTTCTTCTTACATCTACCAAAATATTATGTACGCTCGTAGACACCTAACAGAAGCTCCGGTGAATAGTGATTTTCATCATCACGATACGAGGAATAAATCCAATCTCCACATAAACCGACAGCGACTTAGCAAAGTGCGAAACAGTTTTATCCACCAAAATTTGTCCTTCTATAATAAGATTCCAGAGCAAATGAAAAGCCTTGGAGAGGACCAATTTAAAAAGATAATTATACATAATTTGGTAAGAAACCCAATTTATGGTATAAGGGAGAATGAAAATTCTGAGTTTATTTTCCATGTTGATGATTAATGAAATGCGTAAAGTTTTAAACATAATGGTATTATGATAGCTGACATTCTAATTTTCATATAATTAAATTCATTAAAAAAATACGAAGGCATATTGCTGGATTGGCAATAAAATATATATTTTTTGATTATTCTACATAGAATTTGCATTTCTATTTTAATATATTATTCTCCCTGACATTAGTCTATTTTGATTATTTGTATGTAGGTAATATTGAATATAATATTACAGCATTTACAGCCATGACAACTATCACGATAGTTATGTTTATAATAATGACATTTTTATCATTTAATTTTGTGACGCATCCAAGTGTAGGAATGCCTATCTACTGGAGTAGTTGATTGTATTGTATTGTATTATGATCATGAGGATTATCGTTTATATTCAACACACAAAGTAACACGAGCAACAACATACAGACAGCACTAAATCCCATAAAAGAGAGCAAGTTTTGCCCGAAAACACTTTGCTTACATTGCTCCTCGACTGTTCAACAAAATGAAGTGTTTTTCCTGCAGGACTGAAATCTAGGTCCAGTCATGGTGTAAAGAAAAACCTAACAAAGTCATTTTTGACTATGGGTCGAAAAGAAAAGGAGGCACTAATGACATATATAGGGTAGGTGGGGGCAAGGCCCCGCAATTTTCAGTTTTTTGAAAATTATGGAGAATTAGAGATACATTTTTTTTCACTTTTATATTGGTGTTTTAGATTAGGATCTTACCTATAACCCCTGAAAATTTCAGGCATGTTCAATCATCAGTTGCAGAGAAATTTTAAATTATATAGGTATGTATAAAAAACAATTGCGGGGGTTTGTCCCAAAAAATGGGACAAAGCCACGCACCGCGTGGCTTTGCTCCAGAATTAGGGTTTAAGGAAAAAACAAAACAAAAAAAACGCATTAATATCCAATAAACTATATTTTTGCTATTTAACAAACATTACGGTGTTACGACTTAGTCTTTGTCTTCAAACATCAATAAGAAATATTTTAACTCTTATCACAATTCAAACATGAAAAAAACAATGCCCTTAACTTTCAAAATAACGGAAAAACAATGGATTGTAATTTGGCAGCCCGATTATCTGTAACTTACGATTTTAATTGTTGGAATGAGGAAAAAATATGAAAACGGTGATTTCCTGGTGTTAGGGCAAATCCCCGCACTTGTTGTAATGCGGGGACTTGCCCCAAATAAGGTGCGTGGTTTTGCCCCATTTCACACTTTCAACATGGCGTTGTTTCCAACTATTCAAGCAAATGATATCAAGGAACTTGACCCTCGAATGTGAAGCTAAACCAGGTGGTTCATCACCGTAACTTTAATTGCGAAAATAGCTGTTTTATAAAAACTCAGTTTGGAAGGACAAGAAATATTACATCAAAACATAAAAATACACTTACCGCATTTTCCAGGCTCACTTGCGACCGAACTTCTTGAGGATTGGTGTGGAACTGGAAGTTGTTGAGACGGGTCAGCCACCTGGCGGCTATCGAAGTAATTACAAAAATTCCCTCCGAAAACCCCGTTCGTGGACTTGACCCGTGCGGGGCATTACCCCCCATCTACCCTATGTACTAAAATAGACCTTTTCAAATCTATATAATAATATTTAATATTTTTGATAATCGGAGATGAATTATTAGATTAAAATTTGTCTAGACTATATTTATTGTTGTATTTTTATATTTCTAACTTGACTATTATAACTGACTATTCGTTTTTATATTATGACTATCAGTATTTTTTTATTTATATACTTAGGTATGTATATTTTAGCAGCTAGATTATTTCTAATAGTTTTTGTATTTTTATTATACTATTAATTGTTTTTACAATCTTACATTATCTTACTTAATTGTTTCTACAATCTTACAAATAGTCAATCTGTACAAAAATGAACTATACACATAATCATGTAAAATCAATTTGATCATACTAAAAATGGTAGGTATACTGATGGGTCCAAATTGGAACTTGACGTAGGTTGTGTTATATAAAATAAAAATAAAATAAAATAAAAATAAAATATTATGGAGAGCAACCAAACTTCGAAAGAAGTGTCATTTCGGGGAAATACGCCTCCATATTCCAAGCGGAGGTATATGCCATTATTGAATGTGCGGATATCAACCTCCATAAGAACTACGCCAACCACCGTATCTATATCCACTCGGATAGCAAAGCAGCTCTTATGGCACTAGCCTCGAATACCATTAATTTAAAGCTGGTGCAAAACTGTATATCACTACTGAATTCCCTAGGCGAAAAGAACAGGGTAATTTTAAGATGGGTTCCCGTCCATGCAGGCATCGAGGGAAATCAAAAAGCCGACGAACTTGCTAAGACGGGAGCAAAGGGAACGTTATACGGCCCTGAACCTTGCTGTGGCGTACCTAAAAGCCTTGCAAACCTAATGCTCAAACAAATGTGTTTAGAACAATCCGTCAACCACTGGAACAACACGCCAGGGTTGAATCATTCCAAAGCGCTAATTAAGGCTTACAACCCGTAAGACGGCCCGTGAGGCCTTATCGCTAAATAGGAACAATCTACGCATACTGGTGAGGGCGCTCACGGGGCATTGTGGCCTGAACAAACACATGTTCAACCTCAAGCTCAGAGACACAAAAATGTGCAGATTCTGCCAAGGAGCAGAGAAAACTCCCCAGCACCTCATGTGCGAGTGTGGCCCGCTGATGCGTAAAAGATACACCCACTTGGGTGGTCATTACCTCCAACCTGAGGAGGTCAAACAATCTGTCACCAAAAGCCTGTTGCGGTTCTTAAATGACACGAGGCTTAGCGCAGAACTAGAGTAGGTGGCGAATACAATAGATCAGCAATGGTCGCAGTGTTACAAGGCTCATAAAGACCTTAGAAAAGCCCCACTCAACAAATAATTTAAAAAAATAATACTAAAAATAAGTAGGGAAAAGTAGGGATTCCTACCAAATGGATTTTTAAAAAATAAAATAAATAAATATATACACGGAGTCACATATAAAAGCTCCACATGAAGAGCCAAGTACAGGTATCAGACCACTGATAGCCAATCCCAAAATTAGGTCATCCTGTCATCACCACGCCAACTAATGTGACAAATAATTTTAGGTAAATAATGCGACTAAAAAAATGATTTCCCAATAAAACAATTAAATTTTGACATAATACTTGTTTAATAAAAAAAATTATGTGGTAGCTTTCACTTTAGTGTTCTTGTTAGCTAACCTCCATTTGACCCACTCGGCTACCTCAGGGTTATTCCTGTCTCCTCTGGTCTCCAGCAGCTGGTAGTAGGCTTCTCTCAAGATGCGAAAGGCCATCAGGTCGCTGTACGGCAGCCGCGTCACCGGATCAAAGTAGGATGCTGGTCGTCTAACAAATAAAAAGATTATAATTTTACGATTGATTTTCTTGCAGCACCTCTAATCTCTCAGATGGAGAATGTGTCAAGTGTTATTGCAAATTATGCATTTGTCACATTTGACACATGACATAAATAAAATAAAATACAAACGGAGCTGCCATGGAATTCACCGACCAAAAATCGGGCCCATCATATATAATTATTACACTTCTGGGAGGTGAACGGTGGATTCCGGACTAACGACCGGCTGTGGTAGGTTTAGGACAGCTGTCTTGCCACATGTGAGCGTTCACCTTACCACCCATTCACCCCCCCCCCCCCCTTCGAAGCCATAGAATTTGAGAATCCTACTAATATTATAAACGCGAAAGTTTGTATGTATGTATGGATGTTTGTTACTCTTTCATGCAAAAACTACTGAATGGATTGTGATGAAACTTTACAATAATATAGCTTACACATCAGAATAACACAGAGGCTATAATTTATAAAGATATAGTGTGAATTATCTAAAATATAACGATAACTGTCAAGTAAGTAGGAAAAAAAACTAAGAAATTGACATTCGAAATTTAAATTCTATCCTACTATCCTACTAATATTATAAACGCGAAAGTTTGTATGTATGTATGGATGTTTGTTACTCTTTCACGCAAAAACTACTGAATGGATTTTGATGAAACTTTACAATAATATAGCTTACACATCAGAATAAGACATAGGCTATAATTTATCAAGATATATGGTTTTCTATCATCATTATCACAATTTTCCATCACCACGCGGGTGAAACCGCTGGGCGCAGCTAGTATGAAATAAATATGAATGAGAAATAAATATATTTCATCACCGTAGGTGGAGAAGAACCTAACATTCAAATAAACCGTTCATTCAAATAAAGCTGGGCATTAAACCGGGATTAATCGTTTTTGAGATCAATTACAAACTTTACAACAAAAAAAAGGCCATTATAAGCATGTTTTTTAATCATGTTTAGCATGATAATCATGTTTAGCGTGATATAAGCATGTTTTTAACCGACTTCAAGAAAAGGAGGAGGTTATCAATTCGGTTATATTTTTTTTTTTAAACGGTTGTATATTGTTTGTTACCTCAGAACTCGGTCATTTATGAACCGATTTGGAAAATTCTTTATTTATTTGAAATAAATAAAATATAAAATAAAATACAAACGGAGCTGCCATGGAATTCACCGACCGAAGTCGGGCCCATCATATAGTATTATTACGCTTCTGGGGGGTGAGCAGTGGATTCCGGACTAACGACCGGCTGAGGTAGGTTTAGGACAGCTATCTTGCCACATGGGAGCGTTCACCTTACCACCCATTCACTCTCCCTTCGAAGCCATAGAATTTGAGATGCGGAAATCGCAGTTTTAGATAATTTTTCTAAGAAGCAGTTGATTATTTTCCTGGAGAGACCAAGATCTTTAAATAGGTGAAACAGAGATTTAGCTGGCAGGCGACGAGCGCCAACTTCCACCGCGTGAAGGTGAACAGTGAAGCCGTTCCGGGTGACGGCATTTGCGAGATCATGGTATTTATTTAATTTGTATTCGTGGTCTTTTCGGATATTTGATTCCCATGGAACAGTTAATTCTACGATAAGGGCCATCTTCCGAGATAGAGAGTAAAGAGTTATATCTGGACGCAGGGCTGTGCATCCGAGACTTTCGGGGAATTTATACTGCTTAGAGACCGAATTGACCTCCAGAATCCAATCTGAAGCTTTCTCGATTATTGAGAAAGGTTTTGCAGTAAAATATTTTTTGCCTTTAGAGCCATCCCGCACAAACTGTATTGGGGGTTTGGAGGGTACTGTCAAACCCTCGTTGGCACGATCCACTAAGAGGCCACACAGAATAATATGCCATAATGTCTTTGATCGTAGATACAATATCCAACTCATTGCAGAACCAGCAGATCACTCTCGTACAAATGAAGTAAGGATATACACAGATGGCTCCAAAACCACTTAAGGTACCGAAGCCGGCGTCTTCTCAAATGATCTAAACATCAAAATATCAACTACCCTAGGCAACTTAAATACGATCTTCCAAGCACAATGCATTGGCATCACCAGAGCAGCACAGGCAGTTGCAGCCAAAGATGTCGGAGACCTAAGCTTGAAATTTGTCTCCGACAGTGCCTCCGTGCTACGAGCGCTAGCAAAAAATACTATAACCTCTGTCCTCGTACTGGAATGCCACAATGCGCTTCAATCAATTGCAAGGTCAAATAGAGTGACCCTGCAATGGATTAAGGGGCACAGCGACTCACTGGGCAACGACGCAGCAGACGAACTGGCCAAAAGGAGATCAAAGGAAATAGTATATAGACCGGAACCCTTGATGCCCATACCCCAGGCCCAAATAAGAATATGGCTACCCAGGAACACCGACGAAACCCACCTTAAAGAATGGAAAAAAAACGCAGGATGCAGGCAAACAAAGAACGCGGTTCCGGAAGCGCCTAAAAAACTTGCCCGCAACCTCACCAGATTAAAAAGGGACAAAATCCATAGTCATAGGTACTATGACAGGCCACTGTCCCCTAAACAAACACCTGTTTACCATAGGTGTGACAGACAGCCCTCTATACAGAACATTCATCGAGGAAGAAGAAACGCCACAGCATGTGCTCATGGAATGCAGGAGCGTGGCAGAGCAACGGGCAAGAATACTACAATCTCCAGCATCTGTCCCGGAGGCCTGTAGCAACCTAAACAGGCTGCTAACCTTCTGGGACAGCCTGGGTTGGCTGGAGTAACATAAATAGAAACATGAGCCATGCACAACGACCCAATCAAGAGGCCAAGTGCAGGAAATAACCCAGGAATTCTAACTAACTAACTAACCCTTGATGGCATGAGCCACTGAGAGGCTAATTACCTCGCGAATAACAGTAAGGACTTCAAGATTGGTACTGTTTTCACTATGGCATTAGACAATATTATACCCTATCTAATCAATGGTGCTATTAAACCATTGAATGGAAAGGAGTATAGTATCATTTCATTCTATCAGCTATTGTCAATCGCCATCTTCCTCGCAGCAAATAACGTATTCATGTATTTACGAATTAGTATAACGGACGGCATTACAGGGTTTAAAAATATAGCTTTTTGAGCCATTTTCTGAAATTTACTTTTCAGACAGGAAGGAGTTCAAAATTCCAAGTCAATGGTATTCAATAGCTGATTCATGACAGACGTTTGTAGTAATCCAAATAGCAAAGCTTTATATTGCTGATATTCAATGCGGCTCATGTAGTTATTCCAATAATAGCGGTTTGTGATCCATCAGAAAGAACATTTTATGTCGTGGAATCTAGCAGTTGAAACATCGCGACATGATACCTACTAATATTACTTGTCACTCGTATTCGGGGGCTATTAGTTTTGCGGGTTCTTCCTCAACTTTAGGAAAGTAACGGCATTGATTTTATAGTGTAATAGATAGCACCATCTCATACAAGAAAATGGCAGCATATTTCTCGCCGTCACTACGCAGATGGCGCTGGTAGTGCTGACGTCGAAAAGTATAGCAATTTATTTGGATATCTATATTAACATTGATAATTAAGTTTTAATTATAAAGGATCGATTGATTCTAAAAACCCAATAATTCAAGCAGTTTCAACGAAATTAGCATTCAATTATTAGCGCTATCTATTGCATTTCCTTCTACGCTACAAATCACATGTTCAATGAAGAAAATAATAGATGGCGTGCTATTTCATCGCCTTTCCAACAATTAGCGCGCGCTTCAAACGGGTCGCTTGGAGCCGAAAGTAGACAGGTGTGCTATAGATGTTTATACCGTATATTGATGGAGATGCGAGAAATAGGGAGTGACCACGCGCTCGCCAATCGACTAGTCGATTACGGATAGCACTCACTCGACTCGACATTGTAAATTGTTGTACATTGTAATTGTTGACATTGTAACAGTTTACTGACATACACGCTCAATTACGTCGTCTTCTCGTAAGGATGTCAACCAACGTCGCTCCGCCTCCCATAATTTCTTGCGCAGGAAAGAGAAGATATGAGTGCTGTGCGGCGATGCTGTATTTTGCCATCTCATAGATGAATAAAAACACTCCCTGTCAGTGGCGGCGACAAAAATCTAGTGTAGTAAAGAGAAGCTTAAAATTATTTTTTAAAACATAAGAAATATATATACATTTATAAAAATGTTTATTGGTTTGTAACCATTTGACCCCAATATGCCATAAAGGTAAGAAATAAAAAAAATAGTTCATGATGTTTTAAACGTGTTTATTTTAATCACATTTTAGAATATCTACAAAATAATATTCTAATTAAGGCTCTTATAAGGCCGCCATTATTTTTTTATCGAAAATTATTCAAATCAACAAATTATATCTACTCGATCTTCAGTGTTCACGATAAAATAGGACAAGCAATGTAGTTTTATATGATTGGATGTATGCCTAAGGTTTATTTTAGTGGAAAATACAAAGGTACAGGAAGATGTAATTTTGATAACAGAAATACAATTCTGTTCTCAAAAATTACAGCTTCCATTGAGCAATAATAACTAAAACCTCAGACGTAGGTAGAATCATAGAATCTGGTCTAAGCGCAGTCAGCTAGTATTCGACTAGACTGTATTCAGATCGCCCGCTTGGAGGATCCAAACCCTTAAGTATCCGTTATTGCCCTTTTAAAAGAGTGAGCTTGTTGTATAGTTGCCTCTTGGTTTGTTTTACATTTGACTTACAAACTAAATATTTTATCCGTATATCGACATATTTTTGGATAACGGCCCTTAGCAGATGAAGCAAATGATTACTGCACGGTTCCTGCTCAAATAAATGGGCATGAAGGATCGTGAAAATATCGGATCCGATGAATAATTTTAACGTTTTTGTAACCATATTTATAGGATCGCGATCGGATTTATTACTTTTGTCAAAATTAACCCTTACTACTGATTCTGCGGCATTACAAATTCGGATTACATCATTTGATGGATAGATAAGTCCACTTCTGTCTTTAAACACAATAAATAAATGAGCTTGTTTAGGTGTGTTTGCGACTAATGCTCCCAAGCAATCAGTGCAATTTAGTCTAGATAGTAAATATCTAACAACATACCCGGCAACGTATGCCACAACATGTTGTGAAAATACTGAATGGAAACCGGCAGGTAAACTCAGATCTTCCTCCTTCAAATTGCTCATGAATTGTTCGTCGACCATATCCACTTGTGATCCTGATCTATAACCCTTCGTTGTCAAGTTAATATGCTCAGTTGACGACGAACACGTTAACAAATTTATGTGTTCCAGAGGAGCACAGTTTCCCCTGAAATTCTCTTTTAACTCCATGTGAACCAAGAGCTTTTTGTAAGTTGCCATAAATTGCAGGGCCGATGGATTATTGTTGAACCCGCCGTGGGACCGTACTACTGAAAAAAATATCTCTAAGTGGTCTTGGCTTAACTTGTACATTGGTAAAAAATCCAATGTTTTTTCTTGTTTAACGAGCTCGTTGTACAATCCTTTCATGCTGTCTATGCACACGCACAATCCAAGGAAACCTACTTTATTTCTGGTATTCATGATCGGTGTTTCATTGTCCATCAAAACTAGATGTTCCAAATAAGTTTTTGCATTATCCATGAACGTTAGATACTTCGTTTCGTTTTTCTCATTGATTGGTGCTTTAAAGTCAATGCCAGGAAACTTTCTTGAATTAAGAATGTCAGTCAGATTGTTCATTGTGTTGATGAAATTCACTGTTGGTTGTGAGTGAGCAAAATTAAGTATACGTAATTTTTTGTCGCAAAATTCAATAGCGTTCGCAACACTGGCACTTAACAGCTGTACTGCTAGCTTTACTTTCATTATTTGATTTTGAAAGTTGATGTGTTGTGTCGATAATTTATTTCCCTAGTGAAAATTTTCATTTAGTTGGAGCGTGTTTAATTCTTCAAAATATTGCCATTTGATTAGGCCGCCGTTATTATCTCTAAGAACCTTTTTACTTTGTAATGTATTTCTGACCAGTTTCACCATGTGACATGGGTCAAAAAATACAAAAACTGGTTCTTTTGTTGCAGGATGTTCGAAATAGGTTTTTAGTTGACGTTGGTAGTTAAACGAACAGCCAAGCTCTTGAGCCATGGCTATATTTGCTGGGCAACCATCAAATGTCATAGATACAACTACCACGCCTACATCGTGGCAATTAGAAAGGCATATCCTTACTAGATTGGCTCTTTGCTCACCTGTTACGCCGATTACCAGAAAATATCCTACTGGAATTTTCCACTGCTCGTTAATGGCAACTAAAAGGAACACCAGAGCTTGTTTGCATGGTGCATTGAAACTCCGGTAACATCAAACCCAGCACCAAAATCTACATATCCTTGGACTGCATTACCGTCAAATTCCTTTAATTGTCGAATCGACATCTCGTCTATTACCAAATTGCATAGAATTTTCTTGTCAGAAGACTTGACCTTTTGATCAAGTGCTTTAAAAGCTTCTGCAGTGAAACCTGGCGTGGCGTTTATGCATTGGTACCATTTTCTTATGGTGCTTGTATGTGGTAGACATGTGTTAAAGGTACTACGTACGTAAGAGTAGGCCTTTGGAGAATAGAAATGGAGGGTTAGCGCAAATGTACGCAGTTCAGGTGGATATTCTCTCCCTTTATGAGTCATCCTTTTCAAAAGAGCTGCTGTAGAAAGCCGGCACACTTCCAGAATATCCACTTGTTCTTGGTTGATCAGTCTTTTTTGCTTCAGTTCTTTTAATACCTTTGATAAATTGTCAACTTTCTTTTTCAAACGCCGATTAGCAGCGTGTAGTGCCTTGCACCGCATACGTCGGCGTTTTGCAATGTCTTTTAAACGGATAATTTCTGTTTTTAACTTTCGTTTCCTTGGAGTGTCGTGTACCAGTCCTGAATTGGAAAGCCCTGCAACCTCCGACTGTTGACCGGAAAATGGAGATTGTTGTAGAAAAAGCGAAGGTACAGCGTCGTTTGTTAATCTACGGATTCCATTTTTGGTTTCATACATGTTTGAATCCGGAAAATGTACTGAACAGATTCTACTCCAAAAGTTTGGTTCCCAATTGGTCTTCTTTACAGCATCAATCTACTTCATCATATTTGTTTTGTCTTTTGGAAACCTAAAAGTAAGGTAAGTTTCTAAGTTAATAATAATAATATTATTAAAATTATTTTTTGGTCGGTTTTTAATATAACGTATTCGCACCACCGTATCACGTCGAATCCAACGACACCTCATACTTACGTCAAAACCCGTCAAGACGTTCGTTCTCTACGTTCAGACACTCATACATGCATAATATCAGCATATAAAGGTACGCCCTAAAAACATCTACGCTCCATCTGAAGCAATTGGATAAACCTATGTGAGTGGTCCAAAAAGGAATCCCTTATTGGCCTTATTATGCATTATTTATCATATTCCATATATACTCTATACTTATATTAACATAAGATTTTTTTACCATTACTACCTATAATTAAAAAAAGTGATTTGTCAATTTTTATAAAAAAATATTATCGATTATCGATTTCGCTTTTAAAATATCTCGATTCTCGATTAGTGAACACCAATTGCGACCGATTGCGGTCGAGCAAGACGAAGGGTGGGGCAGTGTGTTCCTCATCCGCTTACGTCGCGCTCCTCGCTTCACCCCCGTAATGGATAACTTTTATTTGGTTGAAAAGTAATTCAAAATTGCTTATCGATGATATGTGACACTAGATTTGTGTTTTGTGTGTTTTCTAGTATCATTTTTACAATGATCGATTGCACATTTAACCATCTTTCTTCTTAAAAACAATAAAAATGCTCTACAAATTCCCAACTATATCACTTCATAAGCGCTCGCGAACGACTGCGGGCCTTAGCCGGGCGGTCGATGCATTGTTCACACCCGTGTCTACTGTTCACACTCGCGCGCTCGCGCTCTATTTTATTATTAATACTCTAACGGCACACGCTTAGGGGCAAACAAAGGGGCAAACACATTATTGGACGCGTCCGTCAGCCGCGGCTTATGCCTGTGGCTTATGCACGCGATCTGTGTAATGAATTTCTATTGAGCAGTGCACATTATAGGACGACAGTCGCGGACGACTAGGCACACGTTCGTAAGCCGCGGCTTACGGACGCGTCCGATAATATGTTTGAACGCCATCTATCGGCCAAATATTGGTTTATTGAAGATGGAAGCGCATTAAATCGAGTTTGAAAACTACGATGGCCATCTACCTGCCGTTTTTTGAATTAAATTGCGACTTCCATTTTGCAGTATGGAATGGCGTTATCTATTACACTATAAAATCAATGGTAACGGTGAAGGACTCCCGCTAGCATCAAGGATCCTTTATTAGTCCAATATTCATATTATGTAGATTACTCTGCTCTTCTTCTTCCAATCACGAATATCACTAGTACAACGGATAAGGAAGTCTAGTTACAGAGATCGAGATTTTCGAGGATTGTATAGGCCAGGGGTCGGCAACCTATTTATAATCATAATCATAATCATATTTATTTTTCAAAAAAGACTAGGTATCTACAACAAGCATAGGTAGATACATAATCTGGTGAAATCGTCAAAAAAAATACATATTAGATAAATAATTACATATTAGTTAAATTTCAAAATGGAAAACCATAGTAGAAAAAGAAATAGTGGCAATTGTGTCAAATTAAAAGACATAATAAAATAAAATAAAAATAAACACATTAAAACATATTAAAAATAAACTTAAAACAAAAAATATAAAAACAAATGTTAAATGATCCACTAAATTAAATTCCAACATAATTTGGAAATAATACCGTTTCAATAAACGCCTGAAGCGTATATAAAAAAAAACTATCTATCATTGAAACAGAAGATTTCCGTTTCTTTATTCCACCATTACTTCTAAACGCTGAAACCGATTTATAAGTGTGTGATATTATTAAAAATCATTATGTCGACTTTAGTATCACCGGGGACCTTAAGTGTCCATATATCAAGTAAGTGCTTATCTAAATGTCCAAATTTACTTAACCCGGTAGCTCCGTAACATCCCTTGCGGGACCAACGGCGGACTCCCCCAATTTCCAGGTTATAATTTTTTATATGTCAAATTTCAATGCGATCATTTTGCAGTATTTTTTTTATGATCCGTATAGTGGTTTTCAAGTTATGGTCGTTTGTATCAAGGTCGGTCGACTCGCGCCGATTTTACGCGCGAAAATGTCGCGCGCAAAAGTGATAGCTGAATTTTTACTTCGCGAGAGGAAGGGTTAAATATATCGTGTTTAGTGTCAAATGGAAGGTCTGATTAAGTACATTCCGGAAATATACATCTATCTTTATAGATAAATACATAAACTACAAATATTTCATAAAAAACTGTAATAAAAAAATATAAATACAATAGTTCACTTTCTGTAATGGCAGCCATGTTTTTTATTCTTTTTATTATATTTACTTGTATAATTTATGTATGTATACTGCATTTTAACTGATTACATTTAAATATGTAATAGATATATTCTTTTACTGCATTGACTACGTTTTCACTAATTTAAACATTCCTTATATTTCCCCTCGATTAAGACAGAGTCCGATTATCCAAAATGTTGATTATCCGAGGTACCCTCGGTCCATTTTACCTCGGATAAGCGAGGCTCTACTGTACTAGAACTAACTGCATGAGGTCCTGGGGGAGAATCTTCTTTTTAATAATTGATAGTCTTAACCCGTTGAGTATGATACGACCAAATCTGGTTGTGAAACAATTATCCGTTGAGTATGATACGACCAGATCTGGTTCCGCTCGGCGCGCGCGCTTTCGAACTCTTTTACTTTCCTGACGACCTATCGGAAAGGAAAGTATTGTGATCGCGCTAAAAAAAAATT
This sequence comes from Micropterix aruncella, assembly GCA_944548615.1. Lineage (NCBI taxonomy): Eukaryota > Metazoa > Arthropoda > Insecta > Lepidoptera > Micropterigidae > Micropterix > Micropterix aruncella. The sequence goes on from OX155959.1 coordinate 506,763, forward strand.
TTGAGATGAAGATGGGAATATATATTTTGAGACTCCCTGAGACGATTGAGACTATTTCCAGACCGATCTCTGTCTGTATGTATGTCTGTATGTCTGTATGTATGTATTCTTCCACGATAGCGCCCAGACGCTTAATCGGATTGAGCTGAAATTTGGTATATAAGCTTCTGTTAACCGTCGGAGGAACCCATTAGTTTTTGGAGTCCCTACGCCCTACGGTTGTGGTACCTCCCATACAAATTTGGGGTTCCCGGCGAAAAAATTGTTTCCGCGATAGCGCCCAGACGCTTAATCTGTCTAAGTTAAAATTTGGCATAGAAGCTTCTGTTAACCATCGGAAGAACCTATTAGTTTTTGGGGTACTTACGACCAACGTTTGGGGTACCTGCCATACAAATTTGGGGTACTAGAGTAAAAAATGTCGCTGTTTTTTCGCACCTCCCCGGATACTAGTCAGGAAAGTCTTGGGGTGACACAACCGATTTTTTTTACCATCGAAAGCATTTTGTCTCTTTCATGCGTATGGCAGATCGGTACAGAATTAAATTCTCTCTGTTAGCATTCGCAGCAGCAACTGCGCAGTCCATGTAACATATTATTACGGACCGCTGCAAATTGAACGCCCGCCTTCCCGAAATGTCAAAATCCGCGGAGCGTGTGTTTCGTTTTCGGATACGTTTTTCGTGTAGTTTTCGGTGTTTATTTCAACGAATCGTAAGTAAAACCATTTCTACAACATCATATAGTCCCCCTAAACTGATTAGATGTACCATTTATCGTGTATATAAAGTATTTCGCGTCTTTGAATGTCGCGTCGCAAATGCCAAAGTCGGCCATTGTTTTTTCACTTCTTTGACTTTCTCATATTTATTCATAATTATCTAATTGTTTTACAAAATGATATTTTAATATTCTATATTCGAAATTTGAATGCAATCATTGTGCAGTTGTTCTTTTTATGATTCGTGTAGTAGTTTCGTAGTTATAGTCCTTGAAGTCGAGCGCCGTCGATGTCGCCGAAAATCCTGCAAAAGTGACAGATGCATCCATGAAAATACCCATTTACTCCAAGGGTTAAGTACGAGTATATCATTTCGGTTACATGCACAAATTTAAAAATAGTTTGTGTCTGTAGTCGATATCGTTGCGTCTATTCTGGCCAGCCCGATATTCAATGTTTGTGAAAATCCGAAGTTACGAGCCAGATTTGCACCGAAATTTGCAAAATATATGCTAAGATGCTGGGAAAGAATTTAACTCAAACTCAATCTTTTGATATGATCAATAAGTTATGGAATCAGCTCCTCAAATGACTCTTTCAAAAAAAAATATTCTACAACCGGTAAGAATCAGAACTCAGGGTATACAAATGATCAACTTACTTGGTAACTGCACAAATACGACTTTGCCGTTTCCGACGAACGGGCGGATCGGGAAAAGCGGCTTTAAATGCTACATCGTTGATGTCATTTTCAAAAGTGAGGAGGGTTCTTTCGTACCGATCACCACTTTCCTTTTTAGATTTATTTTCGCTCAAAGAGTGTGATTTCGGTTTTTCTTTACTGTGAAAATAAAATGTGTTGATTAGGATAGTTTAGGACATTACTAAAACAATATGATGCCAAATTTAAAATTGCATTTATGTGATGTCCTTGTAGTAGGTAAATCAATACGACAATCTGTGCAATTTTTAATGGAAATTTTCGAAGAAAAAAACCTTTTTTGTAGTATAAAAAGTTACAAGCATGATGCACTATCTAGTGGTAAGTAAAATAGCGCTAATACCGTTTATTAGCGATATTTAACCTACCGATATTTTAGCCTAGATGGCGTAGCGCGCTTAGCGCATCTCATTTTGTCTTCAATAGATATATATTTAAAAAAATGACAAAAAAAAAAAATTAAATTCAAAATTTTGTCGAATTGATTTATCCGCTACAAGGATGTCGCTGATTAAGAACTCGACTTGTATATAAGACGAAAACGGATTTTACTGCGTGATTTACGGACTTACAAGTGCCGTTGTCCAGGACAGACTAGAGTGGTGTCAGTTATAATTCACTGTTAATCTGCAGGTAGATAGTATACTGCTGCTGTTATTATACAGATTATAGCAGTGGGAGGGCTGCGCATCAATTTTAGTTGGCATACAATAGACAAACAAAACGACCCATAGAACTCAACTTATGGAACACAATGCTGTTAAAAACGTTCAAAGATAAATATTGCCTATTTGCAAACACATATTTGATAGCGTAACAAACCATTGAGTGCAGTTTCAAAATCCTATTGTGCATTCCAAATAATAAAGTTACTTTTACGAAGCAACTGAAATAAGGAGAACACCGGACTTCAATAGACAAAGGTTTCAAACTCCCTACTATGTGGAACCCTCTCCTTAACCCTTCGAGTAGCGTCATAATTTCATGACAGACCGCGGCAATTTATTTGAATTTCTTGCAATATCGCCGCGCTCCACAAAAGTACTATAACTATGGAACTACTATAGCAATCATAACAATAATAACTGTGCAATGATCGCATTGAAATTTTGTATATAGAATATTGAAATCTTATTTTGTAAAACAATCATGAATAAATATGAGAAAGTCAAAAAAGTGAAAAAAACTTAGCATTTTTAACTTGTACTTGTCTTACGGAAAAATACGGAACCCTATTTAGAAATTGTAAATACTATCGTGATCTTTATTAGATTCTCTATCAAAGGTAATAATTCGTTTTGCTTATTTAAATACAAAAATATTTAGATATTAGCTCATAAAAACCAATAAAAAAAAATTCTCTCGAAAAAAAAAAAATTATGGAATTTTACCAGAAATATCCGTGAAATGACGCGCGAAATTATTATAGCGGCCGTCTATGTATCTATGGTAATAATGAGATATTTGGTATGGATTTTAGGATGCGTTCGAATTAAAAAAATAATATTACTGTGCGTTCCGGGAGCATGCCGCCAATATTGGTCGTTACGTAGTCAACGGTGTTCTGATGTGCAACCAAATTTGGTCGTTACGTAGCCGAACGGGATGTTGTCAACGCCCGCTTCGAATGCAAAGATGTGAAACGAGATACTTTTGAAAATTCGCACGCTATAATACATCCCCCCTCCGTTCCTGCGTTGATACAGTAGCCGTATGCCGTCTACCAGCAAAACAACATCGGATAACAACTGACAGTACTTCAGTCCACCCCGGACAACCGCAGTTGTAACGTCCCCGAAATGTCGCAAGCTACAAAGTTTACGCGGTAAAAATCCTTTTTGTCTTATCTATGATGCCAAATTTGTATTGTTCAATTTTTAAATCCAACATACTTAAAAGAATATAGTAGCATTTTTTATGTATACCTTTCTGCAACCTGTTTATCCTCTAGCTTTATTCCAGTCTCGTTAATACTTTCAGTGGTATCCATCTTTTCAACGGCAGCAGTTTTGGGTGCGGCATCTTCTGTTTCTGTTTTTTCATTGGACGGAACTTCCTCTTTATCTGGTTTCACAATGGTTTCAGTTGCTGCAGCAGGCTTCATTTCAATATCTGTATCAGCGTCGAGTTTTTCAGGTTTGGAGCGGTTTTTCTTCTCATCTATTTCTATGATCAGTGGCACCGAAAAAGAGTGATAACTGTAAAATTGAGAAAAGTCCATTTATATTATGACACTGTCTAGACTGGCGGTCGCATCTGTCACAGATATGGCTCTAAAAGCACTAGATATGAGGAGAGTCACATCCAAGTCTAGGATACCCTCATAATCCTCATTAAACTGTCTTCTTTAACCGCTTGGAAGCCAGTCTTCCGTCGTAAAAAACTGCACTGTAACTTTTTGGTCAATTTTGTGAATAAATACTAGCAAAATTATGTTTTCACGAATTCCCTCTTGTTACCTAGTAATTAATCTTGATAGTCACGTATGGTACAACTAGAGTTGTCGACTACAGCGGGCGAGCCTGTCACCTGAGGAAGTTTTAACGATTAGTCATTCTATCTCCCTGGAGTGAGCGCAGAAGACTTAGGACAAAAACAGTCCACCGTCTGGCTCCGCCACGAACCCGTAAGAGGCCGGCGCCTTAACCGCGAGATAGCCAGGAGTGTTACCCAGCGGGCTTACACTCGCGCCCTTACTTCCAATTGCGACCAGATTACTCCAGTCCCTCGATTAGTTACGAGTTCGAAGTCGCTTGCGCGGTCCTCTCCCTTACGAAGCGGTGAAACGGTGTACACCGAATCTATTGCGGACCACGGCATCCTTTGCTGTTCACCCAGGATCGGGTAGCCGATGGTCGTTTCAAGGGTAGTCGCCGTAAGGTCCGCAACCACCCCCGCTCTATAGGAAACAGTACTGCTTCCAGACTCCCCCGACTGTTAGTCAGAGTGCGCAATCGATTGGCTCATGCCGTAAGGTGCGCAGACCGTGCAGGAGCGCCAGAAGGTTGATTCCTAGGGGAAACTGACCATAGTTAGTTTGACTGGGCTTTTTCCCGCACTTGGCCTCTTGATTGGGCCGTTGTGCGTGGCTCATGTTTCCATTTATGTTACTCCAGCCAACCCAGGCTGTCCCAGAAGGTTAGCAGCCTGTTTGGGTTGCTACAGGCCTCCGGGACAGATGCTGGAGATTGTAGTATTCTTGCCCGTTGCTCTGCCACGCTCCTGCATTCCATGAGCACATGCTGTGGCGTTTCTTCTTCCTCCATGCATCCTCTGCATAGAGGGCTGTCTGTCACACCTATGGTAAACAGGTGTTTGTTTCCTGGGTAGGAAACTGACCATAAGGCCAGAGTCCTACCCAGGCTCGCACTTCATGCGTGGAGGCCGTCGGATAGGTGTTGACCCGTGAGTGTGACCAACCCTGAACAGAATGGTTCTTCGTGGCCAACTCAGCAAGGGCCCATTAACCCCCAAAGGGTACACGTATGGTACAGGGAGTTACCAACATACAAGAAAATAAGGAAGCAGATGCCCTGGCCAGGGAAGGGTCTTCGTAACCCTTTCTGGGATCAGAACCGGCCATAGATATATCCGACTGTCCTAAAATTGGCCACCAAAAAGTGGCTAGATAGAAAACAGGAAATCTACCGAACGGACGCGCCTCGTAGAGAAAATCTAAAGTGTCATAAACCGCCCTTCGTACAAATATACCTAAAGAACTGCTCAAACCGGGAAACCCCCAAATAAGAATCGTCTCAGGACTAATGACAGGACATATCGCAATCAACAAAACCTCACAACCATCAGAAAGAGGACCGATTCCCTTTTCAGGAAATGTGGAGAGGAAGATGCGACTGCTATACATATCTCGTGCGAATCTCACACTCTAGCAAACTAAAGAGTAAAACTATTAAGAACTTGTAGCGGTGCTACATATGCATGTACCATGTCACCAAATCAACATCATAAACTGGGGACTAGCGGGAGCATGGAGGGGATGCTCCTCAAAGAGACTAGCGGGCGACTGGCGGGCCGCGCGTAATGTCGTTATTATCAATAACTGCAGGCGCAGGCAACCCAGAGCAAGAGAGAACACGCGTATAGCGAGACAGAGCATCCAATCTGGCGCACGGTCGAGGCGCCGCGAGGTCTAGTAAAATGACAATTTCGGTAGGGGGGAGATAAAAATTATATAAAATAGGTGCAATGTTTCATATATTAACACATTTGTATAAATCGAATACACACATTCACACACAACACGATATTTGTAAAATATTTGAACAAAGAAAGTACGAGGTACGTTCAAATATATCATAGTTTTTATTTCAACGAATGCCTTAAATAAAACACTCGCAAAAAGGATCGTCGGACCAGGGGTGACCTCACTGAAACATATAAGATCCTCAACGGATGCTACAATTGCCCCGAATTGTCTTCTATCTTCAACTACAAGCATCATCTGCGAGGACACAATTTTAAGCTGGAGAAAACGCGATTCCACATGAATCCCAGGAAACATTTCCTGACCAACCGGATTGTGGACCAGTGGAACAGTTTACCTGCCGAAGTGGTTGCAGCGAGTAGTGTCAACATGTTCAAAAATAGACTAGAAGGACACCTTAAACAGAAATTGTAGTTGTACTCAGATTCATATTCAGACATATCAGCAATTATGCTGCCTGTATGTAAATGTAATAATAATAATAAAAAGCTCTTATCCATCCCTTTTCTTTTTAAATATCCATCCCTTATTCCTTATCCCTTTTCAAAATCCTAATGGCCGACTTACGGCGCTAAGCTTTAATTACAGGTCACTACTCCTCCTTAATAAAGAGAGTGGACTACCGGGCGACAAATCGAGGACCTCGAGATTATCGCAAGAGGCCCGCAGCCCGGACCTCTGAGGTCCGAGGCACAATGCTTCTCTTCAGATGCAGGAGCCAGCGGGTGGGGGCTTCACCATCAGCCCCGCCCCCATGAGACAACAATAAGACGATAGGCGGTTGAAACAGGTCGATGTTCGCTCGCCGCCCTAATTTCGGTCACTCGTCAAAACGTTTTTGAAAATATTATTGTTAATATAGAGCTCGCATCATTTACGATGGCCAAAAGCTGATGAGCGGGACAAACTACATTTCGCTATTTATAATGTAAAAAATGCGGTCAAGCTTTATTAAAAAATTAATTACAGAAACAACCGTTCATATACAATCGGTAATGAAACTTGTTTATGTTAAATGTGATCATGCAATTTTATGACAAGTTAGTTAGAGGAACCACAGTTTTTACACTCAGTAGCCATAGAGAATAATAATTAATTATTAATATTTCTGGTGACCTCACTGCTGATAAAAATATTAGGAATTTCATATGCATTTAGACAGTGCGTTGCCTGAGCGAAGTTACTTCTTCGGGGAGATTAGGACAGCAATAGTATATGGCTCACGCTATTGGCCTTCAATGCCAGAATGATTGAACAACAATTGGAGACCTTTGCATTCCTCCTCCAATGCACTGGAAAGTAATGCTGTATAACTGGTCGTCAGAGCTGCTGAAATTTTATTTAAATGCCTTTTAGCATACACTTCCAGAACCTCGCTCGTTGGTTCTATGCTGAGGATAGTTCATGTCCCCTTTGTAGCAATACCCCTTGCACAGCTAGACATATTCTATCTGACTGCAAGGTAGCCTTAGATCAAGGACGGTACTTACCGCCACGACAAAGTCCTTGGTGTAATTCGCGAGGTAATTAGTCTCTCAGTGGCTCGTGCCTACAAGGGTTTGACATTACCCTCCAAACCCCCAAGCCATAGAATTTTAGATGCGGAAATTGCAGTTTTAGATATATTTTTAGGATGGCATTGATCATTTGGTGGAGAGTCCAACATCTTTAAAAGAGGTGAAACAGAGATTTGGCTGGCAGGCTACGAGCGCCAACTTCCACGCCGTGAACGTGAATGGTGAAGACATTTGCGGAATCATGGTATTTATTTCATTTGTACTCGTCTTTTGGTATGATTGATTCCCATGGAACTGTTAATTCTACAATCAGGGCCATCTTCCGAGGCCCTTAGGGAGTCAAGAGTTATATCTGGACGGAGGGCTGTGCGACTGAGACTTTCAGGGAATTAATCCTGCTTAGAGACCGAATTGACCTCCAGAATCAAATCTGAAGCTTCCTCGATTATTGGGGATGGCTTTATGGTGGAATGATTTTTGCCTTTAGAGCCACTCCTCAAGAACTGTATTTAAGGGTTTGGAGAGTGCTGTTAGACCCTTATTGGCACGAGCCACTGAGAGGCTAATTACCACGCGAATAACAGCAAGGACTTTGTCAAACGGTAAGTGTACCGTCCTTGATCTAAGGCCGCCGCCTTGCAGCCAGCTAGAATATGTCTAGCTGTGCAAGGGGTATTGCTCAAGGGGTATTGCCCAATTAATTAGACCAATAGCCCGAGCTATACTGTGGCTGTCGTAATCTCCTTGCAAGACTTCTTCAGGTCCACATTGCTCATGGTTGTACTGCCATACCCCAGACCAGTGCCATTCTGGCTGAACCCAGCAGGAAACTTTTTGTGAGACTATGCAGGTTTGTAAATCATTTTATTCACTATGGCCACTTATTACATGCTTCGGTATTGCCGAATCCTTAGAATTAAACAGAATCAAGGTTTTAGATATTCTGGAGTTGGTTTAGAGCAGAGAGGGTAGTTTTAAAGCTAGCCCAAAATTGTGTTTGGACCTGAAGAGTCGACGGGTGAGCCGATTTGGCTAAGGACAACCAGGATTTAAACTAGCTTTCACTGATATTCATATTATTATGCCGTATGTAAAAAGCGATGGTTACATTTGCTTAAGTCATAAAATTAAAAAGACTTGTGTTAACTGTATATCGACAAGAAATTATGCCTATATCAGTTATGCATGCGAAAGTGTTAATAATGAATGTTACTAATAATTACAAAGTGTTAATAATTATATAATATGTATGTACCGTATAATTGGTCCGACTACTGCTTTCTTCATTGGTCTGAATTTCTTTTTCTCTAACTCACTTTGTTCGAAGCGCTCTGTAATGAAATTTCAAATTAATATTAGGTGCAGAAGAACGTTAGGTTTCAATGTCAAAGAATAAGAACTCTGGGGAGATGTCAATTACTAAGGGTGATTCCAGGGAGTCATAACAAAGAGTGACCGTCAAGACTTTGTAGACAACACAATCCGCAATCCCACTATGTTAACAGCCGTAGGCTTTAGACTAACAGTAGGCTTTAGACTAAGCAAAATGGTTATATCGTTGCGCAATCGCCAATTTTAATTCCGATCTTCAAGCTGTCTGCAAAATGTGCTCGCTGCTTGATCTTTTAATAAATCCCTTTAAGTCATAGGCAGATTATTATTGGAGGGCGTCCATTGCTATCAAAATCGGATAAAGCATACCTCCTGTTAAACTCAATGATGTAATTATTCTTCTCTCGAATAAGGTAAAAGATCTTGGATCATCGGTGAACATCTCTCTTGGCAACCACAAGTAAACAAGGGAAGTAGCAAAATATTCACTAGTTTCTACGCTCTACTGGTGCTTAAGTGATTCTTCCCGTGGATATCAAAACAATCTATATACAATCACTCCTTTTGCCAATACTGGACTATACAGATGTGGCTTACCTACATCGATCTGCCTGATTCATCTTCAGTCCTTACAAGTATGACCATGTGTCCAAATTTAAGGCTTAATTGAAAACGTTACCCATATGCTAAAGAGGGAATGTGCTTTTTGGCATTGTCATCATCATCATCATCATTTATTCATTCCATAAAAGCATTTCACAATACTGAAGAACATGTCAAATTTTACAATCATAATTTACCAGATGATAAAACCGCTTTGATTAATTTAAAGAAAAAAAAATTATCGTAATCAGAGGTGATTACTTAAAAATAGTCAAATTTACAAAATAATCAATAATCAAACAATAAACAATAATCAATACAATGAAAAAGAGAAATTCTGAAACATGCGTAATTAAAAACAATGTCAATAAAATCTAAAACTTAGTGCGAAAGTATAGTCATAATATGGTTATTTATAATCAAGCAAATGTGGATGCAATATCATAAAAGTCGTCCAGTTTGTAAAGGGCATGTTTGACTAACTGATTTTTCAAGCAGATTTTATATGCTGCCATCTCAAGTCTTCTCGTCGATGACGGCAAAGAATTGAACAATTTAAAACTAATATATAAAAATAAATAAAATAAAATAAAAAAAAAAGATATTTAGTCAAGCGTACTTTAGGCAATAACACATTGTTTTTATGTCGCGTATTATGGCTATGTCGAGTCGCTTCACCATCCCTTTAGCCTCTTCAAGTCATATCTTCCCACGACTTACAGCTTTATTCGGGCCTGGCCTCTTTTGAAAATCTTTTCCATAGGACTGACTTTTGTTCATATTCTTTTGTTCCTGCGTTTTATTATGAAATTTCACAATGAGCAGATTTATTATCATGCAAAAATATCTTACAACCAACCCTACTATGAAGTGTTTTTATGTATATGTGTGTGTAACATGTGTGTAAGCGTGTGTCTTGTTATTGCATTCGATAAGACAGAATTGAAAAACAATTCCATTAATTTTATCCCAATGGAAAATCGTGCATACTGCAAGGCTTTGGAATGATTTCTTGGTTAACATACGGGAGTCACCTTCTCTAGAATCCTTTAAAAGTCGGCTTATACAATGCAAACTCTCTCAGATGTAGATAATCAGTTCATTCCTTTTATTCCTTCATCTTTCCTTTCCAAATTTCCGCTAATGGGCTTAAATACTTTCATTTAACTTTTTAATGTTTTGTATGTTTGTAACTGTTATGCTCTCATCGATGTTCAAACCAAAGGTTAGCTGTAGAATATTTCCCGATGGCAATATACTCACCTCTTTGTTATTATTATATTTATATTATTATTAGATTATCAACATGGGACTCCCAGTGCAATCTTATTTTTGTGTGCCACCTGTATATAATTATTGCTGCTCTGATATCGCCTGTCTCCTCATGTCCAACATTTCCTCATCGAAAGAGAGCGCAGGAGAAATGTATAATATGGAGTTAAACTCACCGAGACTCTGAAGATTTTCCTCTGCCGTAATCGCAGCTTCAGCCAAAAGTTCCTCCTGAGTCGGTATCCATTCACCGTGCTTCGATTTCTTTACTTTCTTCTTCTGCAATTCCGATCTGATCTTAACCCTGTGTCTCGTTTCCGCAGACTTGACAGCTGTGGACTTTCTTATAGATTTTCGCTCTGGAAAGATAAAATAAATGTTGAAAGGACAATGCTGATTCGTTTCAGGTCAGGCAGGTGGTGTAATGTATCGAAAATAAAAAATTATCTGTAATGGGATTTGTCGACATGGACGTTATTTGTATTTCCAACTACTATATAAAAATTTGCATTTTTTTTTCATCTCCTAGCAATTATAGCCTAATAAACAACTCTGCTCATTTTGGATATAAATATTAAAAAATTGATATTCTAAAAATATATCTCTATACAAATATAGGAGAAACAAATACTGCGGCATTTGCTCCCGGACCAACAAGAAACAGGTAGAACCCACTGCCCACAAATGTACAAAGAACCACGGCTGGTCTTCATCAAGTATGGAACCAAATATATAAAATAAAATACAAACGGAGCTGCCATGGAATTCACCGACCAAAAATCGGGCCCATCATATATAATTATTACACTTCTGGGAGGTGAAGGGTGGATTCCGGACTAACGAACGGCTGTGGTAGGTTTAGGACAGCTGTCTTGCCACATGTGAGCGTGCACCTTACCACCCATTCACTCCCCCTTCGAAGCCATAGAATTTGAGATGCAGAAATCGCGGTTTTAGATATTTTTTCTAGAAAGGAGTTGATTATTTTCCTGGAGAGACCAAGATCTTTAAAAAGGTGAAACAAAGATTTAGCTGGCAGGCCACGAGCGCCTATTTCCACCGCGTGAAGGTGTTCCGGGTGACGGCATTTGCGAGATCCTGGTATTTATTTAATTTGTACTCGTGGTCTTTTGGAATATTTGATTTCCATGGAACAGTTAATTCTACGATAAGGACCATCTTCCGAGATAGAGAGTAAAGAGTTATATCTGGACGCAGGGCTGTGCATCCGAGACTTTCAGATAATTTATACTGCTTAGAGACCGAATCGACCTCCATAATCCAATCTGAAGCTTTCTCGATTATTGAGAAAGGTTTTGCAGTGAGATGTTTTTTGCCTTTAGAGCCAACCCGCACAAACTGTAATGGGGGCTTGGAGGATACTGTGGAACCCTTGTTGGCTCGAGCCACTGAGAGGCTAAGTACCTCGCGAATAACAGCAAGAACTTTGTCGTGGCGATAAGTGTACCGTCCTTGATCAAGGCCACCTAGCAGCCAGCTAGAATATGTCTAGCTGTGCAAGGGGTGTTGCTACAAAGGGGACATGAACTATCCTCGGCATAGCTCCAACGAGCGAGGTTACTGGGGTCTGGAAGTGTATGTTGAAAGGCATTTAAATAAAATTTCAGCATCTCTGGCGTCTAGTCATACAACATTACTTTCCAGTGCATTGGAGGAGGAATGCAGTCTCCAATCGTTGTCCAATCATTGTGGCATTGAAGGCCAATAGCGTGAGCCATACTATTGCTGTCGTAATCTCCCCGCAAGAGTTGAAGGATTCAACTCTTCAGTAGAGAAACGGAAATTGGTTTACAATACGCTGATTGCAGATAGTGATGCCAGCACGTATAAACATATATTAGAGAGCAGACAAAAAATTGAATGCACTAACCATCTTCTCCGCAACTACAACGGAAAAAAATTGTTCCTGAAAACAGACACAACGATTCCTTTAAATGAGCGTAAATTACTGACGCCTGAACATGTAGGTAAAGACAAATACGGAGTAAGCCTAACAAACTGCACCAGAATCCTGCCAGCCAGCCGTTAGCCTCTTTTATTTAAGACGGAATACGCTACTTTCTACGTACACTAGGCGCTTAGTCTTTCAATGGTTTTTGCAATTAAGTATGAAGTGAGGGAGGCCTAACCGAATTTCTAACAACCCCATATACTCTATTCTATATTTAGGCCGTATATTCGTTTAAATAAAATATACCAATAGCCGGAGCTTTTCTTCCGCCTTCCACTACTGTTTTCTCTGGCCTGCTGGCTTTCGGTTTTGTTACGCTGACATTGGATTTTTTCTTCAGTATGGTTGGTTTTGACTTTGCAGGTTCCTGTAATATAAATTCATATTAGCCCTGTCACCGGTGGACCTAAATGTTTTACATTCTAGACATTCTTACATTCTAGACATTATTTTACATTCTATAACATTCTAGGAGAAATAGAGCAGCGAAACTCACTTTGTATGCCTTTGTAAATGTCCCCCTCTTTCTTTTCTTCGCTGTTTCTTCTTCATTGTCGGATTTCAGTTCGTCGTCTTCGTCGATACTGAAATCTGAGTCAACTATGTCGCCGCCATCGCCTTCTTCGCTGCAATTAAAACGCAAATAATTAATCCATTCCGTTCGCCGCGTCAGCACTGTCATAAAAATCACTCACACATAATCATTATCCTCGGCGGCTTCCTCAAATCCCCCGTAAGTCGTTTTGTAAAATTCGTCTTCTTCATCGTCGATAAGTTTTCCCATGCGATTCCCCGCATTGGAACGACGCTCTCGATTCGCCATAGCGATAGATTGTTCTCAAATAATTCAACTTATATGAAATGAATTGTTCTTCAAGACGGTAAACGAAAAAGCGAGGTTATAATAAGCACAGATTTTATGAGAGGTGATCGTAGACACAACAAAATTAAATGTCTTCCGACTTTTGACAGACGTGAGTCTAGTCTTGTGCTTCTTCTTTATTTATTTATTTATATGCCAATCCACCCAATGCCGGATGACCGTGCCCCGTACTTCGTGATTTTCTAGAGAGTAGTAAGTACCTAGGTCGTCTCGTCAAACCGCACCAGAGCGGCGCTGCACGACATAACTATTGATGTATATGACAAAAAGTGAACTTAACGACGCGCTGTTTTAAAAATAAAGCAAAACAAAAACCTTACTCAGAAACGCCTATCCGTAAGAAATTAATAGCCGAGAAAAATCGAAGACACGAGAAAGGGAAAAGAATGGCATTGTTCCCGTTTCCGTGACCATACCAATCATTATGAAAAGGAGTTCCACACTACTTGGTTGAACTTTGTACTACGAAAAAGGATAAATACAAAACAAAAAATACAAAACACCAAAAAGTCAACAAGATGAACTTGGACATCATAAAATTCCTTATAAAATTTTAAATATCGCAACTGCAACAATAATCCATAGACCTTATCAAAGACGTCAAAGTAGAGAAATATATGAATGAATAGGCTCAACAAAATAATCAATCTATCTCGAAAATGATGAAATACAAAATTAAAGAACTTGGACGACAAGGACCGAAGACTTTTAAATGTTTTTAATTCATATAGAAACAAAACTGTATATGACAATATTAGTAACAAAAAAGTGGTCACTGGTGTTCATTGGCGCTTTTTTCAATGGAATGTTACGTATTGTGTGCTTAATGTATGCCAGACAGCGTTTAACAGAAACTGCAACTAAAGCGGACATTCACTGTCACCATACACGAGGTAACTCACTTTTATGCGTGCCCGAACAAGACTGGCAAAAGTACAGAAGACCTACATACTTATACCTTAGCATCAAATTCTACAATTTACTCCCTACCACTATCAAACAAATGGAGGACAAACAATTAAAAAAAAACATTAAGGAGTTGCTGATTGGCCTCCCTTTCTATAATCTGACCGAATTTGGGGGCCATTACTTTGGAAATATTGTACCAATTTGAATGATAATTATATTTGTACTTTTAGTATTTAAATGTAAGATTTAGCTCTAGTTTGATTATTTAACACTTTACTTACTACTTTATATGTTACTATGTACAGTTTTTAGTACGTATATATTCGAATTATTGACTCTTTCAATTGTTAGGCTCCTGCTTTGATTATTGAACTTTTTAACTGACTATTTTAATTATTGTGTTGAGTGGCTTTTAGTATGTAGGTAGCCAGTAGAATTTTTAGCTATTTTATTAAATAAGCCTTTAATTTGTTTTGTAATAAGATTTTACGATGAATACCTTTGAGTAGGTTCCAAAGTTTCTTAGATACTATTTTTTTAGAACATATGTATGTTAAGTAAAGATAAAAGTAGTAATGAGACTTACTACTTAAAACACAAATATTTTGACACGTCCAGGACTGGTTTTTAGCCGCCAATTGGACACGACGTAAATGTAATGTACTTGTTGAATTCGCCGGAAAAATATAAAATATAATGTAGGTACTAATAATACCTTTTGATGTTCGGTATGTGACGTAATGTATTTACATTGAATATAAATTGAAACTGGGTGTTTTATACTCAGTTTTTGTTCCAGTGCACATGGGTGTACACCCAGTTTTTATTCTATCCCTCTATCATTACTTGCATATGCACAAAAACACCGGCAACGCCAACCAAATTTAAATAGCCAAACAGAGACTATAAGGTAAATATGTATAGAAATGAGTACTAATTGCTAAAAACCATTGGTTTTCCATCCGTTAATTGGTTTGACACTGCTGTGACACCTTTGAATAATATTTATTGATACAACGATTCTTCAAAATTATTGCTTACTTACAAATTACGTAGCAATATTTTTTTCTAAACCAAAGTCAAATGTGTATAACAGGGAAAGAATGTGATATGCCAATTAATAGAATGGCAGCATTGCTTAATCACATTTTATTGTAATATTTATTATTTTTAGAATACAGAGAACATAATACTAAATGAATTGTTCATCTCGATTGTCGCAAAACTGTCCTCAAAATCAAAACGACATGGTATCACCAAAACCAAAACGACGCTTCCACGGAACAACTGTCGAGAGACTTTTCAATCCTAGGATTTAAATTGACTGAGCATGTTCTTTGCTTTTGTACTACGTGGTTCAATAGGATCCGTGACGTCCTTCCATTTTAAACTCAAATTAGTTACCAAAAAAAAATGCATTCTTTTTTACCCCTGGTTTCAGTAAATTCTTCGTAAATATTTTTTTTAATTTGCCATCTTAAAGTCAAAACGCATCACAATTTATTTATTTCTTATTGTTGCTACGAAATATGGCAACATTCGGGGTGTCATTCTATTTTTCGCACGTCAAAACGGGGGGCGCCAGTTTTGCATGCGGCAATTTTGCGCAAATGTCACTTTTGACAGTTCCAAATTTGTTGAGGGCAGATTTGCAGGAGGCAACCTTGCAGGCGGCAACCTTGCAGGCGGCAACCTTCAGTACAGTTTTTAAGTTTTTCTGTTAGGTTAGGTTAGGTTAGGTTTTTCTTTCCCTAAAATCGAAGTGACATTAATTACCGGCATCCTTGTAGTGGATGACTTTTATACATCAAACTAAACATTAAAAAAAAATGTTTTAAGTTTTTCTGTTAGGTTAGGTTAGGTCATTTTGACATTTGCAAAACTGCCTTCTGCAAGATTGCCTTCTGCAAAACTGCCGCCTGCAAGAATGCCGTCTGCAAGATTGCCGTCTGCAAATTTGCCTTCTGCAAGTTTGATGGGACCCGTCAAAACGCATCACAATTTATTTATTTCTTATTGTTGCTACGAAATATGGCAACATTCGGGGTGTTATTCTATTTTTCGCACGTCATGTCTAAACTCACGGCGCAGCCGTTTCGCCAGTGTTGCTAGCCCTCGGCTTTAATTTTTTTCGCCCATTGGCCGAGGGGCGTCATAATAAATTCTGTCCGCCATTTTGGCTCGGTGGATTCGTTCGCCTACTCCGTTACTTCTTGATTTCGTTTGTTTGTAATTCGCATTAATCGACGCGATCGCGCAATTAAATCGTTCGTATTTATCGGACGCGCTCGAATTATCGTCATCCCCATCGCGTCGATTGTGCAGTTTTGTGTTTTAATTTGCCGTACCAACTTTCACTGCTGTCACCCCCAATCTAGGGTGTAGATTTATTTTTGACCAAAATGGGCACTAGAGATGACGAATACGATTATTTGTTCAAAGGTATATTGGTCTCTCAATTATTAGTTGCTACGATTTATCGCTTTATGACAATGTCGGGACTTCTTTTGTGTTCGTCGCTTCGGGATGTGTCAAAATTTCTATTTTCGTTTGAAGTTTTATTTGTGCGCTAAATGTGTAAATATGCTGTAATTAAAGTGTAATCGAGAGGTGGAGGCCGCCGCTTGGAGCAAATCGATATTTTCAACGGAATATTCGAGTCATTATGAGTCACATCACAATAGCAGCTGATTGAATTGATCGCCGTACCTACTTCATACTTCTCCCGACCGACATACCTACAATTTTATTGTTGGTTACGAATTACGAATGAGCTAAACAGCGGCGATAAGGATATTGGATGCGGGTTGGGTTGAATAATCGTCGCTTATTTGTTTGTGTTTTGTTCTTACAGTGGTTCTCATCGGAGATTCTGGAGTGGGAAAAAGTAACTTGTTATCGAGGTTCACAAGAAACGAATTTAACCTAGAATCTAAATCTACGATAGGAGTTGAATTCGCGACTCGCAGCATAGAGGTAAATATATTTATATACCTACCTAATATAGTCCCAAGAGCCACCGACAAAAAACTGCAAGAGTTTTGGAAAAGCTGATACTTTCAGATCTGACAGTATTTTGATTAGATCGGACAGTATTTTGGCCATAGAATGCCACTGTAGAGTCAGCAGGCCAGATTCTGGGACACCTAGCGCTGGCTCACTAGGAAAGGTGTGATTTTAACGAGTAACCCCATAGTGTATGGAAAAACTGAAAACTCATCAGTAAACAGTGGATGCAATAAAGAACTCGAAACATGGTCATCTCTATACGTGTCACGCATCGGTCTACTGTGGCGTTCCATATAATGGTCGCAATGGCATGGAGATGCTGACGCCACGCGTTCGATTATAATGCAGTCTGACCATATGTTTCGAGTTCTTTATTGCATCCACTGTCTACTGAAGAATTTTCAGCTTTTCCAAAACACTTTAGAATCTGGCTTGCTGACTCTACCCCCGAATTCTATAGCCAAAATACTGTGATCTGAGAGTGTCAGCTTTTCCAAAACTCTTGCATTTTTTGTCGCTGGCTCCCCAACTAATACGAGAGATGCCTGCTTTTTGTGGTGCAGATAGAAGCTGGAGGATAAGCAATTATGGTAAAGTTGCAGTGTAGTCACCCATCAAACCTTAGCCTCGTAATGTCCTATAGCAATGAGCTCGTAAAGTAAAAAATGCAATGAAATAAACCCACAAAACGGGCAGGTTTTTGAAGGTAGACTGCATTTTTACCATTATTTATTGACTATTGATATTTATTTGCTATTCGGAAATGCATACTGCTTGGATTTTTTGGGTTAAATTCTTCAAATGATTTCATTTTTGTAACCACTTTACATTACGTTTTAGTAGAGATTAAATGTACGTAACTTTTGTACATTTTAGTTTTTGTAATTATTGTATATTTACCGGTTTTGTGTTTTTTTTAGTTATTTAAGGTTTTCCATTTCCATCTGGTAAACAGGATGCCAGCGCACAGGGCACACTCGTAGGCTTAAGATTAAGTTGCAGATAATTCAAATTTGAAAACCAAAAATTCTAGCACATCAACTTTTAATGTCACCAAATCTACTGTAATTATATTCAAATTCTTGCTTTTAACTGTTTTATCATATTGGCAATAAGGTGCACGAAGATATGATGATGAATGGTCGTTATCAGGGTTGGCAAAAACCCGGGTTTTATCAAAAAATATCTGCCCACTGGGTTATTTCGGGTTTTTTCGGATATTTTTGGGCTTTTTCGGGGAATTTCGGGTTTTTTCGGAGGTAATGAGAATTTTAAATGAATTTTAATTTTACATTTAATTTTATTACCATTTTATTGCATTTTTTTCTCCCAATCCAAATCTATTTACTACTCAATAAAGTTGTAACACTACCATGAAGGTAATTCCCCCGAAAATCGTTATTGTCAGTTGTCGGGCAGATCCCCTTTATAAAATCGAAGACTATCGCGGTTGTTTGACATTATAAATAGGATAGAAAACGAATTTACCGCGTGAAATTTGTAGCACCCGACGTTTCCAGGATAGACTACTCAACCCGAGTCTACCCTGGACAACGGCTGCAACATCGCCGAAACGTCAGGTGTTACAAACTTCACGCAATAAATTCGTCTTTTTATCTTATTTATAATGTCAAACAACCGTGACAGTCCTCGATTTCATAATTTAAGAATGCGCTACAGAGACGGCCCTAAAAACAGCCATTGGTTTATACCTCTAATGCTAAACCTCCAATTTTATTTTTGGGTATTTTATTTTCCGTCATTGAAAAGAGCTGATGGATGCTTTGATATTTTATGAAATTTGAAAGATATCAATAGGTAAAAATAAATATATAAAATGTCATATTTGTGCTACACTTATACACAAAGAAAAAGAAGTTTTGAACTTGTAGGATCAAGGCGGACCCGAGAACACATAATTTACATAATAGAAAAAAATACGACTGGATTAGTCCATTTTGAGTATTTTGAATTGAGATCTTTCTGGGTTTTGAGACATTTGTTGAGACCTTTCTCAAATTATTTTAGGGATTAAAATGCAATCATTTGCAATCCCACTGTGCACCGAATGTGGCCGTCAAGATTAGGCACAATTATCGTCTATTATGATGGGACACCCAGTACAATATCCGGTTTAACTCCTATCCAGTAGCCTCCCCAAAGAGGGACTACCTCGGAAGCAGCAATCAAAATCAAATTTCCCCTCTCTTCTATAGCGCATTACTAAATTTATAGATTGTCCCTAATCTATAAAAAAATATTTTAAAATCTAGATAATCTGTAACAATCATCTAATTTAAAACAAACCGTTAACATAGACAAATCCTACAATTAATTCATATCAGGGTCATCATTCAATGATAGTTGCCATGAAACATTCAACAATTGGCAAATCATGCTGTTTCACTTTACGCTAACAAAGAAAACTGCAGACTGGACATGCCATCTAATGATGTCATGAAGTTAACAAAGCCAACTATTCAAACGAGTTTAGCAGTTTTTTTCTTATTCACTTTATCTATCTATATTTAAATATCCACTAATCAGAATCACGGCCGTTGCTGATTATGATTAGATTGTTAATGACGTCTGTAACTCGGGGCTTTATTGCTTCTACTTTCTAATCACTTACATATGAGTGTCATCTCTTATGTTATGCCATTTCTGCTCAGATGCTGCTTTTTTGCTTTAATATCGACTGTCATTGTCACTTTCATTTTCTTCATCCATCTAACTCGTTCAATTGCCTCTTCTCACAATTGATTCCCACGCAATCTCTCCTAACAACACTCTTATCATTCAGTATGAATTAATTCATTGTTTTTGAAAGTGTTATTTAGTTTTATCGATTATATTGATGCTGTATTGCCTGGCGGTCATTAGAGCACTGCCCCCATCTTTTTGCTTTGTTTTTATTTTTGTGTGAATTGCCAGTAATGTGTTCTATACTTTTCCTTCATTGTATTTTCCATGCATTTGTGCAAAAATGGAAATAACTACATAGAGGTCTAAAAAATTGAAGTTTACCGGCAACACCATATTTGATATTTCTAGTATTGTAGCAAATTATTATTATTTATTCTGGACAAGCAACTTTGCTGATACGTCCAGCTCAGATCTTGTAAAGCTAGTCATAAGCAATATTTACAAGTCTTTAGGTACAAATCGAGTGCGTTTTCAAATTGTTTAACCCCTAGAGCCCCAATTGGCCCCAATTTTATTATGTTTTATAATGTTAATATGTTTTATTTTAATTATGGGTACCGTGGTTTGGCAGTAATTAATGTTATGGTGAGATAGTGTCATAATTCAATTTTTTTACTAATTTTTACTAAAATTTTTTGGGACATCAACTTGTCAATCGGCTGAGGGCCTGGGGCCTGAAGGGTTAAAAAGGATATGTGAAAAAAAACAATGATTTGCGAACATACGTACGCGACTCCAACCATTCTTGGTCCGACCCAGTTCCAGGTAAATTTCCACCTAATGGATAATACCGGTAATTACCGCCAGGCTGCAGAAAAAAATCCACTCGATTTGGATGTTTAGTTTCTGTGCAGCACTCGCCAAAGCATCACCATGTCCATAACCATCAGCCAATTCCGAAAAAGTAATTAATCTTGAACATCAAGCAGTAATAAAATTCCTTATTGCAGTTTTAGATCATTTTGAAGGTCTTACTTCAGAATGTTTTTTCAAAGGTACCCATAATTAAAATAAAACATATTACCATAATAAAACTTAATAAAATAAAACAAATTAAATTAAAATAAAATTAAAACGTCACGCTGAATCGTGTTGTGGCCGATATCGGCCAATGGGGCTCTAGGGGTTAACAGCCTCGATGTGTTACTTCCGACTGGTTGCTTTGTTTGTCGACCTACAGCGCTCGATTTTATACACACCTGTGGTTTGCAGTGGTACTACATTCTTTACAGGTCTCAGAGACCGAGCTATATTTTGGGTCGGTCTAAAGATTGTTTTGTATAGAATTTCTTCGGCATCTTATTGTTTGTTTGGCACTGTTGGCGTTTTTTAAGGGGTCATTCTGGACATCAAATTGAATAATAAATGTGTTTTTTTTCTTTTATATTAGAAGATTTTTTTTGATGATTCTACTAAAAACTCAAGTTAAAATCCATCTAAAACTTTTTAGGACTTGGGTGGTTCTAGAAGGCGGTACCTAGAAGAATTTTTTAGTTGAACTTCAAAATACCTAATATTTTCTTTCTCAGTAACAAAGGCCTCATTCAAAAAAGCTGCAGATGATTTTCAATTCAGTATTTTATTTAGAATAATAATATCCTCTAAACTAAAATCTCTTAAAGAGAGATATTTTTTTTTAGCAAAAAAACAAAAATATAACTTATTTTGTTTAGTTTTATGTACAGAATCACCTCTCGAAAACAAATGTATGTTTCTGTTGAAAACTATCCTTCATCAGTTAATTAATTTACTGTTTTCTTATTTCTGTGCACAGGTTGACAATAAAACAATCAAAGCGCAAATATGGGACACTGCCGGACAGGAGCGATACCGCGCCATCACTTCGGCTTATTACCGCGGTGCGGTTGGGGCTCTGCTGGTGTACGACATCGCCAAACATCTCACCTACGAAAACGTGGAGCGTTGGCTGCGGGAGTTGCGCGACCACGCCGACCAGAACATAGTCATCATGCTCGTGGGCAACAAGAGCGATTTACGGCATTTAAGGTAATCCTTAGTCCTATTCTATCCTATTTTAATATTGGACAGCTTCAGCAGGATCAGGACAAGATAGAGCGTGGACGGAAGATTGGTTGCTTACCTTCAACACCGAGAAAGGTGTAATACTTCATATCGGGAAAAGCAACCCTAACCTAACCTAACACACAATATTATAGATAATCCTACTACTATTATAAATGCGAAAGTTTGTAAGAATGTATGTATGGATGTTTGTTACTCTTTCACGCAAAAACTACTGAATGGATTTTGATGAAACTTTACAATAATATAGCTTACACATCAGAATAACACATAGGCTATAATTTATAAAGATATATAGTTTTCTATCATCATTATCACAATTTTCCATCACCACGCGGGTGAAACCGCAGGGCGCAGCTAGTATATTATAATATTGCTAGAGCAAACGCCCAATTAGATGCAGTTAAGCAACCAAAAGATCTCAGAATAACAATTAGTGATGATCTCAAATAGGAAAAACACGTACTTGAAATCGCTAAAAGAGCCAGCTCTGCTCTCTATCTGATAAGGAAGGCTTTCTAACATATGCCAATAAAGGTGTTTATGAAGATCTACAAGGCGTATGTGAGACCTGTTCTTGAGTATGGCTATCGGCTCCTGAACTTCTACTTATACAAAGATGTAATGTCCTGGAAAAGGTGCAACGAAGGGCAACCAAAATTCCAGTGGGCCTAAAGAATAGGAATTATGAAGATCGCTTGGAATGACTTGGACTGACGACTCCGAAACTAAGAAGACAAAGAGGGTACCTGATTGAGACATATAAAACAAAACGTATCACAAATTATTACGTGAGCCTGGGCTAAAGAATATTTACGAATTGAACGTCAACACAAAACTTTGAGGTCATAGCAAAAAACTCAACCGTGCAAAATTTAAATTTAATCCTCTTGCAATCCACCTGCAACATAGAGCGGTGGATATGTAGAATAAACTACTATCTGAAGTGATTAGTGCAAGCTCTTTCGATCATTTTAAAAATGGCCTTGATGTTTACCTAAAAACTTGAAAAACCACTAGATTTACAAGATCTTCTTAACCCCTCAAGCCCCGATTGGCCGATATCGGCCACAAACTGATTCAGCGTGACGGGCCCGTTTTAATTTTATTTTAATTTAATTTGTTGTATTTCATTATGTTTTATTATGTTAATATGTTTTATTTTAATTATGGGTACAGTGGTTTGGCAGTTATTAATGTTTTTGGTGAGACAGTGTCATAATTCAATTTTTTTACAAATTTTTACTAAAAATTTTTGGGACATCAACTTCTCAATCGGCTGAGGGGCCGAGGCCTGAAGGGTTAACTTATCAGCAAAGCTGGCTGTCCAGAATAAATAATAATAATACCTAAATTTACAGCATTGTCTCAAAAAAATGCTTTTTAAATGTTGTTTTTTTGGGTGTTGTTTTTTAATTATTGTTATAATTAAATTATGGGCGACAGCAGATCGCTGATATAGTCATATCCCATAAGTTAAGCCTGTGCAATATTTAATAATGTATTATTTAATGTACTATTTTACCCTTGGAGTAAATGGGTATTTTCATGGATGCATCTGTCTCTTGCAGGATTTTCGGCGACATCGACCTTAAAGTACTATAACTACGAAACTACTACACCAATCATAAAACGAACAACTGCACAATGATTGCATTGAAATTTCGAATATAGAATATTGAAATATCATTTTGTAAAACAATTAGATAATTATGAATAAATATGAGAACGTCAAAGAAGTGAAAAAAACGCGCGACCAGATTTGGTCGACTCGTACTCAACGGACAATTGTTTCGCGACCAGATTTGGTTGACTCATACTCAACGGGTTAACCCGCTCACTCCGTATAACCCGCTCACTCCGTAACATCCGATTGGGGACATTTATGTCGGCCGCCTAAACACCGAAACATCCGCTACCGGATATCGCGCTCGCCGCTGCGAAAAATGCAATTTACAATTCGAAACGTCGTACTTAATGCTTTCTGACGGCGCAACGATATGGCCAAAATATCTTTAATTCAAGATTTCTGTGTGGCAATATCGAACGGCGATTTAAAAAGTTAGCATAGACGTCAAACGCCTAGTCTCCCGTCGGCATTCGCACGGCCTCGTACGGCTCCGCGGAATTGGTGATAAAAAGTTTGTGTGTGCAGTTTTTGAGTGTTATTTACTGGAGAACAGTGAGTAATATGCATTTTAAGTAGTTTAGGCATGAGGATTAGTCAATTGATATAGTCCATTTGCTGTTTTTCACGAATTTTTAAAGAAAACACTTCGGCGACAACAAACGGCTCGCGAAAAAATGGTTGTTATTATTTTGTAATGTTTATGAAATATCCCGATATATTGCGAAATATGACGTAATGTCGCTTTAATTTACTAACAAAATAAGTATTGCTTCATTTACATCCTAAGTTATCACATAATTAAGCGTATTTTGAAAATTATATCTTGTTTTGTAAAATGAATCGCGCAAAGAAACTTGTTTTGATAATTACTATGAGAGAATAAAGTGCGATTTTCCATAGTTTTTCAATGAAATGTGACTCTTTGGAGTATAGTAATTAGTTATTAGACATATAATAAGTCTATGATAAGACAATATAATTGAAAAAATCTAACGAATTTTATATTATGAGCATTCAAAGTTTTTTATTAAGTTCGGACGCGGAAACTCTCAAAACTTTAGATTTTTCTATAATATCAGACAAAGCTCAAAGTTCTGGTGTGATTTCTAAGAAGTGTGATGTAGTAATAAAGTTATTTTGAAAGAATTTCATATAAAAAAATACCATAAGTTGTCACAAATTAAAAATTAAAAAAATTTTTTTCTACGAGAATACATAAAATTTTTCTTGGCTGAATAAATAAATATTTTTGTATGCAAATAAGTAAAAAAAAAAAATATCGTTTTGGTAAAGCATTTAATAAAGAACATAACTGTATTTACAATTTTTGCATATTTTACGTATTTTGTGACAAAAAAATCGAAATGATTTTATAGGCGAGTTTTTTCAGTTTGCCAATTTTGTAATATTTATTCATTATTATCTTAATTGTTTTACGAGATAAGGTTATAATGTTTTATATGTCAAATTTCAATGCGATCATTTTTCTCTTTATCTTTTTTTAATCCGTTTAGTGGTTTATAAGTTATGATCGTTTTTCTCAAGGCCGTTGACTCGCGTCGATTTTTTGCCCGAATATGTCGCGCGCAAAAGTGATAGGTGAGTTTTTACTTCGCAACAGGAGGGGTTAATAACATAATAACCTCATATTAAATGGCTTCTCGAAGTGCTGGCAAACACTGCCACACTGTCTCACTTCAATGCCGCGGTATTGAAAGAGCGCCTGCTGTAGTTATGAAAAATAATATAATGGTTCTCGTTTGCCTTCCTTTGTGCCGTTTCTCGAACAGTCTAGAACCGGCGGTCCCGAATTTAGTGAGCATTCCTCGCCTGGTCGGCACTAAAGCCTGCTGCCATTTTCCAATATGGATTTATTAAAATTACAGCTGGCTAAAAAAGAAACAAGGCCCTTGCCTCTGAACAAGGTAATCAGTTGTAAATCTAGGAAGTTCGCAATAAAATTTATAACAGGAAACATAAAACATTAAAAAAGAAACTTGTTGATTTTGTAATGTTCACTCTGTATTTGTAATGACTCATTGTTTGGCCTTTAAAATTTATATTTAACTGTGAGACCGTGTTATCTTTTATCACAATAATTATGTAGATAATAATATTTAGTTAAAAAGTTGTGATCATTTTCAGCATGAAATGATTTCATCGATTGGTTTATTGTTAAGATGCGATGTGGTGGTGAGGTTTTTTTTTACTAACAACGTTTTTCTTTTCTTTATTAGGTCTGTGCCCACGGAGGAAGCGAGGGCGTTCGCCGAAAAGAATGGACTAAGTTTTATTGAGACGTCAGCTTTAGATTCAACTAATGTCGAGACTGCATTTCAAAACATTCTCACGGGTGAGACATTGTTTCTTTACGAGTATAACGTAAGACTGATGTTACGAAATATACATCATACCAATAACTCAGTGCCTATTGTCACAGTATACCAACTTAGTATAGCTTTATTCTCGAGCTACAGGGCAATGCGGGAAGAGGATGCGAGGAATGTGGGCTGAGCGGTTCGTCCCGACGAAAGCGAACGCTTATCGTTACGGTTAGGTAAAGGCTGGCAACCCTTTCGAGCGTTCGGATATTTGCGTGGGTCGAGCAGCTGAAATTTATCCAAACGGTGGCTTTCACTTCCAGTAGGAGGGGTAGCCTCTCAATAATACTAAAGAGTTCTGCATTCTTTTACCACAGTATATTGAGAGAACAGTAGACGCCCTCTCGAGTGACAGGGGATTGTGGGAATAGATGCGAGGGAAGTGAGTAGAGGGGTACGTCTTGACGAATGCCTTTAATAAGCGTTACACGCGTGCGAAGGTTGGCAAATTTCTCAAAACGTTTGAACATCTGCGTTGGCGGAGTAGTAGACATGTAGCGGCCATATGCAAGCCCCTGGACTCGTGACGTAGTTCGCTTCGTTTTCAATTTCGTTCTAAGAGACGCCACTGTCTGGTATACTGTGCTCTTATTAAATTAATTATTAAAATGCTCTTTACCTGATTGATGTATTCCTCTACTCTCTCTTTAAATATTTATTTATTTGTGTTTTATGTAATTATTATTATATTGTTTATTGTTTTGTCTTGCCAATGAGGCAAGGCGATATGATATCAGACTTCTAGTCTGAGTATTTTACTTATTTTTTTATTATTTTTCATTTTATAAAATAAACCAGTTGGTAGGTATCCCTACTCTTGGCATAGTCAAATTCTTTATACAAGATAATATGTTATACCTTATGTGGTATAATTATTTTTTTATACAGATTAACTATTTTTTTAAACGGAAAAAAACAATTATTAATAAATTTACAATAAAAATATATGGTCCTTTAAAAAACTATTTGAGGTGCTAAAGTATCTAAATAGGGATATATGAAAAATACAAACAGTCAAAATATAAAAACGAATAGTCAGTTATAAAATAGTCAAATCAAAAATACCACAAATATAAGATTACAAATAGAAATGTCTCAATAGAAAGAGTCAATACAAATTTTATTAATTTTATCCATCTCCGATTATCAAAATAATTGGATATATCTATCTTATATATCTTATATAGATATAATAATCTTGACTATATTATAGTATTTTTTTTTACATATATTGTATTATAATAAAAGTAATCATGAAAGATTAGGAAATTCAATATTGTCAAAGTCCCTAATAGAATAAATTGGGTTCTTGATAAGAATGTCCTGGACCTTTTTCTTAAAATGAATGTCTCCAAGACCCCTGACGCACAATGGAATCTTTTTATAAAAAAGGTTGGATTGGTACAGGAAACTGTTTCTAACCTTACTCAGTCGTGCTTTGTAAGGACGCAAGTCTTGTTTGTTCCGAGTGTTATGCGAATTAATATCCGAATTTTTTAGAGTATTATTGATGTTTTTTCTTGCATACATGATACCCTGATATACATAAGCGGCATACATTGTCATGATACCAGATTCAATGAAATACGGCCTGCAAGATGTTAGCGATGATATTGTAAATAATTTTGCAGTGTTTGTAGTGAGATCGTGCAGCATTTGTTTTCATATTAATTGACAAGATTTTTTTTCTTTTTTAACTGTTATTAGGTGCTATTTCTACTTTACTTGTTAGTTATTCTTTGCAGTTGCAAGTAAAAGTACTTGCATCAGTAAGCAGTTGCAAGTAAAACTTGTTAATTATATTTTATTATCATATAACGGGGCGTTCAGGACTTAACATTCTATTTCAAGAGGGTTGATTATGTGTTAATATACATATCCATCAATCCTTGTCTTTGCGCCAGAAGTTATGTTATCACAGGTCTTGGCTCCAGAAGAATGCAGTTGTCACAGAAGAAGACAAATATTTATTGACTATTGGAATGGTTCAAAATTTTACTTAATTCAATCCCCAATACTTTCAATTTGAATTGAACTTAATTCCCCTTGGCATCATGGTAATTTTTTGAAATTGCTATTTTCTCTGATACTGGATTATGATAAGATTTTTTAGTTCTTTTATCTTTAAGTGGATTTTTAATAGCTGAATATATAATGTTGTTTTTTTGTTTTTTGCAGAAATCTACAGGATTGTTTCGCAGAAACAAATGCGCGATCCGCCAGAAGGCGACGTTATCCGACCGGAGAGAGTTGAACCCATCGATGTGAAGCCGTCGCAGGCCGACAGCGTTCGCAAGCAGTGCTGCCAGTAGTATCTGCACATGCGTTTTTCTGGTGAGCTCTATTTCTATGTATAATCAAAATGTAGAACCTTGTGTAAAATAAATCTTCACTCCCTCCAGCTCTGGGCTAGCTCGAAAACTGCCATCTCTTCTCCACGTCACTTGAGAACAACCAAAACTTCAGTTCTGTCCAATTCTAGAGGTCAAGTAAGTAGTAAGAGTAGATGTAGTGAATCGATTGATTTACAAGTCCGCATAGACTTCCATAAAAAGTTTCTTGATGGAACCAGCCAACATGGCACTGGGCTGGGGTATGGCAGAACAACTATGAGCGATGTATACCTGAAGAATTGACAGCAACAGCGAGGCTCATGCTATTGGCCTTCAATGTCAGAATGACTGGACAACAGTTGGGGACTTTTGAATTGCCACCCCAAACCACAGAGATAATGTTGTATGACTGGAAACCAGACGTGCTGAAGTTGTATTTAAATGCTATTCAGGATACATTTCCAGCCCCAGCAACCTCCCTCTCGCTGGAGCTATTCCAAAGATAGTTCATGTCCCCTTTGTAGCTATACCCCTTGCACAGCTAGACGTACAGGGTTATTGCTTCCTCGATAAATACCTGTGGCGATGTTGTAGATCAGATTGTTTGCTATGTCTACAGCTATATTTACCTCTATGCAAAAACCAGTAGTTTTATAGTTATTTATGTATTTTTTTTTGTGTTTTGTTTTTTTTTTCAAAACATACTTCCTGCACCAGTATTTTTATCCAATTTATTGGATTTCTAACGAGGTTATAAATTCTGACATCGGCGTTCTTGTTTCATACAAATTGATAAAAATGTAAATGCAGTTGGCGTAAATGCTATAACATTCTGTCATACTTGTACAACTATGTAGGGTTGTCCTCAGGAAGTTTTAACGATTAGTCGTTCTATCTCCCTGGAGTGAGCGCAGAAGACAAAACAGTCCACCGTCAAGCTCCGCCACAAACCCGTAAGAGGCCAACGGCTTAACCGCGAGATAGCCAGGAGTGTTACCTAGCGGGCTTACACTCGCCGTTGCTTCCAATTGCGACCAGATTACTCCAGTCTCTCGATTGGTTACGAGTTCAAGGTCGCTTGCGCGGTCCTCTCTTTTACGAAGCGGTGAAACGGTGTACACCGAATCTATCGCGGACCACGGCATCCTTTGCCCTGCTGTTCACCCAGGATCGGGTAGCCGATGGTCGTTTCAAGAGCAGTCGCCGTAAGGTCCGCAACCACCCCCGCTCTATAGGAAACAGTACTGCTTCCAGACTCCCCCGACTGTTAGTCAGAGTACGCAATCGATTGGCTTAGTGAGTGTGACGAACCCTGAACAGAATAGGTCTTCGTGGCCAACCCAGCAAGGGCCCATTAATTCCCGTCATACTTGTACAGGGTTTTTACTTTAAAATAAAACCTACTTCATGACATATTGTAGTGAATATAAAAATAATAAATAAAAGTTTATTTTTATGTATCCCTGTATCCTAAAGGTAAATTCCATGGCAGCTCCACTTGTATTTATATTATATTTATGTATCGACTATTGAAAAAATGATTTTGAGATGGATTTCTGGTCAGACCTAAGAATCACTGGAATTAAACCATGCTTTTTATCAATTTCAGGTCCAGCACAGGTGAATAGTGTAAAATGTTAGAGGAGCAGAGTGTTTTTTGTATGCAGATGAGGAAGAAAGAATTGAGACCATTCCTAAACAAACCATTTAAAACGCAGTATAAGGAAGAAACACTCCATTGTAGATAAAATTAAAAAGCTATAATTATTTAAAATGAAATGAAAAATATATCATTATTTTGTTGCATTACAATGTTGAGCATCATCATCTTACTGTAATAATATTGAAAAAAAAAAACTGTAAAAATACTCTTTTGCATCGTTAGCAATGTGATGATAGTCTTTGCAGAAGAAATGTAACTTGTACATATATTTTGTTTTTCCGCTTAATAAAAAGGATGTCGGCAACGAGCGCTGCTCAAATCTACGTTAAATTATGGTGCCATCTATTAGTCTCGTCAAGATGGTTATTTTCTAGTTTCAAATTATGTCTTTTTGTAATTTTTCAGAAATTGTGTGCTCTATGTCGCATCCGCCCGCTTATTGGTTGACTGCCTACAAACAGTCGTACAGCCAACAACTTAATTAAATTGCATTTTATAAACTATACAAGTTAAGTTCCGCCGAAAAGCAATCGCTTAGACTAATTTTAGCGAGGTAATATTTCTTACATTTACTATACTATAATAATAAAAAGAATTGGCCTTATGTTGTATTCTATTGTAGGAAAGATGTATAATTAATTATCGACATAATCATTTTTAACTGAGTTTGTTCATTCATTTAGCGCATAGGGGACTTTTTAATACTTTTTATGTACCTATAATTTATTATTATAAATTTATACTCTACGTATGCGTTATCCTTGCATAAAAACATGTTTGTAAATCAGGTTATGCTTCTTGCGTACTCTCAACGTTGTAGATATCCTAAGGACACATGCATTTCTGCGCAGCATTTTTGTGTCACTAAAATCACCCAAAACCACAGTAAAATATTGTATTATAATTATTATTTATGTTTGAAATAAAATATCGTCGTCGAAGTTTCGGCTTTATCATCAATGCGTTTTTTTTCTCTCTCGTTTGGCCTTAGAAAAAGACGACGGGAACTGCTTTCTATGAGGAATCGCTTTATTTGCAAGTCTTAGTGGTTATAAATAATAAATTAAATATGTCATGATATCACAGTAGTTGTAGTTAGAATTATCTAGTAATGGGTTAGGTGCACTGCGCTCTGAGCTTTAAAAATCAAGCCGAAAATACAACAATAACTATGACTTTCTTATGCAACTAGCCCATTCCCAGGACAAATGGTTTACAAATAATAAAGGCTGATTTACATTGTCAATTACAGGGGTCAGTCTGGTGTCGAGAACTGACTCACACTGTTACATACAATTAGTCAGTCGTGGCTATTTTTTCATGGTGCACACACATTATTGTAGTCAGTGGGGAATAATGAGCTCTCGAATGGCAGAATTTGATAGGAGTAAATTATTCGTTTAATTTTTTTTTCTATCTGCTGTTAGAAGAGTTGACGAAAATGTTAGAAGAAGAGGTATCGAAAAGAAATGTCGTTTTCGCTAGTTAAAATTTTCGACATGACGCAACGTCATTCTATAGCGCAATGCCAGCGACTCACCATCTACTGACTTCGGCGTTTAGACATGGTCAGTACCGCTGGCGCAGGTAGCGTGAAGAGCGGACTGACTTCAAAATATATAGTGGAAATATTGAAGTCAGCACTTTTCTGACTTTAAAATCGATTTACACTATGTCAGCACTGGCTTGTCTTGAATTTGTAGTCAGTAACTAACAATATTAATCAGCCTTAAAGGAAAGTTTGTGTATTTTTAGAGATTCTATTCCTGTTTTGCAATGACCATATTGATGATTCTGTTCTCTTTGCTTTGCTCCTTATTCTGGACTTCGTCGTCTAATTGGAAAGCCGAATTGATTTCGCCTATTTTCCCATTTGCTACGGCGGCATTCTCCTTATCTGTTTTGAGAGCCAGCTTCTGGGCTGCTTCACGTTTGTGCACTGTGTAAATCCATCTGCGAAAAAAACAGTTATTCAGTTATTACCAGTACAAAAGAAATTTTAAAAGTACTGGATTATTCTGGCTCCTAGTTGGAGCCCTTTCCGGAGTCTAATCCACAGCTCGGCACTAAATCAACGAAGTTATTTTTTTTTTATTTGACATGTCATATTGTTGATTTTAACAACAATTTAAGAGGGCACACATAAACGGAAATTGGGTACATACAAAATGCCAACCTTGTTTGGATCCAGACTAACGCTTTCTAAAGAAGTAAAGTACCTAGGAATAACTTTGGACGAAAAACTAAACTGGAATAAACACCTAGAAAACAAACTAAACAAAGCAACAGTCGCCTTCTGGCAATGCCGAAGAATGGTGGGCAAGAAATGGGGACTAGCCCCACACATTATACTGTGGCTGTACAAAATGATAATAATACCAATGATAAGCTACGGAGCTGTAGTATGGTGGCCCCGCACCCAACTTACTACTGCAATCAACAAATTACAGAAAGTGCAAAGGCTAGCATGTATAGCAGCGACCGGCTGCATGAGAACAACTCCGACAGCGGCGCTGGAAATCATGCTAGGGCTTCTACCACTACACTTACATATACAAAAAGAAGCAGCCGCAACGGCTACTCGTCTAAAGAATCTAAACTTATGGACCAAATATAAAACACCGCACACGAATATATATGATAATATACTGTCAAGCTTTCCAATGCTGGATGCGGCAATCGACAGAATACCCAAAACTATGATCTTCTGGAAAGAATATGCCATATCATTAACAGAAGACTCAAAAGAAGCACTGAATCAAACGGACCTAAGAATCTACACAGTTGGATCAAAAACCAACAAAGGTACAGGATGTGGTGTCTTCTCGGAAGACCTAAATATACACATCTCCAAACCACTCGGAGCACACAACACAGTATTCCAAGCAGAATGTATGGGAATAATAGAAGCTTGCAATGCAGTGAAACAACGACAGCTAAAACACGAAAACGTATGTATTCTATCGGACAGCAGGTCAGTGCTACAGGCACTGGGAAGCGATAGATTTACATCCGGGCTCATATACGAATGTCATCAAAGCCTCCTCGAGGTATGCGGAAAAGGCAATAAGGTGACACTGCAATGGATCAAGGGACACAGTAACTCAAGAGGAAACGATGCTGCGGATGAACTAGCCCGTAAGGGCTCAGACACACCGGCATACGGACCCGAACCTATCTTGCCCCTACCATACTCGCACATAAACAACCAACTTGACAACCACTACAAACAACTCCATCAAACACACTGGAAAGAGATAGACACCTGCAGACAAACCAAAGAAATAGTAATGGAATACAACCACAAACTTACCAAAACACTTCTAAGGACAAAAAGGCCCCAACTACGCAAACTAGTGGGACTGATAACAGGACACAACACACTAAACAAACACCTCTTCAAAATGGGCGGAACGAATAGCCCTATGTGCAGAGCATGCATGGAGGCGGAAGAAACCACAAAACACATTCTGCTAGATTGTGAACAGGTAGAAGTATACAGGACAAAACACCTTGGGACCCCAGGCACCCTGCGCGAGGCGGCAGGAAACCTGAAAGCCCTGCTGGCTTTCGTCGAGGAGCTGGGGTGGGTGGAATAGCGCTACCCCTGTTACACGCAAAATAGGCACACTGGATGTCGACTTGCGGAGGAACGCCCAGTATAACTAACTAACTAACTAACTAAGAGGGCGCTGCACGAAATTTCTCAAATTAGGCTCTAGCGTTTTAGTTATTCCGCTAAAACTACTCTAATAAAAGCAGTGTCAAAAAACACTCGTTTTTATCAATAAGTCATTTATAAGGTGAGATAATAAATTTGGGAATAGTTTGCGTAGTTTTTTATAAAAACACCCGAGAAAATATACAATCTTAGCGTCATGAAAATCTATATCTTAAAGCTATATCTTAGCATCATGAAAATTGGCAGCTGTATGTAGTTCTGATGACAATACAATAATATGGTACTGTCGAACTGATCTGTTGATGGAGTCGGAAGATATGGACTGGAACTTCATGATGGAACATCGTATCATAGCTGTGTTTGGACTTGTTAGAAAAGTCTTGGAATGAACTTTGACCACGATTAGGTTTCAAGGTCTGATGATGAAGCCGGAAGATAGGCACTGGCATTCCATGATGGAATATCGTATCATAGCCGTGTGTATGTGAATATCGTATCATAGCCCAAAAGCGTGTTTTAGTAACAGTGCACCCGCTTGGTCACCGATTATAATGGAGATATAAATACGAAATAATATTAAATTGAGATGTAAAAATAGTAGTTTCATTTTTAAATTATTTATTTAAGAATTAATTACTATAAAACATCGATTTTGCTTATTAAAATAACAGAAACCGAATGGCGAAACCTTAACCTTTTGCTTATTTAATTCTGTCGCCCAACTGGGACAAGCCCGCTCTAGGGTGGACAGAACTCTAATATTACAATAAAATATGTAAAAGTTTTAGTAAAATTTTAATAAAACTAAATTGCCCTAAAATGTGGTCCTCAAAAAAAATATATTTAAAAAAAATTACGTATTTATATATAATAAATAAAACGCAATTCCAGTAAAAGCAACATTCCAATTACGCAATAAAATGTAAAAGTTGCTATTATCATTGATTATACTGTTTAATCATTATACAATAATTATCTTTGTCGTAATCCACCGATTATCTGACTAAAAAAAAAACTAAATGGGAAAGAAT
The DNA here is from genome assembly GCA_944548615.1 of Micropterix aruncella. Classification (NCBI taxonomy): domain Eukaryota; kingdom Metazoa; phylum Arthropoda; class Insecta; order Lepidoptera; family Micropterigidae; genus Micropterix; species Micropterix aruncella. Next base: position 541,396 of record OX155959.1, read on the forward strand.
TAGGAGGTTTTTGGTTCAGTTATGTTCATGAGGTTACCTTATTCCTTTTAGCAGAATTTTGCTTTCAGTATTTAAAAAAAAAACTTTATTTTATTATGTTGTCGATCTACATAAGACCTCGTGCGCGTCAAAAAATCGAATTTGTTTTTTTATTGTTCGAATCGAATTTGCCTGATCGTTCTGTCCATGTCCCTAAATTCCTAAGTAGTTCTAGAGAGTTAAATTCCTTAGTTTTCTATAAGTTCTCTATCCAGTAGGGTCAATCCATTTCAAATCACCCTGGATTCCCTATAGGTGTCATGTCAGTGTCAAAACACTATTAGTTTTTTTTTTATAAGCCAGTTTTTTTCTGGTAGTCATTTTTAAAACGGCGGTTGCGCAAATTTGAATGAAAAACGTGGTTTGCGGAAAGTTTAATTACCAAGCTATTTTTAAAGATATCAGAATAATTCAAAAACCAGTGTGTTCAGCATTAAAATGACTACATTTTTGCCTAACACGTTTTTCACAACAAAATCTCAATCGCCATTTTAAAAATGATTGTCAGAAAAAAACTATTGCTAATAATTCATTTTTAAATAGTGCTTTGTGACTGCCTACCTTTAGGGTTATTATTAAAAAAAACTGAAAAAAATGTTAAGCAACAAATTTTATTTATTCTGCCCCCGATAGTAAAAAGGGCGCATCTAACATTTTTTCCGAAATATAGTTATATATATTGCCGTGATCAGCAAAAAAAGACGCATCTGCTCATATTTTTTATATTTTTCTAGCTCGACTGTACACGAAGTTACAGTAACGTCAAAGGACGCAAGTACATGTATTTTTCTACGAATACTAAGCTAAAAGGACGCATTGAATGTAAACTAGAATGAAAAGGCTTATTTGCGTATATGTGTTCTTTTCTTTTGGAAAATTTCCATCAGTTCAGAAATTGAAAAGACGCATTTTCTTCTGTACTAAGTAGGTAAGACGTTAGCGGTCACTTGCGTCTTTGCAATCTATTAATTCACTAAGTAGTTTAAGCGCATGTGGCAAATGGGCCTTTTATATTTAGTAATTCCTTTAGGTTTTTGGACGCTTCTGCCAAATGCGCCTTTTCTATCTAGTGTTTCAATAAACTTTTTGAACGCATGTGGCAAATGCGCCCTACTTTGCTGTGAAGATTTTTAATTTTCCTTAAAAAACTACATTGGAAAGACGCTTGTGCACACAAGTGCCCATTAAACTAAGCACTGAAGTCCCGAGCGGGGGGCGATAGTAGCGGCGCGTTAGACAATCGATCAGTTGCGTCCGAGTCGTCGATATACAGCCAGAAAATACAGTATCTTATGATCACTACCGAAGGGTTGTAAAAGAACTTAATATATCTTTTGCTAAGTTGGGGATTGAAGAATGCGAACTCTGCGAAATATACAACATTCATAATCCTAACTACACACTAATCAGACATCGCAGTTGCAACGAATGTGTAGCGTTCGAAAAGCATCACAGGCGATACGACTTGGCAAGACAAAAATATGAAGACGACAAAAAACGACAGATGGACAACCACGCCTTGAATAATGATATAGTACATTACTCCGTTGACCTCGAAAAAGTTATTATGCTGACACGTCTTAACGAATTCAAAATGGTAATATTTTGCCTGCGAGTAATTGTATTTAACGAGAGTTTTGTCCCACTGGGAGATAAAAAGGTGAACAGTAACCTGGATACATATGCCTGTATTTGGCATGAAGCAATCTCGGGACGAAAAAAGACGATATCGTTGGCTGCTTCAGAGCGTTCTTTATACAAAATCGAGACCTGAAACATATCGTACTGTGGCTAGACAACTGTGCGGCACAAAATAAAAACTGGGGCTTATTCTCGTATCTGGTGTATCCCATTAACTCAAAAGAAGTAAATTTACAAACCGTAACCATGAGATATTTAGAAGTGGGGCATACATACATGTCGGCAGACGAGTTCCACCACCAAGTCGAGCTATCACTAAAAAGGAAGCAACGACTGTATGACTTCGAAGATTTCCACGCAGCTGTCATGGACACGCATCGAAAAATCACAGTAAAAAAAATGGACATTGGTGACTTCTGCACATTCGAAGACTGTTCATCAGTATACAAATTGCAAAATTCATCCCCTCGAGCATATCACATGTGCAAGGTCACGTTTCGAAGAGGCCGCTATACGTTTTCTTACAAGAAGGAATTCGACGATGAAGAAATCGAACTAGATTTTCTAAGACGTAAAAATATTAAAATCGGTATACCAGATCCTAAACCGAGAAGAGAGTTCAGAGGAATAACTAACGAGCGCAAATCAGGAATAATCGATAAATTAGTACCTCTAATGCCAGAAAACAGGAGACTATTCTGGCACAATCTGCCAGTGAACTACAATGCAGTGGATTTCTGTAATGAATATGAAGAATAAAGCACTGAATTGTTCGACTACACGTGCCAGGCGAAAAGTGATAGGACACATGTGTAGTTTTTTCAAGTGTAGTGTAGTAATTGAGAATATTGTTGAGAAATATTTGAAAGACATGCAATTTTATATGTTCGATTGAATTTTTTTATGTTCCAAAAATTTTATATTCCAAAAATGTTATCAGTATTACAAGATTTTTATGTTTTCAACAAATTTGAAAGAGAATTTCGGGAAAGAATAGAGTTTTTATTTTATGAAAAAGTGTTCTGTCTTAAATACTGTTTATTATGATTTCATTTAAATTAGATACCTATGATAATTAAGGTTGTTGCCATAAAACTTTGAGTCGATAAAGAGATTAATAATTTTAAGAGTGGTGAATTTCCTATGATAGTCAAGAATCAAGTGTTGCCTACTTATATTTATACTTAAATACTTTGAAATGTTGTTTCTTAAGTTTAAATATGACATTTTCTGTTTTCAACAAACACCAAAGAGATGTTCAGGATAGTACAGTGTTTTTATTTTATGAAAAAGTTGTTTCTCTTTTGAATAAATAAAAGCAGTTCATTGACTATGCTTAGTTGAAAAGAAGTAAATGGCTATTTACGACTTTTCAACCTAATATCAAGTATTTTCCTAAAATTTTTTTACTAAGATGAAAAGGAAAATTGTTAATAATTCAATAAATAATTAGGATATAGAAAAATTATAAATCACACATTATAGTTGAAACGCAAACCCAATTTATTGCATTAACAGAATTTGTCTATAGTTTTTCTTTATGAGACAGCAAGCATTTAAATAATTTTTACACAAAACATTTTTTATCTCGGTTTAGACTTTATGCTACATGCGCCCTTCTTATTATCGGGGGCAGTATTGCTGGATTGACAATAAAATATATATTTTTTGATTATTCTACATAGAATTTGCATTTCTATTTTAATATATTATTCTCCCTCCCTCTTAAATCACATTAGTATATTTTGATTATTTACATGTAGGTAATATTGAATATAATATTACAGCCATGACAACTATCACGATAGTTATGTTTTTAATAATGAAATTTTTAGCATTTAATTTGTGACGCATCCAAGTATAGGAATGCCTATCTACTGGAGTAGTTGATTGTATTGTATATTGTAATAGAATGCTTCCACTAGCTAGCGGAGACGACAAAATTGATACGAGCTGCGAGCTGAGCAAAAAGGAAACGAGGGGCCAGTATAACTATGGAGGAGGAAGCGGAGGTCTTCCGTGTTGCGAAGTGCGGTTCAGAACCCGAGTACGCCTGGAAAGACCCATCGCTACTGTTTACCACTATATTATAATTCTTACCCGAAGATGAGTACAGCAGGAACTGTTAATCCGGCTCCCAGCAGGAAGAATGCTCCAGGGAACGTTTCCATAGTTGCCAAGTACAGCGAGGTGTACATGGGTACGTAAACCACTGGCATCACTGCTTCAGCAATGCCGAAGAGGGAGTTGACCTTACCTGATGATGAAAAATAATTCTATAGATCTGAGAAAGTAGCTCGCTTTGTCGCTCTCATTTTTTTAGAACATTAGTCATGTAATTATTAACACGCCATAATCAGGAGAATGGATTTTATCACATTGTCATACGTTAACTTTGCTAAAGGTAGTGTTTTCAAGCTTATATCATTGATTATATATATAAATAAATACAAACGGAGCTGCCATGGAATTTACCGACCGGAGTCGGGCCCATCATAATACTATTTTTTTTACACTTCGGGGGGTGAGCAGTGGATTCCGGACTTACGAACCGGCTGTGGTAGGTTTAGGACAGCTGTTTTGCCACATGTGAGCGTTCACCTTACCACCCATTCACTCCCCCTTCGAAGCCATAGAATTTGAGATGCGCAAATCGCAGTTTTAGATAATTTTTCTAAGAAAGAGTTGATTATTTTTCTGGAAATGCCAAGATCTTTAAAGAGGTGAAATAGAGATTTAGCTGTCAGGCCACGAGCGCCAACTTCCACCGCGTGAAGGTGAACAGTGAAGCCGTTCCGGGTTACTGCATTTGCAAGATCATGGTATTTATTTAATTTGTACTCGTGGTCTTTTGGGATATTTGATTCCCATGGAACAGTTAATTCTACAATAAGAGCCACCTTACGAGATAGAGAGTAAAGAGTTATATCTGGACGGAGGGCTGTGCATCCGAGACTTTCAGGGAATTTATACTGCTAGAGACCGAATCAACCTCCAGAATCCAATCTGTAGCTTTCTCGATTATTGAGAAAGGTTTTGTAGTTAAATGTTTTTTGCCTTTAGAGCTACCCGCACAAACTGTGTTGGGGGTTTGGAGGATACTGTCAAACCCTTGTTGGCACGAGCCACTGAGAGACTAATTACCTCGCGAATAACAGCGAGAACTTTGTCATGGCGGTAAGTGTACCGTCCTTGATCTAAGGCCACCTTGCAGCCAGCTAGAATGTGTCTAGCTGTGCAAGGGGTATTGCTACAGAGGGGACAAGAACTATCCTCGGCAAAGCTCCAACGAGCGAGGTTACTGGGGTCTGGAAGTGTATGCTGAAAGGCATTCAAATAAAATTTCAGCATCTCTGGCGTCCAGTCATAGAGCATTACCTTCCAGTGCATTGGAGGCGGAATGCAAAAGTCCCCAATTGTTGTCCAATCATTCTGGCATTGAAGGCCAATAGCATGAGCCATACTGTTGCTGTCGTAATCTCCCCGCAAAAGAGACTTCTTCAAGTCCACGTCGCTCGTAGTTGTAATGCCATACCCCCAGACCAGTGCCATTCTGGCTGATTCCAGTAAGGAACTTTTTGTGGAAGTCTACGCGGGCTTGTAGATCATTTGAATCACTACGGCCACTTATTACGTGCTTCGATATTGCCGGATCTTTGGAATTGCACAGAATCGAATTTTTGGTTATTATGGAGTTGGCGTAGAGCAGAGAGGGCAGTTTTAGCGTTAGCCAAAATTTTGTTTGGACCTGAAGAGAGTCGAGGGGTCAGCTGGTTTGGCTAAGGACAGCCAGGATTTTAAACTAGCTGTCACCAGCGCATCTAGACGGGACAACTTGCGGTGTCAACTACAACGGGCGAGCCCGTCACCACAAGACGTTTTAACGATTTTCTCGTTCTGTCGCCCTGCAGTGAACGTAGAAGACTTTGGACATAACAAATCCAACGTCCAGCTACGTCACAGCCCGCAAGAAGCCAACGCCTTTACCGCGAGATAGCCAGTATGTTACCTGGCGGGCCGACACGCGCCCTTGCTTCCAATTGTGACCAGATTTCACCGGTCTCTCGATGGTTCCGAGTTCGAGGTCGCTTGCGCGGTCCTCTCCCTTACGAAGCGGTGAAACGGTGTACACCGAATCTATCGCGGACCAAGGCGTCCTTTGCCCGACTCTGAACCGGGATCGGATGGCCAATGGTCATTTCAAGAACAGTCGCCGTAAGGTAGGCAACCACCCCCGCTCTGTAGGAAACAATACAGTTCCCAGACTCCCCCGACTGTTAGTCGGAGAGCACAATCGATTGGCTTGCGCCGCTCGGTGCGCAGACCGTCCAGGAGCGCCAGAGGTTTGATTCCCAGGGGAGACTGGTTGACCCAGTGTCCTACCCAGGTTCGCACCCCTTGCGTGGAGGCCATCGGATGGGTGTTGACCCGTGAGTGTGACCGACCCTGAACACATGGGTCATCGTGGCCACCTCATCATGGGCCCGTTAGCTCCCAAAGGACGGAGGTGTCCAGACGGATATATTCTGCCAGAACTGGTAGTCAGGGGGCGAGGCTGCAACTGGTTCACCTTCCCGTTGCCTCGCTGTAAGGCGTTGGCCTCTGACAGAAATGTTGGCTTTGCTGGACGGCAGGTTTGTACTCGTCCTTGAGTCTTCTACGTTCACCTCAGGGGAGACAGAACGATCAATATCGTTAAAACTTCCTGGGGTGACGGGTTCGCTTGTTGTAGTCGACAACTCTAACTGTCCGTATGGACGTGAACCTCCTTAAACGAGGATGTTAATTTTAAGTTTCTATTAATAATAATTAGGTGAATTATTATTAATAGAATAATTTCTATTAATAATAACACCCCTACAAACAAAATTTCGAGGGTCGAAAATAAGCCGTCGTGAGTTTCATTCCTATGGCTGGCTCTCTAGGGGTTACATAATGGGTTTTTATAACCAATCAATCAGTTATTAAAAAATCATTCTTCATTCTTCTTCTTCTCGAAGTGCCTCTCCATTACTGGAGGTTGGCCGTTAGCTCTGAATACTTTTGTCGGTCTTGCGCCATCCGGAAACGCTGTTCCGTACTGCTGATCCCAGTCCAGTATTCCACCCGGGGATTCTTAGCACCCTTGACCCATTAAGGGCCGCCGGGCACTCGGGCCCTGGCTATTTTTGACTTTTCCATTGCTAACTACTAGGGATATATAGTGCAGTGGTCTCCCGTTGCCTTCTGCACCAGACATTTTAGGTCTATTTAGAACCTTAGGCCGCTGAGACCTCTTCAACCGGTTGCCCAGTTGGGAATGGTTATACCATTGACTCGGTCTTTTGCTATATTCATATTCATATTCATATTCATTTTATTGGTATACCTACTGGTATACAAGTCAGATTAGCGAACATTCATACATATTAGCATTGATTTTATAGTGTAATAAAATCAATGATATTAGCAAACAAACATATATAAAATAAACAAAACAAAATGAAGAAAAAAAAACACAAGAATAATGTAAAAAGAAGAAAATACAAGACAAAATGCAAAGAGATCATTAAATACTTTAGCCACCAAAGCATTTTAGACTTCACTCGAGTAATATTCCTCCAGTGAGTAAAACGCCTTATCTGTAAGGTATCTCTTAAGGCGTCTCTTAAACACGTCAAGAGATTGCGCCTGCCTAATGTGCTCGCTGAGTTTGTTGTAAACCGCTGGGCCGGCGATATAGGCTAGCCTCTCCGACTTGGATAATGCATGACTTACCGAACGTAGCATGCTACGGGATCTCGTTGGATAGTGATGATGCACACCATTCACTTCAAAATCGGCTAGATTTCTGCGAACGAACAGCGCTACTTCCATTATATAAATGGACGGCAGCGTCATGATGCAGAGATCTCTAAACAGAGGCCTAGCTGGCGTATCAAGCGCCACACGCGCTATTGTGCGGACTGCACGCTTCTGCATAACGATAGCCCTCTTCCTGTCGGCTGCTCGCCCCCATAACTCCGCGCCGTACGTTAGCAGTGAATGAACGTATGCAAAGTAAGACATGCGCAGCATATATATACCTACTTTTGCTTCCCATTATAATTAGACCGATATGAAAACGGCGATCGAGTACATTCGGGACGCGTCCTGTGTCAACCGCAGGTTAATCTAGACTGCATAATTGCACTTTATTCTTTACATTTAATAATTATAATTCATATTTATTGTTGAGAAATTTTTAAAATATGCTATCACTATGAAATTAAATTTCGAAAAATGTTCATTGTAGATGTCTAAATAAATTGCTAATAGTTTCGCCGGACAATGGTATCAGCGCCCTCATGTTGCCAAAACGTTCTATGGCATTGAGCAATCTAATACCCTATATAATTAATGATCGTAATCTAATACCCTATATAATTAATGATCGTAAGTACATCGACCGCCAACTTACCGAGTTCATCGCTAGTCACCAGTTTCGAAGCGATGGATCTCATTGCGATGAATGATGTCCCGTTGAGAATCTCAACGAGCGGAGCTGGAAATGCAAATACATTGCTAATTAGCCATTGATTGCGACAAAATACGACCATTATAAAAGGAAAAAAGCCGTTACGCTGACACAATGCAGGCAAGTTGCCGCGAAGATATTAATCGCACCGTGTTTTTGCATACATAATGTGAACTACGATGAAACATGACAGAGAGAAAGGAATGTTTATAAACAAATTGTCGGCGTGGGGGAGAAAATGACCTAAGTAACTATTTTAGCAATAACTATTTTTTTTTGTCAATATTTGGCCAAAAAATTTAGAGATAATGAAGGTGGAAAAATACTTCAATAACTAGTATACAAAAACTTGTAGTCAAAATCCTTAACATATTTTAAGGTAACATACCTGAGAACGACCATATCTGAAATCTTGTTTCGTGATTTAAAAAAAATATATATAAGCACTAATTTAAAAAAATATATTCTAAGCGAATCCTTGATAAGGAACCAATTCATAAATTAAACCCAAAAAAGTTGCAAATTGCCCTGGACATTATGACTTTATAAACTGATTTCGAAAACTTTCAGGGGCGATTACTCCTTCAGTATAAGCGGTGGTGTATTTTATTTTAATTTAATTATATTGGGTGGTTAATTCTCTAGCGACGCGCTTAGCTACATTTTTTTATTTAGGCCCTAAATTAATTACAATTAATTAAACGTGAGAGCGCTCTGAGAGTTACGCTAAATATGCTTTGCCATTAACACCCTTATACGACCACTGCGCAAAGATAGTTTTACTGAGTGAGCTCTGCGATCGAACGTTTAGTAGGTAGGTACACTGGAATATGTGCCTGACGCTTCATCAACGCTGGTTTTTTATTGGTCAAACGTGCAAAAGTGACCCCGCCTATTTTTTCGCGGTCTGTTCATTTCAGATATTTTTCTCAGGTTTTAAGTCGCCTTAAGTACTTTTGGTCAATTTTCAATTCAGCACTCACGTACCTATCTATGTATGTACTTTTCTTTCATGTCATCGCTTAGAGGAGATTTCAATATTCCCGATGGATGCAATGGATAGAACAGAACCCATTGATGTATTTATTTTTTATTTATTTATTTGTATCAAACATAATTATAAAACGCATAAAAATGGTCATAACAAGTAATGGTGCGAAGAAACAACGGCCCACATTCACTATCCAAACATATGATTGAGATTCAGTATGCTATCCAAACATATGATTGAGAACATGCTACCATTGATTACATAAGTTAAATTACTTATTTTACACTCGGGAGCAATGAATTCGGGTCACCGGCATTAAAGTATGAATATCTTAGAAACTAAGAATGCTAGCTTATTCGACTGAAAAGTATTTTATGAGCTATTTAATACTACTAAAAAAAAATTAACAAACTTCTCGGTTGCTGTAAGTGTAAAGAAATGCCATCAATTTTTTTTTTTGGAAATCGAACTACGAATTCACTGCATTTCTATTTGATTTTGATCGTTTTCTGTCAAAAAAGGAAGCGCTCCTGGTGTTCAATATTCATTATTAATATTGTGATTATTGAATAAGCTAGCATTCTTAGTTTCCATGATATTCACTAGTTTATGCTGGTGACCCGGATCCATTGTTGCTGAGTGTGTATAGTTCTTACTTATCCAGGGCGAAATCCCTTCGAAGCCATGATACCACCACCAGCCATTTAGTCGGAAAGAGATTTCGATAATCTGCCGCATGAGGATCGGACATTGCTCCACCCCATCGCACCTCCACCGTATTAATGTTCTCGCGTCTCCGCAATGCGATTGTGGACACGAAGATTGCACGCTGGACCATCTATTCTTTAACTGTCCCATCCTCAATAATTATCCGAGTTTTATCCCAGACCTTGTAAAGTATAACATCCAACTCCCTCTATGTGTTCTCCACTTGTTATCCCTCAACTCTCCCAAAATATATAAAGTAATATGTACATTTATTTCCATTAATAATATTTCTGTGTAGCGTAATAGCTTATTTCACACCCTTTCCTTGTTTGTATCATCCCCAATAACAATGTTTTATGCTATATGTACCTACATTTCTATAAATAAGTATTCCTTGTTTCAGTATTGTGCCGTCTTATACATGTAACTGTGCATGTGACAAACTAACTTAGATGCCCTCCGAAAACGACTTGGCAGAAAAGCACCGACTATCGGTGATTGCCATAAAGCAACAAGAAGAAGAAGAAGAAGAGTGTGTATAGGGTATTATATGATTGCAAAATCTATACGGCCAAATTTTGGAATTCTCCTTTTACTTTGTGGATTTTAAACGTTCACTCTTGTTACTAGAATATAATAGTTTTTCGACATAACGACTATCATGAAACCACTCTTCATTATCATGAACCCACTCTTCATTAGTTTGCTCAATTTTACCTCTTCGGGCCCCAGAGACTGTTCCATTAAAGCCTCGATAAGGTACCGAATCATGCGAAAGATCGCAACACAAAGCAGCACCAAAACACGCGAAAGATCGCGACGCGATGATACACCGAAACGCGCTGAAAATCGCATCTGTTGACTATAGTAATGTATAAATTGTGGTTTTGGTCACTGTGATCTATAGACTATATAGTGAGAGTGAGTCTAAATATTAATCGTAATCCCGTAATCGAAATCGCTAAGCGGTAATCGTTTCATCACTTAAAAATCAAAATTACGTTAATCAGTTATTTTCCTTCTCTTGTTATTTGAATAAAAACATAAAATCCTCACTCACGATAGTAACTTTTTGCCAGCTATGTATTTCTTCTTTTACAACGATGAAATGTGGTAGATTTTTCTAACTTACTTACCTATATAGAGTTGCCAATCGGTTGCAGCGAAGGCATACGCGAAGCTTGACAGTATCTTGCTCATGCTCGAAAGTATGCCAATGATTGCATCGTCCAACTTCATGTAATGGCTGAATATACCAACGGAGAATAGAGTACCTAAAAGGAAAACCATTAAGAAATTAAAATATGGAATTTTGGGAAATTTCAGTTACATACTTAAAAAAAACTTTTAGTTAATGGTCAAATCTAGCAATAAAGCCGTCGTCTTACCCCGGGCACTATAGATAGAAATTCTTTATTGCACATTTTAATAAAAAAAGAATATACCACAGGCGGACTTATTGCCTAAAATACAATCTATTACTTATTTATTTATTTATTTATTTAACAGGGAAAACATACAGCGCTACAAAAAAATATTACAATTACATTATATACAATATTTCTGGCCGATGACATGCTTTCAACAATAGTTTTAGTTAGTTAAGTCTCCAATACGCACAGTGCATTCTGTGGGGGTTGGGAGGGGAAAAGGAAAGGAAAAGGAAGGAATGGGTGTTACAATACAATACAATACAATACAACAGCCAACATCCGTGGAAATGTAATAATTTAGGTGCCAATAGATAAAATAAACAATAAAAAGCTCATTACATAACAAAAATTAATCAAGTAACAAAAATGACTTTTAAAAAAAATATAATTAGGATTTGGAATCCAAATTATCACATGCGCGAAAATATGTTTACATTGTACGAATGTTTTTACGCATGTGAGGGGCCGTCAACGAATATGCAATGTTTATTCGCATACTCAACGAATATGCAATGTTTATTCGCATACTCAGCGAATATGCCATGTTTATTCGCATACCCAGCGAATATGTAATGCTTTTCGCATACTCATTTGCGAACCCATTCAGTTTTCCTTCTACACTTGTTCACAAATATATCAGTCTCAAAGATACAATTAGGGTTGTCGACTACAGCGGGCGAGCCCGTCACCTCAGGAAGTTTTAACGATTAGTCATTCTATCTCCCTGGAGTGAGCGCAGAAGACTTGAGGACAAAACAGTCCACCATCTAGCTACGCCACAAGCCCGTAAGAGGCCAACGCCCTAATCGCGAGATAGCCAGGAGTGTTACCCGGCGGGCCTACACTCACGCCCTTACTTCCAATTGTGACCAGATTACTCCAGTCTCTCGATTGGTTACGAGTTCGAGGTCGCTTGCGCGGTCCTCTACCCTACTAACCGGTGAAACTGTGTTTACCGAATCTATCGCGGACCACAGCGTCCTTTGCCCGGCTGTTCACCCAGGATCGGGTAGCCGATGGTCATTTCAAGAGCAGTCGCCGTAAGGTCCGCAACCACCCCCGCTCTATAGGAAACAGTACTGCTTCCAGACTCCCCCGACTGTTAGTCAGAGTGCACAGTCAATTGGCTTACGCCGCACGGTGCGCAGACCGTCCAGGAGCGCCAGAAGGTTGATTCCCAGGGGAAACTAACCATAAGGCCAGAGTCCTACCCATGCTCGCACTTCATGCGTGGAGGCCGTCGAATAGGTGTTGACCCGTGAGTGTGACCAACCCTGAACAGAATGGGTCTTCGTGGCCAACTCAGCAAGGGCCCATTAACTCTCAAAGATACAAAATGGAGACAAGCTATTCCTTCTAATGAAGCACCGATTAGCAATGACACTAGGTGCATTTTTGTAGTTGTTCCCTGTAAATCCACCATCAGAGAATTTATTTTCATTTTAAAATCTTTAACGCAGCATTGATCTCCCTGACGTCATTAATTGCCATTCTGTTTTTATGATCCAATTGTTCTGTCCCTTGGATTGTTTGTACGTATCAATCTTTTCCTCAATCTTTACAGAACAATTCGAGCGTTCCGTACGTTTCAGTAGCTTTATTGTCGAGTTTTGTGCAAAATTTGATCGCCCAGCGTTTTCTGAAAGTATCCGCCATCGCGCGTCGTGAGGTGGTCTCGAAACAAGGGTGCACTAAATCAGCTATGCTGGTTCTTCTGATTCTCGCAGCAGACTGACCGTTGGTGAGCTATGAAGATGAGGGTCCCCCCACCTCACCCAACCAGTTCGAACACACTGCGACCAGTAGAAGCGCAGCAAAAAGAAATATTTTATGACTTTTGAGAAACACATTAAACACGACAACATCGTCATTATTGCCGACTCGATGAAAATATACCTATAAAAAAAATATGAGACTGTGTAATAGTTTAAGTCAGTACTAACCTAATAGATTGACGATCATTGTATAAGTGGAGAATATGCTGAAGGCCACTTCGTCCCAATTGAATTTATATCTTGTGAATAAGTACATAATGCTCATCTCCCCTGAAACAAAAAAAAGTCATAAACTAAAGCAAGAACCATCTATAAATAAAACATGTTATTTATTTATTTATTACTTTCAAATAGTATTCAAGGGCATTACAGATGAATCCAATTCGCCCTTGAATATTAAAGCTAGAGTGTAAGTCTAAAAATAAATGAGTACATAACTAAATTAATGCTAACATTGAACAAGAAAAAAACATAAAAATATAAAACCAAATAAAAGACAGATTATGATAAACATGAGATAGCAGGGAGTTGCCTTTTTAGCTGACAAAGGGATATACAAAAGATATCTATTTCTGTGGGTAAGGAATTAAGAAGAGCTATAACCCTTCCCACTGGCCTGTCTACAAGAAAAAGAAAAAAAAACTACGTGTGGCACTCGGGGACTGCCGCGGTAAAGCTATTGCATAGCATTTTTTACAACTTAGGTATGCAATTATAATTATTTATTTATTTTATTTTTTCTGATATCAGATAACTGCACTCTATCGGAAAACGTTGAAATTATTCCGAATCATTTGCGGCTGCGGAAGCAAATGATTCGGAATAATTTAAACGTCTTCCGATAGAGCGCCGCGCACGAATTTTTTATTCGATAAAGCAAAAAAATCGGATTATTCGAAAAAAATTCGTAGATAAAAAGATAGATAATTAAATTATCTTTAAAATGGTGCAGGTTTCATCATAATACGCCAGATAGTATTTGCGTAGTAGTCGTTTTTGTGTTCGATTAGACCTAATTTCACAAATTAATTACACTATGTAATATAAACAAAATCTAAAATATTTAAAGCTAAAAATATTAGGAAAATGTTCTTGTTTAACATATATTTTTTTCGAACCGTAAGCAGTACTCGTTTAGACGTAATTATCAGTTTAAAATCATTAATATTCGTTAAGAAATTTCTTCATTCGGTCGCCGCGCTGGCCTCTAGGCCCGCGATAAAAGCTATGCAATAGCTTAATATTTGTACGGTGGTTTTAACAATAGATGCGATCTCCTCGCTGTGTAATTTACCGGTACGTATAATTCAAACTTACATAGTATCTCTGGCAAATAAATAGTTCCTTGAATTAATTTATATGCAAATATAATTAGTGAAATATATCGACGCGTTTCAAGACTGTTGTATCCTACCATTCCTAGCACAAAATCGGACGGAAATAAGTATGGATAAATATTGTATTTTCTGTAATAAATATATCTTGAAAATTTTCTTTGAATACGCTCTACTATCTGGAGAGCGTATTCAAAGAAAGGAGAACTGCTGCGACTGACCAGGTAAAATAAGCCACTGCATTAAAGACGGAGTCGAAAAACGGAAGAAACATCGGGTGTGCATTCAAGGTAGTAACTAGGTAGATACAATACTAATAGTCAGCGACAAAAGAGCGCAAGCGTTTCGGAAAAACTGATATTTTCAGATCAGACGGTATTTTGGCCATAGTATACCGGGGTACAGCAGCAGGCCAGATTCCGGGACACCTGGCGCTGGCGTATGTACTAGAAAAGGTGTAGTTTTAATAATTAGTAGTCCTAAACTGTTTTGTAAAAGCTGAAAATTTATCAGTAGACAGTATATGCAATAAAAAATGTTTGTAACCCTTGCTTTCGCCGCTGCCCCGCTAACTCGCTGTTCACACGCGCAGGATGATCACGTCAGATACCGGTTTCCATACTGCATTTTCACTAGTCATCTATGATCGCCTATGTCGTCTGCCTACCCTGATCGTATTAATTCTATACTTTTATATTTAATAATTAATTTATCACTCACAATTCTACTTACTAAATAAAAATTAATCTCCGTGTTCCTTCCAAACTCAATAGATTTAACCCTGCTCTTCATGTTCCTCATGCTGGTACCAACTATAGGCAAAATGCATTTCTGTGGCGAACAAGTGACAATTTCAATGATTTGATTAAACGCTTTGATTTTGATCTATTCTGTACGAGTATTAACTCGCTAGGCAGCGGCTGAACAGTGAATTCTTTGGCATTAATTGTTGAATAATTTTTGATGTAGGTATTTTTAATCGATAGCTTTAATTGAAAGGTCACATTGTTTCTACAACGTTACTTAAACGTGAACACCTTTAATTTATTTATTTATTTATTTATTTAAGAATTAATTACTATAAAACATTGATTTGCTTACAAAAATAACAGGAACCGAATGGCAAAACCTTAACCTTAAGCTTATTTGTTTCTGTCACCCAACTGGTACTAGCCCGTTCTAGGGTGGACAGGACTCCAATATTACAATTAAGTTTGCTTGATTGCTTGGTTGCTTACAAATGTACAAGTTTTAGTAAAAAGCTAATGACACTAAAATTTCCCTAAAATGTGGTCTTTAGAATAAAATAAAAAATAATAATAATAAAAAAATAATAAAAGATAATATAATAAATAAAATGCAATTCCATTATTTAATCGGCAATAAATGTAATATAAAATTCGATTAAATAATATAAATAAAGTTATATGTGAGAAAGGAAAGAAACAGTCATTAATATTTAATATATGTTAAGTAATATAGGATTTAATATAAAAATACCTTGTCTAAAAATTATAATTCATTGTCAAAGTCAAATATTTTTTGGTAGTTAGTTGAATGTTAAAATATACTTAACATATATGTTTAAAAATATGTTAATAATTTGTGCACCTAAGTTTTATTATACTATTATTTCTAACATTTGATGTATGGTTAGTCTGTCATGATTCGATAACCATTTCTTTAATTTGTTTTTAAATTTCCTAAATGTCAAATTCATTTTTATTTCTATATTGATCAGATTGTAAAATCTCGGCGCAATGAAAGAGTAATGTCTTTGTCCAAATGATGCTTTCCTTCTGGGTATTATTAAGCTATTTTCTAAAACTTGTCTCGTTGGTCGCCGGTTCTGAATTGTTCCTAAATTTGAGTTATTGTCCAAAAATAGCCTTAAGAGGGAAGTTTTTAGAAAAAGTTGCCTACAATCAAGAACTTTAGCTTCCTTATAAAGTTCATTAGTGGGATGGCGGTATGGTCTACGTAGAATTATTTTTAATATAAATTTCTGCGCAACGTGCAATGGCTCTAGCAGGGTTTTACCACATCCACCCCATCCAATTATGCCGTAAGTAATAAGCGATTCACATAAAGCATAATAAACAGTTTTTAGTGTTTTGGAATCTAGAATATTCCTCAGTTCTTTGAAAACATATCCAAGGGTTCGCACCTTCGTAGCCACGTTATGTATATGAGAATCCCAACGGAGAAAGCAATCTAGAGTGATGCCTAGATATTTCCAAGATATTTCTCTTTGTAGAGGCTGACAGTTACAAGACTCTACGCTATCGCATTCGTGTATTACAATAGTTTTATTAGTAGTGGGTTGACCTCTGGTTGTTATACTAAATGGCATGTATTTGGTTTTGCCTACATTAAGCGTCAACATAAAGTTTCCTAGCCAATTTTTAACAATTTCCATGCCCTCGTTTGCTTTCTCAAATGTGTAATCCCAGTTTGAACCCTTGAATAGTATAACAGTTTCATCGGCATATGTGATGATTTTACCTACTGGTAACTGACATAGGTCATTTATGTAGACGAGGAATAAAATGGGTCCCAAAACGCTACCCTGTGGCACACCATACGTGAGATGCTGGCTTTTACTCTGGAGGCCCTGGATGGTGACACTTTGTACCCTGTTGGATAGGTAACTATCAAACCATTTAAGACTTGTATAGTTAATTCCTACACTGCTCAGTTTGCATAATAATATATTATGAGGAACGGAGTCAAAAGCCTTTGCAAGGTCAAGGAAAACTCCTAGACACTTGTCTCCTTTATCCACCGTTTCGACTATACATTCTGTTAAGGCAGCTATAGCGTCTGTTGTCCCTAAACCTTCCCTAAAACCGAACTGATTGTCTGAGAGTATTTTATTTTCAATTGAAAATTAATAGAGTCTCGCCTTTGCAACTTTCTCGAAGATTTTGGAGATCGTGTTTAAAATGGAGATAGGTCGATAGTTACTGAGGTCCTGCTTGTCTCCCCCTTTATGTATTGGAATTATTTTGGCAATTTTTAATTTGTCAGGAAAAATTTCGCTTCTAAAACTCACATTAATAATAAAAGCAATAGGCTGGCTGAGATAGGTTTCAGCTAGTTTAAATACGCATGTCCCGACCCCATCATCCCCCACCGTTGACCTATTTTTAAGGCTGCCTATTACATTCTTAACTTCGTCACTATTTGTAGGCGTTAGGTACATGGACACAGGTAACGTATCAGATTTACTTAGGTCAGTAATTACAGAACTATTTATCCCACGAAACTTTTCTGCTAGTTTGGAGCCGACATTACAAAAGTGACTATTTGTACAATTTAGTAACTTTTCAGGATTATCTTTCATTGTAATAATTTGATTGTCAATTTTAATACTATTTAAATTTACATCCTTTCTATTTTTATAATTCGCCGCTTCTTTTATATTTATCCAGATTTTTCGTGGGTCCCCGGCTGAGTCAGTTATTTGTTTTTTAAAGTATTGCTGCTTAGTCAATTTAATAATTTTATTACATAAATTTCGATAACGAGTGTATTTCTGTCTCAGCATTGCATTGTCCGGTGTTTTTCTTAACGCTGCGTGCATTTTATCACGCCTGTGAATACAAAAGAGGAGTCCATCAGTAATCCACGGTGTATTTTTTTTATTTTTATGTTTTATAATTACAGTTTTCGATGTTGTATGTTTCTGTATAATGTTACTCAAGATGGAAAAAAATAAGTTATAGGCGTCGATAGCATCCCTAATCTGATATAACTGATTCCAATCATATTGGCTGATTTCGTATACTATTTTATCATAATTAATTAATTTCTTTAATTGCTTGTTTTTTTCTAATTGGCTCTCTGTTATCCTACTCCTATTTGTGTTAAATTATAATTAGCTGTTGGATTTCCTAAAAATAAATAAATAAATAACTCGAAACATATGGTCAGACTGCTTCATAATCGAACGCGCGGCGTCAGCATCTCCATACCATTATATTGCGCCATTGCGACCATCAGCTTGCGCGTCACAGTAGACCGATGCGTCACAGATCGATGCGTGACATGTTTGGAGATGCTAACGCTACCCCGGCGTTCTATGGCCAAAATACTGTCTGATCTGAAAGTATCAACTTTCCAAAACTCTTGCACCTTTTTGTCGCTGGTTCTTGTACTATAAAAATGGGTCATAATTAATCTTAATACTTGTATACTTTTTTCGTCGTCTACTTCTGGCGTTATTTTAATAATAATCAAGGATTTGACCCCCCCTTCCCCCCACCCTCTCTCTTTTCCTCTCTTGGCAGTGAGAGTTAGCCGGGATAAATATGTCTATCTACCAGATATATGTATCACCAGACAGTACACTAAATAAAGTGTAATTATCGCTGATGAACTGTCCTTGGCTGATGAACTGTCTCTGTCGCCCATATTCTGCAACCAGGTGGTTTATTGTTGGTATTGAGGGTCCAGTCCGCACATAAAAATTTTGCCGATATGCACGCTGCGTCAAAACAATTGACCGTTGGTTTAAATATTTTTTGTTTGTTGTTCTATTGTGTATCATTCCATTTTAAATTTCTCAAGTCCTCTTTTACAATATTCTTAAACAAAAAAAATGTTACTAAGCATTTAAACCATAGCGTTAGTTTTGCGCTATCCTGTAGAATCAGTTAAACTCCTTGGCTGATCCTGGATGAAAAGATGTCCTGGAATTTACTGTCGTCAGCCTGCTATGCTCATACCACGTACGGCCAAGTTCCAGGCTACTAGTCTCTACATAGGACCTAAACTTTTTAATAGTAGTAGTAAAGGGAGTGAAGGGGCTTGTGGATACAAGCCCCCCACATTAATGGCTGTATAACCCTTGATGTCACCTATCTATAAGATCTTTTGTAACTACCTACTTTGTGGTTGGATCAGTGTTCTGCTAGAAGCCCGATGCTGTTTACCAGTCCATACAGATCACTGACCTTCAGGTTGGGCAGGTCGCTGGGTTTGAGAAAGGCTCGTCTCAGTAAGCTGTGTCCTTTTTGTGGCGAGGTTTGGGCAGCGACTAACGATATGTATGCCGTCTTCAGGTTCATTGCCACATATTCGGCAGTCCTTGCTCTCGGTCAAGCCAAGTTTGACCAGATGTGCTCTAAGGGTCGTACGTCGTGAGGAGACCGATGGTGGTTTTAAGGTTATTCTTGCTCATGTCAAGTAGGGCCTTGGTTTTTTAGGAAGTGGTTGCTCCCTTGTGGCCTTTGCCTGGCGACATCCTTTGCTCGGCTTCCAAGATGCCCGATGTTCCTGCTCCAAGCAGTCCCCGATGATTTTCTTACTTTTTAATAAGTTGCCTGATAAATAAATGCATTGATCTTTTCAAGAGATTCATCCGGGTGTATCTGCTTAAAATCAACATGTAAGCTCATAACGACCACTTAAAATACGTTGAAAACAACATCATACTTACGAATGTAATTTAATGTAGGTACTCATTTTTATTGTCAATTGTTGTAATATAGTCTTTTTTTTGGTAATTGAAATATTTTTGTAGTAATTTACTGTATGCCATTCTTTGTTAAGATGGGTGACGAATTTAACCGCCCTACCTATACGAGCGTACTTGATACGTCCGCTATATTGTCATATAGAAAAAAATATTTAAAAATTATATATAAACAAATTTATATTGAGTCATTTACCTATGTAATTGATGTTTTTTCGCACTGGCCGCTTTGATCTTGGATAACTTGGGTTTGTGTTGGAATTTCAATTTAAAATAAATTTTAATTCTATGCCATGTTATTTTTATGTTAAGAATCAGCTGTTTATTTGCCTACCACTAGATGGTCTAGCGCTCTCAACGCTTCCTAAATTTTTTTCAATAAATAAGATTTACAAATTTGACAAAATGTTTTTTTTTCCAAAATTGTTTATCAAAAGTTTTTTATTTCGTCATACTGATTCCGCCACTACAAGGATGTCACTTATTAAAAACTCACCCTGTATATCAACAATTGACTTTGACAGTCTTTTGGTATAATTTGTCAGTCTTTTGGTAAATTGTTTTGATTGCAACAAATCCCAGATATTTATTTTACAAAAGCAAACAATCCGAATAATTACAGAAGCAGATAGCAGAGATTCATGTCGTCCACTTTTTAAGCGCCTAAATATACCTTAACGTCTTTGTATTTACATAAATTATTAGTAGGTTTTTATTCGAATAAAGATATCAAAGAAAGAAGATCTGAGGTACACAAATTTAATTTCACCAAAAGTAGTATGTTAATTTCACCAAAACATATATGCAAAGCCCGGAATATTCTAGCATCAAATATTATAATATGTTGCCTAAAGCGATCCAAAATAAAAAAAAACGAGTAATCAGTTCAGTGATGTCCCTAAAGAAATTCATATCAGAAAATGCATTTTATTCAATAAATGAATTTGAGATTTGTTTCCGACTGAAGAAAAAAACATGATATTTCACCATAATTTGTTAAATAACGTTTTTAATTGTTTATTGTATTTTTAGTTATTTCTTTGATATTCTGCTTTTAATTCACATAATATATTTGGATTTTCATATCAAATGTAGGTAGGTACTTTGATTTTAAGGACACCTCATTTTTGTTTTATCTAACGTGTTTTTTTTTGTTGATAATTTGTTGATGACAATTTATTATTATTTTAACTATTATTATTTTTTAAAGTAATTCCGTAACAAAATTTTTATCGGAGTTTATTTTTATTTACTGTTGTTTATTTTCCGGGAAAATTTTAATTATATTAGTGAACTAATTTTCATACCTAATATTTTTTTTTTATACCTAGCCTAACTTAAAAAACACTATGTGTTTTTTTTAAATATATTTATTTGTTGTTGAATGTCATATCTCTATGCAATTATGTTGCTAGAAAAAACTGTACGCCTAAAAGGCAAGTTGTGCGGCACAGAATAATTGTAAAACTCCACGTTAAACTTCATGTACACGACAACCACAATAAAATGAATTGAAAATTGAATTGAATTAAAATTGAATTGAAATAATAGTTTAGTCATAAAGATACTTTATTTTATTTTTATTTTTATTAGCTAAATGTATTCAGCATATTCATTTTATGAAAGAACATTTTAAATTAACGTTTATATAGCCATTAATACATTTCAAATTAGTAAATAATATAAAGCACCTATTTAAAAGATAATCATTTTGTAACGTTTTTTTTAAAGAAAGAAGAAAAAAGGAAAACTAAGTATTTCTAAAATTAAATGTATAAGTACAATAGGGGAATGGAAATGGAAGGGAGGGATTGTTATAACACTATATGTAAATACGTACATAAATGGCCATACATACATATACTATTGACATTTAAATATACATATAAACATACACAAATACATTGTATATAAATAAAGTAATAGTAGTGCGTATTTTATAAATATTTAAATTAATTGTCGTTCCTGAGCTTTTCTTCGACTGCGTGAAGAAAAGGCTTCCTGTCTAGAGAAAAATTATCAATGTAATTAAACCTGTTATTAAAAGAGATGAGTAACCGTGTCATAGTAGAGTTGCTAAAGTGGCTTGTATTGCATCTGGGCACGTGAAACTATTATATAGAATATTATACTGCCTCGACACAAGCATAAGGCCCCGTGAGGTAATAAAATCCATAAGTCTTAACATTAGGATTTATGGTTAATATATCTACGTAAATAAATTGTAATATTTAAGATAAATACATACAATAAATAAATAAAATAAGGAATTAAAAATGTAGATAAATGCTGCTATAACTACGATATATAAACCCAAGCCCCCCAGTGGTTTTTTCCGCATCGCACCGAAAATTCAAAACGGTCAGATGGAGACCGGAGTCAAATTCGATAATGACGATAAAGCGAATCGACGGTTTTTACAGTATTGACGACCTTCCCAGATCGCCATGTGCTCGGAGCATAGAAAGAGGCTAACGACATTAAATTATGATTGCATTCGCCTTGGCAACGTGGTCTTTGACCCATAAACACCGCATCAATGATTTGACTCAGCAGGCACCACTTTTTACACTCTATTGATGGTTTCGACGTTTGGTTTTGGGACAAGGCTATCAATAATCACATGACTGAATCAAACGATCATTACCTATCTACATCAGATCATAACAGTTGGATTTATTGTATTGTATAACTTTTCACACCAGAGAACACTTATTATCATTCCTACTTAACTCATACATAACCAGTACGTTTAAGTATCCTTTTAATGTTATCAAAAATAAGAATAACAATAGGTAGGTCTAGTAATTTTATTATGATCTCAAACAACTCATTCTAAGCCATTGTAATAATAATATAATGAAGTCATTGTATTATTTCAATTGCTTTAATGACCTGTCTGTTTTAAATCGAAAAATAATAAGTCTTTGATATAATTAAACTTGAACATATGTCAAAATTAGTGGTAGATGAATTTTAGAAATAACGCAGACATGCAATTGTACAATGTATATTACATAATAAGCTCGATTGCGTTTCTTCGTGAACTTAAATTGGAACTTAAAGCAAACGAACGAGACAGAGCAATACGTTAGAGCGGAATATGAAATGAACGATCGTTGATTTTTCCGCAACAAAACAACCCGTCGAACTTATATACGTCCGATTAAGTTTGAATACATTTCGTGCACGTATTAGAATTAGCTGCTTCGGTAGGTAGTTTTATTTCGGAAAAGTGACAACCGTTCATTTCATCTAACGCTCTAATGTATTGCCCTGTCTCGTTCACGTGAGCTAATTTCGGATTTTAGTTCACGAAGAAACGCAGTCGAGCCCAATATCAAATTAAATACCGTTTGCAGTTACGGAACGCTCTCAGTTACAGGCTACAGACTGATTTTCGGGCGAATGGGATATTATATCACACGGTGCCTAATCTTTTGGGCATTTTGCTAATTTATTTATTTATAGCATAACATTATTACCCATTAATTCAGTACTAGACATTCAAATATGATGCTTATCAATGAGTAAACAAAATATATTAAAAAATAAAACACACGACTGCCGTTACATACAGTCAACTATTGTATATATAATTTAATTTTTATTACAGTTTTTATTAAATATTTGTGGTTTATGTATTTATCTATTTAGATAGGTGTATATTTCCGGAATGTACTCAATCAGACCTTTCATTTGACACAAAACACGATATAATGTTAATTTATTGACATTTCGACATTTAGAAAACTATTTTTTGTCATTTAGGCAGTTTACGTCCCCTATTACACTCGAGATGACGTAACGATTCTAACAATATCACATTCTACATCGCTTCAAGCGTTTAGAAGTTATAGTGAAATAAAAATTAGGGTTTCATCATTAATATGTACCGGATTTTTGCCGAGTTCAATTGCGTAGTTTTATAACTTTCCAAAATGTTGGACTGGAATAAATTCGTAAAAACCCAAAAGTGTTGTGTAGAAATCGGTAATATTTTGTGGAGTGTATATAATTAATTATAACACTTTATATAATTAATTTGCTAATTAATATTTTGCTAAATTATCTATTTATTAGAATGCCTATGAAGGTAATTATCCTTTTATTCTTTTATTATTACCGCTTTACTAACTAATATTAGATCTCCTTTTTCTTAAATTTTTTTCTTTAAATTTTCTAATTTATGTTGTCAATTATTTTCATTATTTTAATCGCGATAATTATTTATATATAACAAAATATAACGCTTCAGAGCAGACTGTGTTCTATTAGAGCTGATAAAATCCATTAAATCTGTACTTTCTTTGCTTCGCAAACAATGTTTTAATATTTGTTCTTATCTACACTGTAATTTATATCAACATTGTTAGCTTTTATTTTGGATTCATATAAATAAATTAAAAATATTCCAAATATTTCTTTTTGTGCCTACAGTATTCCTATCTATTCCTGATGGCCGCGAAGAGGAAGAACGAAAAAACTAAACTGTCAAATGATGAATGTCAACACTTGCCGCGTAACACGGCGATTTATATTAAAGACGCTGCGTTTTCCTTATATGAGAGCAAGGAATCGTGGCACGTACGCTATGACACTCGGGAGGACAAAACGATTCTAACAATACGACACACATCTTAATTGGTTCAAACGTTTAGAAGTTATGTTGAAAAAAAACGGAAAACATAGATGAATCCTGAACACATAACACTCCTTTTTCAGACGTGTAAAACGTGCAGGTCCATGTGGATTTTACTGCCTCACTTGGCCTAGGCTTATGTCGAAACAGTAGTCTACTAATTTCCCAAAAATAACAATAATAATAATATTAATGATGATAAAAATTACAATCGGTGACGTAAACAAGATAATCTATTAAAATAAGATTTATAGATATATAAAGAGATAAAATAGATAATATATTTACACATTTTTAAACTGGATATTTAAATTTGAATCTCTATCACAATTATTCGTATTGTTTTGTAAAGTAAATACCATTTGTTGTAATGTTTAATGTAATATATAATGTGGTTGCATAACAGTACTTGACATTCTTTAAATAGTGTATCGCAGGGGTAGCGGTTACATCTTTTATTAATTTTCCTAAAAAGGGCTCTTTGGGCCTTCATTAGGGACTCAAGAATAGTTACCGCAGCGCCATCCCAGCTCATCTGTCCGTAAGTAATTACCGTCTGTGTAAGTGCTAGTGTGTCATCTCTAGCATAGGCGAACTCAGAACATCCCCGATGCCTTTAAATACGTATATTATCTAACACTGACGTATAAAGCGTTTGGGAGTCCAAGCGTTACCAAGGAATAGCGCCATAATTATATACATTTTTGATATTTTTTTTCAAAAATTCGGATAATATTACAAATTTACATTATTTAAAGCAAATTAAACTGAGCCAGCTGATCTCATTGTTCGATATAACCATCTTTGGCCTTGATGATAGCGTTGAGTCTGCCGATGAACGCATCACATGCTGCACGAATGTGTGCCGGCGTTTCTAGGCAAAGACACGCTTCAACGAATCCAGTCTATGGTAATTTTTAATCGATACCCTAGCCTCTAAAATGCTCCAAATGGAGAAGTCCAACAGATTGGCGTTTGGCGAATTTGGGGGCTACTATTGCTCCGAAATGAACCTCGGAACATATTCGCGAAAAAAATGATTTACAATGGTTTTATGAGAAGGCACTGAGTCCTACTGGAATACAATACAAAACAATTTTATTCTACTCAGTAGGTAGGCATTCCTACACTTGTATGTGTCATTGTGTCCAACATTTTCAGTAATGCCATTAATTATGGATGATTAACCATCGTGATAGTTGTGAGTATATACATTATTTTAAGTAATTTATAACCGGTATGAGAATCACCAATAATTACAAAATAATGTAATATAGAAAATTACTGATGAAATAAAGAGAACAATGTAAATTTATCATAGTAATAATGTGATAGTCATGAAAATAGACAATCGCATGCTAAAAGTGACAAAATTAAAATTAATAATCAAATCCAGCGATATAGCCTTCGCCAATAAAAATAAAAATTACGCTCTTTGGCAAATGTCAACTATCAGGATATATTCCTTTATTTTACAGCAGGATATGTATTCAGTATTATCCAAATATCTTAAGTCATATTATGCAATTTTGCCTAAGCAATGGACTATTCCTTTTGTCCTGGCTTTGAGTTGATTATACGGTGTATTTAACCTTGACCAGGGTTGGCCGATGAAAACGAGTGAAGAGAGACTTTCAGCAGCCATGGCGGCCCAAACAGTGGCAGAAGCTGTTTCTTGCTTTCTGACTGCTATTTTATGCTCGAGATTATCGTTTAAGTACTGTTGAACAGTAATATTGTTTTTCATCCGAAAAGACGTTGTTTAGCAAAGCCTCATTCGCGAGTTTCAGCACCTATCTAACCATCCTTTTTTGTCTGTACTGGAGTCAAGTCTTGCGCCTTTTCAATCTTGTAAGCTTGTCTGTCTCGAGTTGTAGTTAATTTTTCAATGTTTGACGAACACTCCAGTCAGACACTTTCAGTCAGATATTTCGACAATATTCTGACAATACCGTGCAGTTTTGGCCAAAAACAGCAAGAAAAGCAGCTGACGTTCAATGTGATGGGATACCATATATCTTCTAATAAAAAAAGCAAGGCGAGGAGATACATATATAAATATAAATAAGATGTAGGTATAAGATGAGAACAATTAAACAGTTTAGAACAGCACAATCCAAAGTAATATTCGAAAAGGAGACGGCACCCGAAGAAGAAAAAGTTAATAGAAACATTTAAATGTCAAATGCAAGGATTGCAATTAAATCCTCCATGAATAATAAGCAGTCGGAAGTTCATTGAGACCTTAAAAACGTGATCAAAATTTATTATAGACAAGGTGAAGCTGCAGCTACTTAGTCTACATACCGTGCATTGGTCCAATTACGACGCAGACTACAATAATCAGCGTGATGACCCTCAATCTCCTGGAGTTTGGACCATCTTTGAAAGCGACGCTGAACGTATCTCCGATATGCCTCCAATCAAAGAAATCCCGGATTTGCTGCCTAAATCCTCCGAGTTCCACTTGCGGTTTCTTCCTCTCGGGTTCTTTGATTTTGTAGTACCCGTAGGTGAGGCCGAAGATTTGCAAGACGAGAGAGATGGAGAAGACGCCGTAGAATCCGATGCGCTTTAGAAGCACGCCGCTCAGGGACATTCCGATCGGAATGCCGACGTTGCAGAAGAGGTTGGCGATGCCGATTCTCAGCGTTCTCATGTCTTCAGTGGTGACGTCGGCGATGTAGCTGAATATGCCCATGAACATGGTGAACCAGCCGCCCGTGATCGCAGGGAAGAAAGCTTCCGTCAACCCGGATATTTCCATCGGGAGCTCGTCGAAGAAAAACGTATTGATGATCAGCCCTATGGTCGTCAAAATCTCTCCGAAGATCGGTAGGAGTATACAAAATTTCCGCCTGCCAACGCGATCGCTCCACGCTCCCAAGAACAATATCAAGAGACACGGTATGCCAGACTGTAGAATGGTCTTCCACCGCGTCATCTCGCTGGCTAGCCTCTGGATCTCCGCTTCTTCGAAAGTGAAATTCGCTGTCTGCCGCAAAGTCAATGAATCACAGATGTAGTCATCGTATTTCAGGTTCACCCGACACGCTTTCTCCAGGTTTAGGTTGGCTGTCGCCAGCGCTGATAGGCAACTGGGCATTACATAACACAACAGCACCGGCTCAACCGTTATATGCATCCACATGTATTTCATCTTTTCCCTTTTCGTCATTGATTTCCAATCTGTTTCCGGTCGCTTCTCTTCTTCCGTCGGGCTCTTTGGCGGTTTCTCGCTCGTTTCATTGATTTGGGGTTTGTCCATCGTGAATATCTAGAACGAAAGAAGAGATATTTTGTGAGTCATCGACTAATATGATGCATGGGAAAAGGCATATTACCATCAATATATTTCTTAATTTTACACTAAACTATAGGAAATATATGAGTATTAGCTAAACCTATTAACACAAAACTAATTTACTATCCTATGCACAGTTTACAACGCTTGCATGAACAACTGATAATAGAAACAAGTAAATATATTAAAAATAATAAAAAAACACGACTGCCGTTACAGATAGTGAAGTAGTAGATATTGTGACTTTATAATTAAAGAAACTGGTTTTTATAAAAAAAATGTGGTTTATGTATTTATCAATATAGAGAGATGTTTATTTCCGGAATGTACTTAATCAGACCTTTCATTTGACACTAAACACGATATATTTATATAAATTTATTGACATTTGGACGTTTAGACAAGTATTTTTTGAGTTTTTGAGGTACCATATGACACTCGGGATGACATAACGATTCTAACAATATCACACACTTCTAAATCGGTTCAAGCGTTTAGAAGTTATGGTGGAATAAAAAAACAGCGTTTTATCATTAATACATACCGGATTTTTTCTCCGAGTACAATTGCGTAGTTTTATAATTTTCCAAAATATTGGATTGGAATGAATTCGTAAGAACCAAAAACAGTTATTTAAAAATCGGTAACATTTTGTGGAGTGTAATAATTAAACAATGTATAATTTATTTTGCTAAATTAATATTCCAAATATTTCTCATCGTTACTAGGCCAGGCCTACCGGATCTATTCCCGACGGCCGCGAAGAGGAAGATCGAAAAAAATCTAACTTGTCAAATGATGAATGTCAACACGCACCGCGAGCCACGGCGATTTTTATTAAAGACGCTGCATTTTCCTTATATGAGAGCAAGGGATCGCGGCACGTACGCTATGGCACTCGGGAGGACAAAACGATTCGAACAATACGACACACTTCTGAATCGGCTCAAGCGTTTAGAAGTGATGGTGGAATAAAGAAACGGAAAATATTCATTGATGAATCCTGAACACTTAACACTCCTTTTGGTCAGTCGTTTAATAATATGACCACGTTAATAATAGATACCTAAGTGGAGAAAATAGGGTAGGTACATAAAGCAAAAATGTAATACGAATAATTGGATATTAATATTCATGATACATAATATCATATAATATAATGTAAAGGTATAGTATAATTACAATAGTCACATAATACAGTAGAACCGCAGTTAGTTAAATTTTTAATAGTACTAGATTTGATAGAATCTTTTATTAAATTAATGGAATCATTATATATGTCTAATCCTTCACATGTGGTATCAAAAACACGACACATTCTCGTGAGAGGTCTATTCGATACGATATCTTCTTCTGCTTCTGCAAACGACAACAGAAAAAACATAAGAAACATAAACATTTCATTCTTAATCGATAGCTTTAATTGAAAGATCACATATGTTTCTACAACGTTATTTAAACGTGAAAACCTTTAATTGGCTCTCTGCTATGTTACTCCGGCATTGTTAAATTATAATTAGCTGTTGGTTTTCCTGAAAATAAATAAATAAATAAATAAATAAGAGCTCCTCGTTAGTCGCGATGGCAGACGAAATTGAACATTTACATTGCTAAACTGCCTAGTCGATTGTGTAACAGCTTATGGAGAAAGGTTATATCGTTATTGATTTTATAGGTCATTCGATTGCTCAATGCTATAGCACGTTCAGTCAACTGTTTTGTGTCCGCGCCAAGCAGACGGCGCCGATAGCGATGTTCGACGAAACTAATAGCAATTTATTTGGTCATATATAATAGCATTAATAATGAATGGTGTTTTATAAAGGACTGATTGATTATAAAAATCTATTATTTTGTGAGGGACCACCCCCCACTAAACTCCAGGTTGTGCGTTGTGAGGTGGTGGTATCAACTCGCGGGTTATCTCCGTATTAAAAGGCGATTTTGAGTGAATCAGAAGGTATTTATTGACTTGATTGAGAGTTTGATATTGCCAGTTGTAACGCTTCCCGAATAGGTAACATTGACGCGAATGAAGTGACTCGCGGAATGAATGAATTTACGAGGATGTGAGGATAAGGATTTTACTTGTGCTCCTAGTATCCCGTACTGGGCACTGCTCGAGTCTGTGGGGATGCAGACTGATGCTTCTCGATCAGTAAAGGGCGGAAAAGGAAACCAAGGAGCCGGACTCGTTGAGCGACCTCGTGAGAGGGGTACCGAGTATGCCGTAGCAACCTTGGGGGAGGTGATCACTCGAGGAATGATACTTTGGCTGCGTTTTCGCCGGTTTATATAGGCCGATATATGATGCAATCCAAAATATTCCGAGTAAAAGTATTGTTTCATCGTGCCGATTCATGGCTCCACGAGGTAGCAAAATAGCTGAATTTGAGTCAGTGTATTTCACTGGAAATCAATGCATTTGTAGATTGCATGTGACGGTACTTAAGGGCCGTTACAATTTAACCAATGATAACAATAATAACATTAAATTATTAGTGACATCTATCGCATTGGCTCATTTCTTCACACAAATAATACAGAGATATCAGTATACCATCCATTCAATTTAATTCAATTTATTTTTTCTAAAATCTTTACAGATCGTTGAAACTTACTCTATATATATAAATATTTCAAGGTTAACAAAACAAACAATAAAGGGATCAAACCTAACAAACAATAAAGGGGCAAACAACAAAGGGATAAACAACAACAGCAATAACATTATAGCAATGTTATAGCATTCGGTTTTACAGATTTCCAGTTTCCTACTTCACGCCAGGCTGTATCGCACGAAAATAAATTTCCTAACAGTGATCTAAAAATTAGTAGTGAAAAGTATTCAATTAATAATCAATTTGTAATATAATAATCATAAATAATATTATTTAAAAAAATAACTAAAAGATACTAGAATGGTTACGGGAAGTTGACAACTCATTGTAGTTGACATCTCTATTTATAGAGCTCATGTAAAATTATCTACATACAGATGTGAATGATTAATTTGGTATACAGGTTTTAATACGTTATAATTACGCACTTTAAAGTTCAGGTAGACTAATAGATGGCATTATATAACTCCGTATTAATTCTGTGATATAATCAGCCTATATAAAAATGCGATGGATTGTACAAATAATTGAATATTATTATTGTTGTTATTAGTTTAATTATTGGGTTTAACAGTAAATCAGTCCTTCATAAAAAACCAGTCATTATCAATGTTATTATAGATAGCCAAATAAATTGCTATTAGTTTCTCCGAACAATGCTATCAGCGCCACCTGCATGTCACCGGCATATAAAGGGTTGCCAAAACGTACTGTGGCATTGAGCAATCTAATACCCTATATAATGAATGTTACTATCCATTCTTGTATCCGAGCAATCGTACACGACTTATAGTTAGGTACGACTAACTCTCTTTCATTGATGAAGAAAATCGAGAAGATGGCACATGTGTTAAATCTCTTTTTTTTAATTGTTCGGTCATCCATTGGCTATAAATGCTCGTTGATTGGATTTTATTTAGCGTTACTAATAAAACCAGCGATGCGTGAAAAATCGCCGGTCAATCGAGTCGACAAAATAGCATTCACTAGCTTACAGGAAATTAACGTAATTCACATGGGGTTTGGTTGGTTACTGCACCGACCAAAATAGATTTTAATTAGAAGTTGCAAATTAAAAAGTTTTTATTTGCACTTAATAGCATGTCACGTGAAAAAATAAATAAGTAGGGAAGAGGTGAAGGGGGGGGGGGGGTTACATTGCATGTTTAATTGATAGATAGAGATTCTTTATTGCACATTAAACAAAAACATACAAAAGGCGGACTTATTGCCTAAAATACAATCTCTTACAGCCAACTTTCGTGGAAGTGTAAAAATTTAGGTGCCAAGATATAAATTAAAAATTACAAAAAAAAGAAGAAAAACTTATTACATAACAAAAATTAATCGAGTAACAAAAATGCCATTTTTTTAAATAAAATTAGGATTTGGAATAATTCTCAAGGAGCGAAGGATAGGAGAGGATGGGATGAGACCTAGGAAAACTAGGAATTTAGGGACATGAATTGCTTTTTCAGAGACACTTGAAAGGTAGAAACCGTTGGTGCGTTTCTGATGTCTGGCGGGAGCTGGTTCCATAGTCTAGCTGCATGAACGGTGAAGGAATAAGTAAAAAAAGAAGAATTATGAGTTGGAATCGCAATTTTACTATCCTAACTGGAGCTAATGGGCCCTTGCTGAGTTGGCCACGATGACCCATGTGTTCAGGGTCGGTCACACTCACGGGTCAACACCCATCCGATGGCCTCCACGCATGGGGTGCGAACCTGGGTAGGACACTGGGCCAACCAGTCTCCCCTGGGAATCAAACCTCTGGCGCTCCTGGACGGTCTGCGCACCGAGCGGCGCAAGCCAATCGATTGTGCTCTCCGACTAACAGTCGGGGGAGTCTGGGAACTGTATTGTTTCCTATAGAGCGGGGGTGGTTGCCTACCTTACGGCGACTGCTCTTGAAATGACCATTGGCCATCCGATCCCGGTTCAGAGTCGGGCAAAGGACGCCTTGGTCCGCGATAGATTCGGTGCACACCGTTTCACCGCTTCGTAAGGGAGAGGACCGCGCAAGCGACCTCGAACTCGGAACCAATCGAGAGACCGGAGAAATCTGGTCACAATTGGAAGCAAGGGCGCGAGTGTCGGCCCGCCAGGTAACATACTGGCTATCTCGCGGTAAAGGCGTTGGCTTCTTGCGAGTTGTGACGTAGCTGGACGTTGGATTTGTTCTGTCCAAAGTCTTCTACGTTCACTGCAGGGCGATAGAACGAGAAAATCGTTAAAACGTCCTGTGGTGACGGGCTCGCCCGTTGTAGTTGACACCGCAAGTTATCCTAACTGGAACGGAGTGAAAGACCATGACTTCCTAAGTAATTGAATTTTTCGGTTAGGTAGGAGGGAGCGGTAGGATTGTTGAGGATGTTATAAAGAAGGGAAAGAATATGCATGTTTCTACGTTCACGTATTCGAAGATATACCTAATGCATACATTTTGCAACCGCTCTAATTTGTCAAGGATGGTTTCAGTGACGTCAAGGTAGCAGACATCAGCATGGTCTAGTATAGGCAATAGCAGTGATTGATCTATAATTGATATAAAAGTTATTATATGTAGAAAATGCAACAGCCACTCCTATTGTAAATAGTTGGCTATCCAGAAATAGTATTCACAGCATCTAACATATCTTCATGCAACATTTTTTTAATCAATGGCAAAGCAAGAAGTATATCTATTCATTTATATGTCGACGTCATATCAATACCGATAGATATACACAGGAAGTAAGTAAATATCTGTTTGTTTGTTTCTACTCTTTTGTTTCTATATCTGTTTCTATTCTTTATTGTGAAATTTCTCAGTGGGCGGGTTTATCAAATGACAACCTCTTACAACTAACCCTACTATGACGTGTTTTACATGTGTGCGTGTAACGTGTAAGTGTGTGTCTTGTTCAATCGACAGAATTGAAAAAAAATTAATTTATATCCCAGCGGAAAATGGTTACCAACCGGGAATCGAACCCAGGACCTTACAGTGTAAGATCAGGCGTCTAACCACCATGCCACCGGGCCTTGTAACTAAGTACGTTTATTTCCAAAACCCTTATCCGGGTGTAGAAATTACAATTTATTTTTTTATCCTTATTCTATATTATTTTTTTCTATTTTAAAATAAAATAATTATAAAATACATAATAAAATCTCAAGTCTTATCATAACAATGATACAATTACCTTTAAGGTAATAGATTTTGTTCAAAAAGGACATCGCAATTAAATTAATGATAAAACAAAAAAAGAACATTAAATCAACGATGATAGTCATCAAAATAAAAATAAAATAAAGAATCAAACAGTAATGAACTTATATCAAAAGGGTATCAAGAATCAGGTGTTGATATATGTAGCATTTGATCAAAATAATATAAATAAATGCATTAGGATAACATATAATAGACAGGGATAAATCAAACTAATGTAATAAAGTTGGATAGAAAACGAATTTACCGCGTGAAATTTGTAGCACCCGACGTTTCGGTGACGTTGCAGCCGCCGTTGTCTAGGGTAGACTGAAGAGCTGTCAGTCCGTTGTTTTGCGGGTAGGCCGCATACCGCTGCCACCACTGCGTAGGTTATAATGGTGGTGGGGGGCCGGGCTCGGAGCGCGGGAATTTTGAAAATCCGTCTTGCACACAACACTCACTGTATCCTGTTTTGCGTCTTTGCGCATCCTATATAATATGTCGATAGTGCATAAATGCTATTTTCATCCCATCTATTCGAAAAGGACGACTTGGTTCGCCTTTAAGTGCGCCCAAAAGTGGTGTTTTCTATAAGAAACTTTATAAGTGCACCGCAATTATCTTTGCGGCTCACCTTTTGAACAAGTGCGCCGCAATTTATCTTTGCGGCGCACTTTTTGAATTTGGAACATCTTAGTCTTCAGCGCCGAAGAAATCGAACGCAAATATTGTTTGAATAAAGACGCGGCGCCGGCTGAATAAAAAAAAAACAAATGAAATTAAAAACGCGCGAACAAATGCCACTATAGCCGCGCCCATCTACTTCCAAACAACGAGATTCACCGTCACATTTTCCTCAAAATGAGCCAGATTCGGACATTATTTCAAACACGCAGAATATGAAATCTACAACAATCTCAATTCCTAATAAAACTGTAACAATAAATATTCATAATTGCGAAAATGACTCAAATGTAAATATAAGTGTTTAGTTGTTTTATTATTAGGTAGTACCTACTTAATTTCAATTTAGTTGATACTCTATGTTTTATTAAATAATAATATTAAAATAAAATATGAGGCGCCTTTTATTTTCTCATAGAGGGTGATGAAAAGTAGAGTGTATCACTAGGGGCGCAAAATATTTTTGTCTCCGACGCTTTTTTGAATCCCTCGCTACTTTCAGGATTCTACTCTAGAATCCCTCACTTCGCTCTGGATTCAAAAAAGCGCCCTCGCCGTAAAAATATTATTTTGCTCCCTTGTGATACAATCTACTATGTTTACATAATGCTTAATTCGACCGAAGAATGCATTATGTGGCCGGAACTCTAATAATAACAGGATATAGTAGAATATACAGGTATAACTTTTATTATTTAAAAAGTGTTAGTCGTATGATTACGTTGTTAGAAAACCGCTTGCTGCGCCTGCGAACCCCTGAAGTTGGTAATCACTAAACAATCAGTTCAGTTGCGTTCAATACGAAACTATCTGCCTACCTGTATTATGGATAGCAATATTCACAGTGAAACGAGCGGAACTCATGTGAATACGATGCGACAGTCACCTCTATACCGCAAAAGAGGGGATTCGCGCTTGAAGTTTTTATTCTGCGGTTTAGACTTATTGTTTAAAATACTGAAAAAGGGAATCAAAAATAAAAAAAAAAAATAATTAAAAAAATAGTAATAATAATAATAACGATTAAAAATAACAATTTAAATAATTAAAAAAATATATCTTAGATCTGTCCTTGACACAACCGTGGCACTCTAGTGTGATCCCCGAAGTGAGCTCGCCCTAACACAGGGGTGCCTAGCAAGGCGGGCTCGGCTACTCTTTTCTTAGCACAATTGAAAGGTAATCATTTGCGTTTAATGTATGCGCTATGTAACCTGGGCTCAGACAGATGTGTATATACATTTGAGAGCATACAACGGCATTGTCTAAATTGTCATTCCATTTTCTGTTGTGCTCATGCATTTAAATGTATATGTACCTATATGTAAATAATAAAAAAAAAATAGCAACAAAATATGGATAGACCACCTCGATATGGTATACAAGTCAGCGTTAATTGCATCGATTGCTATTTCAATATCAATTTCAGTCAAATGACATTTACTACAGTTGACGATGACCAGTATACTATATCGGGGTGGTCTAAATTCCATAGCTTGCTCCTAAATTCCTCTAAAACACAAGCGATAATTATTGAAAGCAATTTCTACACCTTGAGGATCGACATCGATATATATATATATATATATATATATATATATATATATATATATATATATATATATATATATATATATATATATATATATATATATATATATATATATATATATATATATATATATATATATATATATATATATATATATATATATATATATATATATATATATATATATATATATATATATATATATATATATATATATATATATATATATATATATATATATATATATATATATATATATGTATATATATATATATATATATATATATATATATATATATATATATATATATATATATATATATATATATATATATATATATATATATAATATATATATATATATATATATATATATATATATATATATATATATATATATATATATATATATATATATATATATATATATATATATATATATATATATATATATATATATATATATATATATATATATATATAATATATATATATATATATATATATATATATATATATATATATATATATATATATATATATATATATATATATATATATATATATCAAAAATAAGCATTCAGCAGTTTCCGATAGCATGCAGGAGAAAAACCGATCAATCAGAATCTCTCCTGGCAACACAAATCGCTCGGACGGATACCCATTAAAGCGCGATTTTTTGACATATCTCGCACCTCCACCATAGTCAAAGGCGCTGGCTATCTCAATCGACTAGTGATACAATCTTAGTTGAATGTTAATTTCCTACTATGATGCTTGTTTGTTTATTGTTTATAGCTTATAATTATAAATTTAAAATACTGTACTGTACAACTAGGGTTGTCGCCTACAGCGGGCGAGCCCGTCACCTCAGGAAGTTTTAACGATTAGTCGTTCTATCTCCCTGGAGTGAGCGCAGAAGACTTGAGGACATCGTCCACCGTCTAGTTACGCCACAAGCCCGTAAGAGGCCAACGCCTTAACCGCGAGATAGCCAGGAGTGTTACCCGGCGGGCCTATACTCACGCCCTTACTTCCAATTGTGACCAGATTACTCCGGTCTCTCGATTGGTTACGAGTTCGAGGTCACTTGCGCGGTCCTCTCCCTTACGAAGCGGTGAAACGGTGTTTACCGAATCTATCGCGGACCACAGCGTCCTTTGCCCTGCTGTTCACCCAGGATCGGGTAGCCGATGGCCATTTCAAGAGCAGTCGCCGTAAGGTCCGCAACCACCCCCGCTCTATAGGAAACAGTACTGCGTCCAGTCTCCCCCGACTGTTAGTCAGAGTGCACAGTCGATTGGCTTACGCTGCACGGTGCGCAGACCGTCCAGGAGCGCCAGAAGGTTGATTCCCAGGCGAAACTAACCATAAGGCCAGAGTCCTACCCAGGCTCGCACTTCATGCGTGGAGGCCGTCGGATAGGTGTTGACCCGTGAGTGTGACCAACCCTGAACAGAATGGGTCTTCGTGGCCAACTCAGCAAGGGCCCATTAACTCCCTGTAGACATAATCTATACTCTAACTATACTGTACACATAATCTATTTTAGAAGTAATACGACATTTACGGATCACCTAAATTATGATGACCTGGCTAGATATGGTCCGCTAACGTGGACCCCCATTTACATCTCGTCCACCAGATTTTTTTTCCTCACTGACATGGATTTCGCAATTTAAAATCGACCCCTGGGGGTCCATATATACCACTTTGGGGATCACTCATCTAGATAAATTTACATTTTGACATTTAGGAGGATTATCCGCTTCCTCCAAACTTTGCGGAAATCGCAGAAACCTTGGATTAGGGAAATGCGATATCCATTGACGTAGTCCGCAGCGTCTTTATGATGCGAGTAAATGGTACAATTATCCAGTTAAATCTTTTAGGATGTCCACAATTGAAGTCAAGGTGACATTAACTTACGCATGCGTCCACAATTCTTCCTCCTCATCGTAAAATCATGTTTGTTTCACGACAGCGACTTCAGTTTGACTGATGAACTCAAGGGATTTAAATTCGGCTCTTTTCCTTATGAGATACATAGATGGATGAAGAGTGATAGTCCATCGCTGACATTTTCCTTATCAAATAATGTCATTATTTTAGAGAGCTAATGGGCCCTGTTAGAGTTGGCCACGATGACCCACTTGTTCAGCTTCGGACATACTCACGGGTCAACACCTATCCGGCGGCCTCCACGAAGAAGGGAGGGCCAGGGTAGGACGCTGGCCTGCGGGCCAGTATCCCCTAGGAGTCAACCGTCGGGCGTTCCCGGACGGTTTGCGCACCGTGCGGCGTCAGCCTAACGATTGTGCACTCCGACTAACAGCCGGCGGAGCCTGGGAACAGTAATGCTTTCTATAGAGCGGTGGTGGCTGTTAACCTTATGGCAACTGCTCTTGAAACGACTATTCGGTCACCCGATCCCGGGTGAATAAGCCGGGCAAAGGATGCCGTGTTCCTCGATAGATTCGGTTGACACCGAATCACCGCTTCATAACGGAGAAGACCACGCAAGCGACCTCGATCCTATAACCAGTCAGGAGGTAGGAGGTATCCTGAAGGTTAATTTCAGACAGAGATATCCTCCCAAACTGGTAGTCAGGGGGCGAGGTTGCCCGTTGGGTACCTTTCCCGGTGCCTCGCCGTAAGGCGTTGGCTTCTGACGGGCAGGTGGCGTAGCTAGACTGTGGTTTGTTTTTTGTCTTAAGTCTTCGGCACTCACCTCACGGGAGACAGAACGAAAAATATAGTTAAAACTTCCTGAGGTGACGGGTCCGCCAGTTGTAGTTGACAGCTCTAGTTGACATTATTTTAATCATAAATATTTTACTAAGTGTGTAACTTACTATTTTAATATCTTCTGATTTATTATTTTATGTGATCCAATTTCAGACTTTGCCTAATTGTTACTATTCATATATTATCTGAGCGTTTATAAGATTATATTTTAAACTATTTATTCGTCTCTAAATATTTTATCTCGGTTAAGTCTGTGATTAATTGACGCGTGAGTCTATCTATATCAATGTGTGGAACACATTATTGAAATTTGGAACATGTCACCCCAGGAGGTTAGAACGACATGTGATCGTTCTTTCAACCTGAAATAAACGTAGAGACTTAAAGACAACACAGTCCACTGTCTAGCTACGCCAACTCACACCATTCGGTTGACAACAGGTCGGCATCCACCCTCGCTGCTTAGGAAACAGCATGTCGTTATACAGACTCCCCCAGTTATTTGCCGGGGTGCACAGTCGATTGGCTGACAACGCACGGTGCGCAAACCGCCCATTAGCGCCCAAAAGTCATCCCCCAGGGGAAAACGATCCACCACCCGTAGCCTGGGACATATAATCCTTGACGCTATTCGAAGAGGCTACTGGATATCAGCTGAACCGTGAGTTGAGCCGGCCCCAAGAACGAGATGGATCTTAGTGGTACAACTGCACATGGACCATTAGAAAACGAACTCCATGCCATACCT
The DNA here is from genome assembly GCA_944548615.1 of Micropterix aruncella. NCBI lineage: Eukaryota > Metazoa > Arthropoda > Insecta > Lepidoptera > Micropterigidae > Micropterix > Micropterix aruncella. Next base: position 580,787 of record OX155959.1, read on the forward strand.
ACGATAGTTAGTCGATAGATTCTGGAAAAATAGCGTTTTCTTCAAAAATTACAGATCTTAAATCATATCTTTTCTAAACCAACTGAATACTTCAGATTGGTGAAGAGGTGATTGAAAATTGCATTGCCTTATTTAGGTTAACTTACACAAATTGAATACTGTAATAGATGGATACAATAGAACACTGAATGCCATGTTATCGGAGACGGCGTTTGGCCACGATAATTCACAATCAACATTATGCATAATTGAAACGTGACTCTAATTTGCACACGTTTTCTTTTCGTGATTTTTTGACGATCTGCTTTCAATTTCATATTTCTGTTTCACAGGTATGATTTTGGCTGACTTAAACTTTAATAAATTACACATTGTTACACAGAAAAAACTATTTTTATTGTGCCTAATTGTTTTGAAATAGTTATCAATTATACCTATTTGGCAACTTCTCAAAAATGCAGGAACTAAACTTGAGCAAGATTGATTATTAAAGACATGTACGTAGCATGTGATGTTAGAGAAGCGTATACAGCGGTAATGATGCGTGTATAGACACGCCATATAACAAGCATAATTACTGAAGTATAGGTTGAATACGCTGATTGCAGTTATCATCTAATGCTACGGCCATTGTCTTCTAGATGAGCCTTTTTTATAACAAAATTGCCACGACAAAATGATATTATGTGTTTTTTATAAGGTTACATCAGTCGTACTTGAAACAGATTCTGTGCTGTTTGAGAGGAGAAATCTTCGTCCTCTTTCACAAAAAAGAAATTTTAAAAAACACTAACAAGGTATCTGTCTCACTGCCTTCTTCTTACGCCCCAAAACGTATCAGCATTACTTTGAAAACATGTTATGTCTCAGGCCCAAAAACATTAATAAAACCATGCCAAAAACAATTAAAAATAAAGATTTGAATTATTCCAATTTATTTTTATTTATTTATTTAATTCATTCATTTATTTTACATATCTTATCTTACCGTACGCCGGATTTAAATATTGCATTTAGTAAAACGGCTGGTGTATCGATATAAAAATGCCTGCGAATTAACTGAATCGACCGTTATAATGTCAGTAACTTTATCACTCCTGCTTTCACAACTGTTCTTCTCGCGACCGTCCGCGTGATAGTGGTTGACGCATGCGGCAACAAATGTTATGTTCGCACGCTATTAGATAGCGTTTCGCAAAGTAATTTCATTACCCGCGGACTGTGTACGCGTCTTGTCTGACATCTTTTAATCTACCCGCATGTACTCTCGTTAAAGGTATAGGAGGATCGGTGAAGCCTATACAAAGCTCAGTCCGAATAAAATTTTCTTCCCGCTTTAATAATGACGTCAGTTACGATGTCGACACTTTGGTTGTAGACAAAGTGACTGAACGCTTGCCCTCCGCCTCGGTCGACAGTTCCGCACTGTATAATTTAATAATTTGCCTTTGGCCGACGATTCATACGCAACTCCTGGTGACATCGATATTGTTAATAGGAGCTTCTTGTTTCCGCACCTCTTGTTACCTAGTAAGGTTCAAGGTCAAACCACAGGTATTTCTCCATACGCGTTAGACAGTTTTAGGCTACGTCATTCTAGGAACCGCACCCGCGCTGTGAACCGTGTGTTACCGTTTCGTGCTGCGCTAACTGTCCAGAGGATCCTCTGGACAGTTTGGTCAAAAAATTCTGGGAAATGGAAGAAATAAATGGACTGCCCTTTCTCAGCCCAGATGTCAGAGACTCTGAGGAGATTGATTCTCGTACTACGACTCGTGACGAGACTGGTAGGTACTCCGTCGCTCTACCGTTCAAAGGAGACATATTCTCTTTGGGGGACTCCGCGCGTACCGCCCAGAGGCGATTTCTCCGTCTAGAGCGCAAATTACAAGCTTCTCCCTTGAGACAGGCCTATGATGACGTCATAAGAGAATACCTAGAAAAAGGTTATTTATCGCCCGCCCCTCCGATACGGAGGCGAACAAAGACCATCCCGCTTATATTATCCCGCATCACGGCGTCATTCGAGAAGACAAAGTGACATCGAAGTTACGCATCGTGCTCGACGCGAGCGCCAAAACAACCTCTCCCTTACGAAGCGGTGAAACGGTGTAAAGCGAATCTATCGCGAAGCACGGCATCCTTTGTCCGGCTGTTCACCCAGGATCGGGTAGCCGATGGGTCCGTTTCGAGAGCAGTCGCCGTAAGGTCCGCAACCACCCCCGCTCTATAGGAAACAGTACTGCTTCCAGACTCCCCCGACTGTTAGTCAGAGTGAGTCCCAGAAGCGCCAGAAGCTTGATTCCTAGGGGAAACTAGCCTAAGGCCAGAGTCCTACCCGGGCTCGCATTTCATGCGTGGAGGCCGCCGGATGGGTGTTGACCCGTGAGTGGTGACCAACCCTGAACAGAATGGGCCTTCGTGGCCAACTCAGCAAGGGCCCCATTAGATCCCATGCCCATTATTTACATTAACACTACAGGCTTCATTTTTAACAATAGCAAAAATAGAAAGCACCACAGCCGAGTATTTCTTCAAAACCAGTGCCGCCTAACTGGGCTAGGCCGGTACTGAGGTTAACGTAAGTAAACGATGGATGTGCATACGTCGAATAACAAAATTATAAAAAAGTTACGTATTTAAAAGTATACGGAAAGGGTCATCAGATAGGACGATATGCAAAATATCATAAAATGTATGTTCATTGTAAACAATTAAAATAATTTTTATTCAAATATTATAATAGTATACAGTGATAATAATAATAATTAATAGGGTAACTATAAATTAATCAATAATCTAAAAACTGACATTGATATGTCAACAAAAGCATATTTTTATATGTGATGCGATAGATAAGATGACAAGATAGGCAAGCCAGGCCTGCCTCAGGCGACTAGTGATCGCAAACACTAGATTGACAAATAGGTTCTGAAGCTCATATACAAGAAACATACTAACGTATGCTGCTGTAGATATTTTCAATGTTAATACCATAAATGCAAATGCAAATGCGATGCAATGCAAATGCATATTATGCAAATGCAAATTTCCAAATGCATATGATAAATAGGTAATCAGTAATTACTAAAAACCGAACTTTCATTAAACGTATATGTCAATGAAAAAAATCGCCTACTGAAATGGATTTGGTACCGAAGATGTTTTTTTTTTACAAGAATATGTACGCGTCACTAATTACTACAAATTCAAGTTACGCCCATGAATAGGCAGTCAACAAGGTTCATACACAAGTGCACGATCTCATCCAAACGAAATTCATCTGGAAATCAGAGATTTTCAATATTCATATAATCACAATATTCACCTACTTCCCGAGGATTCTATTCTTTACGATGAAGAAGGTGATGTCAATTGACGATAACTTTGAAAAGTTCACCATTTCAAATAAACACTTCTGACCGCAAGCACGCGTCTTGAAATAGTTCGATAATCTAAAATCAATAAAATGACATTGACGCGAGTCTGAGCAAACCTCTTTGGGATTGGGTATACAATAAAATGTGCATATTCTGTAGTCTTATTTATCTACTTAAATTGAAGTATGCCTAAAAGCAACCCCGGTCAAAGTGCATATAAGTTGAGTGACGAATGAAATCGGGACATCTTTTTTTCATTCGCATTACTTTTCCTTTTACTGTGCATATAACAATCATAATAATAATATTAAACGATTTATTCATGGGAAAAGACTAGCTTATTACCTACAGGCAAAATTTTAGAGATAACTTGCATTGTTTCGCGAACATTGGTTGCAAACTTACCTATATACCTCGTCGACTTGAGGTAAAAAACAGACAAATCTTCATCTGCTCTGACAGCAGAGCAGCACTGGACGCTCTGGCTAAAGCCACCACAGAATCTTCTGTGGTCTGGGACTGCATGCAGGAGCTCAACAAATTGGGAAAATCCAACAAAATCACCCTAATATGGATACCGGGTCACCAAGGCATACCCGGAAACGAAGAGGCCGACAGACTGGCAAAACTGGACACACTGGATTGCCCAGTGGAGCCAGCTGTAGGGGTCCCCTTCGCTACAGGTAAGAAAATCATCAGGGACTGCTTGGAAGCAGGAACATCGGGCTTCCTGGAAACAGAGTCAGGGATGTCGCCAGGCAAAAGCCACGATGGAGCAACCACTACAGAAGAAAACCAAGGCCCTACTTGACATGAGCAAGAAGAACCTTAGAACCACTATCGGTCTCCTCACCGGACACACGACCCTTAGAGCTCATCTATTCAACCTTGGTTTGACTGAGAGCAAGGATTGCCGAATATGTGGCGAGGAACCTGAAGACAGCATACACATTGTTGGTCGCTGTCCAGGGCTCGCCGCCAAAAGACACAGTTTACTGGGACGAGCCTTTCTCGAACCCAGCGATCTGCCCAACTTGAAGGTCAGTGACCTACTTGGACTGGTAAGAAGTACCGGGCTACTAGCTGACCACTGACCTAATCACACAGTGGGTAGTTACAAAAGACCTTACAGATCTAGGTGACATCAAGGGCTGGAAACAAGCCCCCCACTCCATCTACTACTGCTACTACCTATATACCTAATGAGTTCGAAAAATAAAAACATTTTTTTTAACTCTTTGTGGGAGCAGAATGTGCCACACTAAAATAAACTATAGCCTATAAGAACGCAAGGGTTTAAAAAGGAGGAGAATGGGAAGTGAAAGGGAATTTTTGTGGAAGATTTCAAATGTTCTCTGAGTCTGTTTTTTAAAACACGTTAAACTCGGCACGGTTCTCAAATAGACAGACTCCATACACGGTGAAAGAGAATTAGAAGAAGTCACTACTGTGATCAGGGTTAGAGAAGAGCAGGTTATCTTCAGATCTCAAAGGGCGCCCATAAGCCTATAGTGCAGTAAATCTGTCGGTGAGATAACCGGAAGCGACGCCCTCCAAGTTCCTGAAAAGCAGACAGACAACTCTCATGTCTCTATGCTTTCGGTTCGACAGCCAGTAAAGCTTCTCTCTGAACTCCGTGATGTGGTGAAATTCATGTATATATTGAATGGAGACATTTTGTAGATGCTCAATCTTGATGGTTAACTCCTACAGAGAAGAGCAATATTATGATTTGTCAGAGTATTTTATTCATCTTATTTAAAACAGCCTATTCAATATAAAATTTCATACAAACACTTTTTTTATAGCTTGCATCGATTATGCTACTAATATTTAATTACTAATCGTGTTGATTTTCTTGGACTCCATTACCAACCGCCATATTTGTCTCTGCGGAAGGAACTTGACCTACATTGCAGCATCAACCTTTCACTATCCTTTTAAGTGTAAGTATAATCTGTCCAGTAAATATTCTGTCCTTTGCTAAGAACTGACTACTGACGCTTCGCCGTGAACTGGGTCAACGCGCCAATCTTTACGCGACTATGAACAAACAGGCAATCAAATATTTACAGTCAAACGAGAACCGCAACAATTTGTCTGTGATGAATAAAGCAACACGTGTACCTTACTCATTATGCATAGATGTGCTAAATTACGACACATCCTGCTTGTATAACGTCAAAATCAAATCAAATCAAAATCGTGGCTAATTTAAGTGCTGTCAACTAGTCTCAATAGTCAACGGTGACACGGGCGCTGCAGGATTATTTGTTTAGGATTTTTGGCATGGCGGAGCGATTTTCTCGTCATTTTGTTTAAATGTTGGCACGTGCCTTCCTGATTAAAGCAAAAAAAAAACTTCTTTAGGGCTCCCGTAGGGTGGGGGTATATCTCCGCTATACGTCTTATTTTCATCAATCCCAATGTTAAAATATAAGATAATATTGAGAGTTTCAAAGTTAACATTAATAAACCGCTAGTGGAGATGGGGCGTTTTGGAAAGGAGAAAGAACTGGCAATTGCAGATTTATTTGTTTAAAATATTATATTTACAAAGAACACTCAAATAAATCTATAATTATTATAATAATTAGCGTTTGAAATTTAAATAGGTAGTAGACATATTTTTCCTTTTTTTAACTCTACATAAACTCTATTTTTTATACGTCAGCTCGCATCCCAAATTAGGCCATAAATCGCACATCTAGGTACAACTATAGCTGTCAACTACAACGGGCAAACCTGTCACCTTAGGAAGTTTTAACGATATTAGATCGTCCTGTATCCCGTGAGATGAGCGCAGAAGACTTGGGACGAAAACAATCCACTGTATAGTTACGCAACTCGCTTGGAAGAGACCAACGGCTTACTGCGAGATAACCAGGTTAATCACCCAGCGGACCGACTCTCGCGCCCTTACTTCTAGTAAGTAGCGGTGATACGGTGATACTCTCCCTTACGTAGCGGTGATACAGTGTCTACCGAATCTATCGCGGACCACGGCCTCCTTTGCCCGGCTGATCACTTGGGATCGGGTAGCTGATTGGTCATTTCAAGAGCAGTTGCCGAAAGGTAAACAACTACCCCCGCTCTATAGGAGACAGTACTGTTTCCAGACTCCCCCGGCTATCGGTCGTAATACACAATCGATTGGCTGACGACACACGGTGCGCAAACCGCACAGGAGCGACTCTTAGGGGAAACTGGCCCGCAGGCTGGAGTCCTACCCGGGCTCGCACTTCTGCGTGGAGGCCGCCAGATTGGTGTTGACCCGTGCGTTTGACCGACCATATACAGCTTGGTCGTAGTGGCCAAACCGCAACAGGGCCCATTAGCACATCCAGGTACGGGCGTAAGCCTAGTTACATGTGTGACGGGCCTCGGGTTGCATGGAATTAGGATGAACAATTTCTTGTTTTATTTCAATTTAAATGTCATTATTTTATTGCAGTGTAAAAATAGTTGAATTATAAGCTACAAAAAAATGTAATAAATAAATTAAAAATATATATGTCAAAATTTGACCACCTCTTATGTTTGTGCAGATGATTTACGTCTAGATATGGCCTTCATTTGGTTTATTTGACCAGAATATTTCGGAAGAGGTGAATGTACGGCGCGAAATCAGACAGGATTAGGTAATATCACCTCTGTTGTTCAATCTTCTCTCACTAGTTCATCTTTAAGCAATCATTACCTAAATTTGAAAGTGGGGTCAAGATAAATGGCGTAAACATCAACAATATAATATATGCAGATGATACCGTACCAATTGCCAGCAGCATTAAAAAACTTCAACTGCTCATTCACGTTAGTAGCGAACGGTCTCTTGCAGTCTGGGCCAGTAAGATCCAATTTGTTGTAGAGTCAGCCTAACTCACGATTCAGCTCCTATTCAATAGCCTCCTCGAGTGAGAGACTACCCCGGTAAGGACTCTCGCGCCCCAGGCCTCACGGCCGGTGGGTCGATTTCCCCTGGGGGACTGCCTTCCGGCTTTACTGGACGGTTTATACCGTGCGGCGTCAGCCAATCGATTGTGCACTGTGAATAATTACTGGGAGCTAAGGGGCCCTTGCTGAGTTGGCCACGAAGACCCATTCTGTTCAGGGTTGGTCACACTCACGGGTCAACACCCATCCGACGGCCTCCACGCATGAAGTGCGAGCCTGGGTAGGACTCTGGCCTTATGGTTAGTTTCCCCTAGGAATCAATCTTCTGGCGCTCCTGGACGGTCTGCGCTCCGTGCGGCATTGCCAATCGATTGCGCACTCTGACTAACAGTTAAGAGTTTCAAGGCGATAGGTGAGGGCAGCAAACCCCGCCCACCGCCCGGGCAGTTATAACGACGAGGGTCGTCTTGTCTGCCCGGGATGCCGTGCTACGATAACCCTGCGCGTACCAGAAGGGTAAAACGCGCAGGGGGTGAAATACGGTAAACCACTCCCCCCGTACCGCCCCGAGAACCCATTTATTTATAATAAAACGAATTTACAAAAGAAAAATTTACAAAATATTACTAAATTTACCATATTCACAAAAGTAAAAAAAAAACAACAAATATCATAAATTATCATAAATTTAGGGCACTCTGACTAACAGTCGGGGTAGTCTGGAAGCAGCACTGTTTCCTATAGAGCGGGGGTGGTTGCGGACCTTACGGCAACTGCTCTTGAAACAACCATCGGCTACCCGATCCTGGGTGAACCGCGGGAGGGAGAGGACCGCGCAAGCGACCTCGAACTCGTAACCAATCGAGAGACCGGAGTAATCTGGTCACAATTGGAAATAAGGGCGTGAGTGTAGGCCCGCCGGGTAACACTCCTGGCTATCTCGCGGTTACGGCGTTGGCCTCTTACGGCTTGTGGCGTAGCTAGACGGTGGACTGTTTTGTCCTCAAGTCTTCTGCGCTCACTCCAAGGAGATAGAACGACCAATCGTTAAAACTTCTTAAGCAGCAGGGGTGTGCATGTTTGCCTGTTGCCATGCTACTCTTGAAGCTACTTATTGGCCACCCGATCCCGTGTGGCATGATGGGAAAAGGACGACAAGGTCCGCGATAAATCTCACCGAATTACTGCTGTACTACAACAGGCAGAGGCCGCGCAAGCGACTTCGGATACGTATCGGAGAAGGTAAACTTACGAACGGAAATATCCTGACGGTTAAGTTCAGTCAAAGATATCCTCCAAAACTGGTAGTTAGGGGCCAAGGTGGGCGAGAGCGGGGGGCGAGGTGGCCCGCTGGCTCACCTTCCAGTGTCTCGCCGTAAGGCGTTAGCCTCTGACGGTTATTTTGGATTTGTTGTACTCGTCCTCGATTCTTCCTCGTCACCTCACGGAAGACAAAACGATCATTTAGTATTTCATTCATATATTTTTAATACATATAGCTACATTATTACCATGTTATAAAGTAACTCGGAAAAATTTAACACGCAAATGTAGCAAATGGTCAGTGCCCACCTAACTAGGACTGTAATGTCCTGTATCTAGGCGGGTCAGAGTAAACAATTAAAATTAGCGATTTAATTTATAAAGAACTAAATTGACTAACGTTTTATTTTTTTGAAATAGTAAATGTACCTAATTAAAATCCATTTAAATGGGTATTATAAAGCTCAGAGTACTCCATTCCTGATGCATTAGTTTAAAACGCGGCAATCGAAACAGGTCAAATTGGCGTGTGGTCCTCATTGGGGCGTAATATTGATCGCTCCTACCAGGTGAGAGCAATCGAATATACCATTGCTCTGACTGGGTATATCCTGCTCCTTTGCTAGGATCTAATTTTGAAAGATAAGCTAGCGTCATAGTTTCTGATATCTTCACATCGGTTATGGGCATATCATTATGATAGGAATGCGCAGCTTCATAGTCAGTGATTTGGGGAATGCTCTTGGACGGACTAATATAGGTTAAAGTTGAATACGACAAAGACTCAGTACAGTAGGACCTCGATTGTTCGAGATAACATGGACCGAGGATGCCTCGGATAATCGAAATCTCGGATAACACGGCCTCTGTCGTAAATAGGGGGTGTAACATATGGTAAAGTTTAAAATGAATGAAAACGTAGTCAATGAAGTAAAATAATTCATCTATTACACATTTAGCTCGGAACTCGTTTAATCGGGGCTCGGATAACCGCGGCCCTACTTTATTTATCCAATTTTACTGTCAACTTACAGATAGTAAATGCAATATAGAGTATTTCCAAAACATATTTATAAAAAAAAACAAATTACAATCCTAAAAAATACATGATAGTAAAGTATCCGCAAACACACCCTTAGTTACAGCTTACAGAATTTGACTGGAGAAGACTGGTAACATTATTTTCCTATGCTTCGATTTGAACACCATCTGAGGTATGAGCAAGGAGTAAAATTCCACATTGAAAAATCAATTAATTCACTTTTTAAGATGAAAGAGGTGCGGAAGATATATCAACCTTCACCTGACGATCAGGCTTCTAAGATGCTACGTATTCTCAATATATTGAATGTAAATCTAAGACACTTACAGACACGCTGTTAAGGAAAGACGTATTTGCTAACTCGCGGAGATTTTCGACGGTGTGATTGTTTACACTGAGGGGGAAATTAAAATGAGCTTTTTTCTATTACCAGTTTTTTTTCCACGACCTAACATACTATTTCAGCAATGTTTTTTGAATTCAATATATTATTATTGACACTATTCTGACACTTTTAGCATCTCTTATCACTCATATATGTATTTCTTTGTACCTATTTAAATATCCTGAATGAAATTTATGGCATTTACATTTGCAAATGTATTGAAGAGAGCCCAGATTTTTACAAAAAATTTTTATCAGTTCCATAACCAAAACTTTACATAATTGTTTAGCATTGTGAGGGACTACCCCTCACAAGACTCCAGGTTGTTCGGTGTGAGGTGGTGGTATCAACTCGCGAGTTATCTCCGTATTGAAAGGCGGTTTTAAATGAAGTAGAAGGAATTTATTGATCGAAGTTTGAATGTTTGAATATTGCCAGTTATAACGCTTGCCGAATAGTTTACGTTGACGTGAGTGTATAGATGCGCGAATTACTTTATCGAGACGCGAGGGTTGCGCGACGGAGGTTATGTGGGAGTAGTGGATGAGGATTGTGCGTGTTCTCCTAGTATCTTGTACTGGGCACGGCTCGAGTCTGTGGGATTACAGATTGATGCTTCGAGACTCAGGGAGAATGAGGAAAGGAAACCAAAGAGCCGGATTCGTTGACCTAACTCGTGAGAGAGAGTGCCGAATGCCGTTGCAACCTTGGGGGAAGGTGATCACTCGGGGAATGATAATTTGGTCGCTTTTGCGCCAGTTTATATAGGCCGATCAATGATGCATTCCAAAAATATTCCGAGTAAAAGTATTGTTTCATAGCTGCACGAGTCAAAATAATAGCTGGATTGTGTCTGTGGCTTTCACTGGAAATCGATGCATTTGTTGATCGCATGTAATGGACTTAAGGTCCGTTACAGCATCTTCATTTTCAGAGTAAAAAAAAATACGAAAAAGTTTTAAACAAAGGTTTGAATTCAATATTTTATTTCTGACACTGTTTTGACACTTTTAGCATCTCTTATCACTCGCCTATATATTTTTTCGTACCTATTTATGTATCCTGTTTTTTTTATTGCATTCAAATTTGCAAATATATCGAAGAGAGCCCAGTTTTTTGCAGAAATTTTTATACCTTCGATAACCAATATAATGCACAATTGTTTAACATATTCGTTTTCGAAGTTAAAAAATATATAAAAAAGTTTAAAAATTATGTTTCCGCGTGAAATCTGTATCACCCAACGTTTCGGCGATGTTGCAACCGCTGTTGTCCAGGCTAGACCCTGGTCAACGTCAGTTGCAACATCGCCGAAACTTCACGCCGTAATTTTTTTTTAAACCCTTATATGTCAAATAACCTTCGAATTCATTAGATAGTCTTAGAATTCATTTTTTTTAAATCCCAGTCGTCGTTAGCGAGTTTATTCATATTATAGCTTTGGTCGTCAGTTTTGCTTCGTCGATCGAAATCCCAGTCGTTCGTTCGATCTGCTGTAGCAGCGTTGTTTATTGACACAAATATACCTTCGTGATCCGACAAGCCAGTTTAACACGCATTTGATGAAATTAAATTGGGAAAAAGGTTTCTCATCTTGATAAACATTGAGCGGAATATGAAGCGAGGGATCGTCGATTTTCCCGCTTCAAAACTCCCTGTCGAACGTGATATACTCGCCCGAATAAATTTGAACACATTTTGTGCGGTCTTAGATTCAGATGCTTTATCTTTGGCGGGTAGTTTTAATGAGATAAAGTGACAGCCGTTCATTTCACATTTCGCCCTAGCGTATTTCCCTGTCTCGTTCACACTAACTAATTTCCGATGCTAGTTAAAAAAGAAACGCAATCTAGCTCAATATTAAAATAATAAGAGCTATGATTTAAAAGATCGTCTGTTGTTATTGTTATTGTTTTATTTTGAGGTATTATACCGTATAGGCGTGTTTAGAACGCCATCGATCGGGCTACTGAACTTAACAGAAGAATTAGCAATGTTTGGAACTATGACTGCCATCTACACGTTGCGTTTCGTAGGAAAATCCTGACCGCCAAAACGTAGTACGGCATTGAGTAATTTAATACCGAATGGTTATAACATCCCGAGATGGCGAGTTCACCTGCAACATCAACAGTCTTATTTATTTTATTTATTTAAGAATTAATTACTATAAAACATTGATTAGCTTACAAAAATAACAGGAACCGAATGGCAAAACCTTAACCTTTTGCTTATTTGTTTCTGTCACCCAACTGGGACTAGCCCGTTCTAGGGTGGACAGGACTCCAATATTAATCTGATTGTTTTGTCACGTTTGGTAGTCACGCGCTGCTCCTCCCTAAATAACATTAATTTTCGATTGTCACCGTAAATGCGTACCTACAATCGTCCATTGTTGTGGCACTTCAGCTCTTGCGTTGAATATTTTTTCAATCAATTGCTTCACGTTGCGTGATTATCGCATAATTGCGGTGATTAAACTGGGGCGACCACGAATGAACGTAAGACTTGAAATTTGTCGATTTTCGTATTATACGAATACATCTTCTAACCGCGGTATAATAAAGTATTCATTGAATACTGTTTTTCAGTACTTGTATGGGAGGTGGAATCTTGAATGATACCGTCAAAGATGTCTTTGCCAAGTTTTACTGAATGTGTTAAATTAAAACCATTCAGTAAAAATAAGTTCAACATGAAAAAAGAACGAAATATTGATAATGTTATCTATACTAATATTATAAAGAGGTAAAGTTTGTGATGTTGTAGGAAGTAATCTCTGGATCTACTGAACCGATTTCGAAAATTATTTTACCAATAGAAAAGCACGTTATTTGTGAGTGTCATAGGCTATACATTAATCCGAAAAATGAAAATACTTTTTCGTGGTAATCAGATTTGCAAAGTAAGTCGGAGAATAAGCGGTCGAATGAAAACGTTTCTAACTAACGCTGCCTTAACGATGAGAGATATATGATTAAGTTCTAGAGAAAAGTTGTAGAGCTTAATAATGCCTACAAAAAAGTTTTACTGCATATAATTTCCCTTTACTGCATAAATAGTTAAAGAGATAATACGCTCACAAATAAGACACTCACAAAAAGAAACTCACAAATAACGGTATTATAGTCAAATTGGCATGCAAATACATACATACATATGCAGTAAAAATATAACCCTTCTTTTGGCAGTCAGGAAATAAATCATAGCACTCAGTACTAACCGAACCACACTCATAATTTCATCACAGCTAAAAAGTTTTACCGCCCAACGAAGTGGGCACGGGTCAGCTAGTAAACTATATATATCCTATCCTACTAATATTATGAACGCGAAAGTTTGTATGTATATATGGATGTTTGTTACTCTTTCATGCAAAAACTACTGAATGGATTTTGATGAAACTTTACAATAATATAGCTTACACATCAGAATAACACATAGGCTATAATTTATAAAGATATAGTTTGAATTATCTAAAATATAATGATAACTGTCAAGTAAGTAGGAAAAAAATCTAAGAAATTGACATTCGAAAATTAAATTCTATCCTACTATCCTACTAATCCTACTAATATTATAAACGCGAAAGTTTGTATGTATGTATGGATGTTTGTTACTCTTTCACGCAAAAACTACTGAATGGATTTTGATGAAACTTTACAATAATATATCTTACATATCAGAATAACACATAGGCTATAATTTATAAAGATATATGGTTTTCTATAATCATTATCACAATTTTCTATCACCACGCGGGTGAAACCGCTGGGCGCAGCTAGTATATATATATTTTTCACATTTTTTTGCTCGTTATGCAAATTACACGTTATCAGAGGTGCTTGTTATGAGAGGTTTTACTTTATCTCATGAATCGAGAACTATCGCGGTTATTTAACATTAGGTACAATAATTAAAAGCGGATTTTACTTAAAAATATATTAACAGCCCTGGAATAGCAACCTCGCAAATGAAAGAAAAAACGGTCTTGTCACCCCAAGGCTTTCCTGGCAAGTAGCCAAGGACTGATTAGATCTGAATATTAATTCCACAAATAAAATTGTTGAGCGCCCTCTCTCGGCCTGCGAATGAACCCGTTCGAGTTCCGTTACACAACGCGCGGTTTGTTTTTCGGCTAGCCTCGGGTGGCTCGGCGTCAATATTTGATTAAAATGTATGACGGACTGATATTATTATTAGTGCAGCTTGTATGAGATATGAGGTATTCCTTCAGATACGAGATATTCCCCAGATATTCAGCTCTAAATATTCCAACCATGTCACAACGTGATTTCGACCCAGCAACAAATCTATGTACCAAATTTCAAGTCTTTAAGGATGGATGGCATCACATTGTGCATCACATTGTAAAATTTTGGCTGGAAATGTCATATTCAAACGACACAAATAATGTTTAAAGTCCTACATACAGTAACTAAATAGTAAGACCCTTAAAAGCTCGTTCGAAATTCGAATTCGAAGGATCACGCCGGCCCGCGTTTGCAATTTGATTTTTAAATTGAAGGAGATGACGCGCGTTCGGAATTTCAATTTTCATTGCGCTATATCGCATATTTACTTTCATTATCGCATATTCAATGGAATTTTCGCCAAGTGCTCATCGACCTTTTTTATGAAATTAATATCCAGATAAATTAGTTCTTAGGGTGATACAGCCGATTTTTTTTTAAAAGTAGGCAATGTTGACATGTTTGACGATACTGAAAAATGCCTAAATTCCATAGACCAACGACATAAACCATAATTCTTGAAAATAAAATTACCTAACCAAGTCGATTAATATTGCTCTATCATTTCATGGTCACCCCTCGCTAACTAGACGTCTACAGACGACGCCGGAAGCAGCTATGAGTGAAATTGCAGAATTATCATAGGCTCAATAAGTGGTGGCGCAAGGTTGAAGCACATCACTATTCACCCGTACGATAATTTGTAACAACTATGTATGTATATAAGTAAACAAAATTACTTTTTCTTTGATGAGAATTAAGATGAAGCTTGTATATTAGATATTGGCCATCTTCATTTGTGAATATCTCCAGCCAAAATGAATATTTTTTTGATACTGCGATAAATCTTTGTTTTCAGTGTTTTGATGATGATTTTTTTGGTGTGACTTGAAAAACGCATTTAGAGCATTCTACAGCAGTTAAGTATTCTACACATATATACATATATATATATATATGTATATATGTATATATATGTATATATATGTATATATATATATATATATATATATATATATATATATATATATATATATATATATATATATATATATATATATATATATATATATATATATATATATATATATATATATATATATATATATATATATATATATATATATAAGATGATTATAAAGTAAATAATTATAAAAGCCACTTACATCGTGACGAAGGATTCCCTTGATCGGATTCGGGAATGCTTTAGGTGTTAACGAGAATGATGAATGCCTCTCACTTGCGGAAAGAGGAGTAGGTTTAAGTTGGGCCCATTTTTCAACTAGTAAACGCTCGCCCTTCATCCAATTATCTCAAAAATTAAGCTACAATCCTTCTTTATACGTAAACTCACTCAATTTCCTATTATTTCAGAGGAAATAACAAGACAAGACGAGCTACTTGACAGATGGAAGAATTTAAAATTTCGAATTTCGTTTTTTTATTTTCTAAAGGTGCGATATAAAGAAGCTGCGATCAATATTCAGCTGAAAACTTAAAACTAAAAGCGTGACATGCCCTCATATCAATGAAAGGAAGCAGTCAGCTCTTTCCTATTAGTTGGAAAGATTACCTTTAACCTAAATGGATTATTTACAATGAACGAAACATAAAATATGTAAAAATTCAATATTTTGAAATATTTGATAGTTTTGTGTATATATTCTTTTTAGAATTGATCAATAAGATGATTATAAAGTAAATAATTATAAAAGCCACTTACATCGTGACGAAGGATTCCCTTGATCGGATTCGGGAATGCTTTAGGTGTTAACGAGAATGATGAATGCCTCTCACTAGTTTTAAGTTTTCAGCTGAATATTGATCGCAGCTTCTTTATATCGCACCTTTAGAAAATAAAAAAAACGAAATTCGAAATTTTAAATTCTTCCATCTGTCAAGTCTGTCAAGTAGCTCGTCTTGTCTTGTATTTCCCCTGAAATAATAGGAAATTGAGTGAGTTTACGTATAAAGAAGGATTGTAGCTTAATTTTTGAGATAATTGGATGAAGGGTGAGCGTTTACTAGTTGAAAAATGGGCCCAACTTAAACCTACTCCTCTTTCCGCAAGTGAGAGGCATTCATCATTCTCGTTAACACCTAAAGCATTCCCGAATCCGATCAAGGGAATCCTTCGTCACGATGTAAGTGGCTTTTATAATTATTTACTTTATAATCATCTTATTGATCAATTCTAAAAAGAATATATACACAAAACTATCAAATATATATATATATATATATATATATATATATATATATATATATATATATATATATATATATATATATATATATATATATATATATATATATATATATATATATATATATATATATATATATATATATATATATATATATATATATATATATATATATATATATATACTTATATTTATATATAAGACATATAAGTATATCTTATTCAAACATACGCATTTCCCAATCCAAGAGGGGATTTCCTTCGCTGCTAGCATTTACTAATTTAATTTTACTGCGAATCATCATCCTATGAACATATTTTTTAAATTATACAATATTTTTTAAATTTCATTACTAGAAAGGCAACTTTATAGGGCAACCACTTTATACAATGTTTTTTTTTACCTTTCAAATTTTGAAATCGGAATTGTATGCTGCAGTTCCCGGTCCAGTGGTCCTATTCAATGAAACATTTCACTTTCTGGTTTTAAAAGTCCGTTCGCGCCGTTTTCGCAAGCGCGGGCTGTGTATGTGGCACAACGGTGGAGCGTCAACCGACTCTGATCCGCTCAATGTCGCTACTTCTCGTTATATAAACAGTGATATTGGATCGCGCACTTGCCTGCCAAGTGCATTACAATTATTAGCCTTTTGTATTGCAATCCCATCGCGAGTCGCGTGAGCCTACTCTTTTTGGGAGGCGTTCACCCGCTGGACCTAGCGCTATGATCGGTTCACCTATGGCTCTAAAACCTTCGATGGAGAGCGGCCTAAGGCTAGCTATTTAGAAAGCGTAAATAGAAATATTGCACGGCTATAACTAGGCCACACTGTGTATCCGGCTTCAGGATCAGAGCACAAATCCAATCTAACTGCAAAAGGGGTTGAGACAGGGAAACGTTATTTCTCCGAAACTATTCACATAATCTGGATCGGAGGTTGTTTTCAAGCTTTTGAACTGGGACGGATATGGCACCAACATCAATAGCGAATACATCACTCACCTCCAATTCGACCTTGGCACAATGCTCAGAGACCATACCGTATCCCAACAGGTGGGTCTAAAAATGAACATGGGTAAGACAAAAAGCATGACAAATACCCATGTCACACCCATAACGGTATATATTAGGAACGATATTATCGACGGATACGGACTCAGGCTTATTAGATTAATCTGCCTGCATATCCTACTAATATTATAAACGCGAAAGTTTGTAAGAATGTATGTATGGATGTTTGTTACTCTTTCACACAAAAACTACTGAATGGATTTTGATGAAACTTTACAATAATATAGCTTACACATCAGAATAACACGTAGGCTATAATTTATAAAGATATAGTGTGAATTATCCAAAATATAACGATAAGTGTCAAGTAAGTAGGAAAAAAATCTGCCATCTGCGAGCTATTCTGGCGTGCGCCACAAAAACCGTTGGAGTTACACGTATATAATGTACTAGCTGCGCCCCGCGGTTTCACCCGCGTGGTGATGGAAAATTGTGATAATGATGATAGAAAGTATTTTATATTTTCGTCAATTTTTCAATGTTTTTATATTATTCTGCTTTTCTGCGAAAATTGACGAAAATATAAAATACTTTCTATCAGCATTATCACAATTTTCCATCACTACGCGGGTGAAACCGCGGGGCGCAGCTAGTTAAATATATAATAATAATGATAATTATTGCAGAATTATTTCTAAGAATGCTAACAAACCCTCACGGAAAATGCCTTTTACATGTTACCGAACCTTAAACTTCAACCCATATTCAAGACATTGTAGGACATTTGTAGTTTTTATTTTATTTCTGCATATCGCATACCGTTTATGTTTACACATTTACTTTTACAGTTACATCTATGTTTATATTTTTAAAATTATTTATGTATATTATTAAAAAATATATTTATAAAAAATATTTCTATATATTTTTATTTTTATAGGTTTCGATAATGTGGGAGACTATTATAGTCAATATAGTCAATAGTCTTTTATTCATCCAAAATTGGAAATACAGATGAATGTGTCATAATTCTAATAGTTTAAAACAGAATGATCAAAATATAAATGTAACAAATAATTCCTTTTTTCCACATCAGTAAAAAGAATACTAAAAATAACCAAAAGTCGGTCAAAATAAAAGAAAAATGCTCAATAATGTCAAACGTAAAAAGACAATAATCATAATGAATAATCAAATATTATCAAATTATTACTACAAGGTTTACGTCGTATGTTTTAACATAAGAATAATAAATGTATTTTAGAGATATATTATTTTTCACTAGCTGACCCGTGCCCACTTCGTTGGGCGGTAAAACTTTTTACTTGTGATGAAAATTATGAGTGTGGTTTGGTTAGTACTGAGTGCTATGATTTATTTCCTGACTGCCAAAAGAAGGGTTATATCTTTACTGCATATGTATGTATGTATTTGCATGCCAATTTGACCATATTACCGTTATTTGTGAGTGTCTTCTTGTGAGTGTCTTATTTGTGAGTGTCTTACTATCTCTTTAACCATTTATGCAGTAAAAGTGAAATTATATGCAGTAAAGGGGAAAAGTCTTTTGTTTTAAACACTTGAGGCGATAAATTTACTTATTTTAATAATAATTCATAATTGTTGATAATAGGACTAATAAACATGACCTAACGATTTAAATTATTTTTTTAATTTGATGAGCTACTTTTTGTGACTTAAATATAAAAGTTAAACATATGCTGACTTTTTTGTAGGCATTATCGAGCTCTACAGCTTTTCCCTAGAACTCAATCATAT